>OX940980.1:41157386-41757386 GCA_954871275.1 Leptopterna dolabrata
CCTATTGCCATACCTTCCGGTGGAATACGTCGTCACTAGCTGGTTGAGTGATGACTGATCCCTCGAAAGGTATGGTCATATTACTAATTACCTACACTAACGGAAATAACCCTTTAGCTTCAATACAAGATATTTTTCCTGTTAAACATACGAGGGTAAGATTTTGAATGAAGCCTCAGAGTGACTGCTGGGTAAGGTTGGCAAAGTGGGTCCACGCCCTGATCAGGTGAGGAATGAAACTGCTCTGAGAGCTCGCTCAGCTGATCATGGCGGGAACCACTTTGTCAACTTTACCAAGCAGTCCCACAGAGCCTTCATTCTTAATTTTACCCTCGTAGGTTGAAAAGGAATGAAATTGGTCTCAGACCTCGCTCAGCTTATCAGGTGGGAACCACTTTGTCAACTTTACCAAGCAGTCCCACAGAGCCTTCATTCCAAATTTGAGCCTCATGGATCCAATAGGGAATAAATTGCTCTTAGAGCTCTCTCAGGTGATAAGGGCGCGGTAGTCCCACAGAGACTTCATACCAAATTTGAGCCTCGTGGATTGAAAAGGGAAGAAATTGCTCTCAGATCTCATTTAGCTGATCAGGGCGGGGACCCTTTGTCGCTCTTACCCACCTCAACGGTAGGTATGGGTGATTCAGATTTGGGACAGCGGGTGCATTAGGATCACTACAACGGAAGTGATCAAGCCGCATGGAATGCACCCCGCTGTGCTTACCACCATAACCCTCCTCGCCTCCATAGCCACCAGTCCTCAAAACTAAGGCTATCTTATACCATGTTTGTAATATCAGTTAAACGGGAAGTAACATATCTTCCCGTTACTATAATATATGTTACTATCTTCCCGTTGATATTACAAACTTGGTATAAGATAGCCTTAGTTTTGAGGACTGGTGGCTATGGAGGCGAGGAGGTTATGGTGGTAAGCACAGCGGGGTGCATTCCCAAGTGGCTTGATCGCTTCCGTTGTAGTGATCCTAATGCACCAGCTGTCCCAAATCTGAATTAAAGATACCCGCCCTTGAGGTGGGAAGAGTGACAAAGTAGGTACTTTCCCTGATCACCTGAGTCAGCTCTGAGTGTAATTTCTTTCCTTTTCAACCTGCGAGGCTAAAATTTGGGTTGAGCCTCTGTGAGACTGCTGGGTAAGAATGATAAAGTGGATCCCCGCCCTGATCAGCTGAGTGAGCAATTTATTTCCTTTTCAACCAAGGAGTCTCCATTTTTGAACGAAGCCTCTGTAGGACTGCTGGGTAAAGTTGACAAAGTGGTTCCCACCCTGATCAGCTGAGCGAGCACTGAGACCAATTTCATTCCTTTTCGACCTACGAGGGTAAATTTTGGAATGAACGCTCTGTGGGACTGCTGAGTGAGCTCTGAGAGCACTTGCTTTCCTTTTCAACCTGCGAGGCTCAAATTTGGAATGAAGGCTCTGTGGAACTGCTGAGTAAAGTAGACAAAGTGGTTCCCACCCTGATCAGCTAAGCGAGCTCTGAGACCAATTTCATTCCTTTTTCGGCCTAAAACTTTTGTTCTTTTGCACGCAGGTTCTACCTAGGCCCTAGTTGTGTCCCAAAATTTAGCAGCCCGATCGGAATACACCCAGGGGTGTTGTGGCTGAAGAATGGGGGTAATAATGGGGGTTTTGGTTTATTATTCCGTGAATAATACACCTATGTATTCGCTCAGCAAAAAATTGTTATAACACCCCCTCAAAATTGTTTCTTTTCCATTTCAAGGTGCGTAGATTCCAAAAATGCAATGTCCGTCCGCCGTATCACGTGTACCGGCTTTATTTTCGGTCTAAAAAATTTGTTTTTTCGCACAAATGCTCCATTTGGGCACTAGTTGTGTCCCGAAACTTTTCAGCCCGATCGGAATATACCCAGGGGTGTTATGAGTGAAAATGTGTGTAAAAATAGGTACTTTTTGCGTTTTAGCGACATGTTGGTAACATGAGCTTTTAAGGTATCGTTTTCCATGTTTTTGGGAACGAGAAGACCGAATATGAAGTCGATTTTGACCAAAGAGTGGAAAATTGAGGTTGTACCAAATGTTCAGCTCCCAAAATTGATTTTTTATGAGTCAAAAACCTGGGAAATCGTCTGAAATCACCATCAATTTTTAGAGTCTAGATGATCGGTTGAATACAGCCGCCTAGACAAGGGACCTCTCCTCTCCTTTCCTTTACCTAGATGAACGGTTGACTACAGCCGCCTAGGTAAAATTCCCTCATCCACCTCTCTCTCCTCCAAAGTCGTAGATGTTCGGTTGACTACAGCCGCCTGCGATTTTTCCTCTCCTTCCTTCCACACCACCTCTCTCTCCTCCAAAAGTCGTAGATGCTCGGTTGATTACAGCCGCCTGCGACTTTTCCTCCTTTTCTCTCCTTTACCTAAATTCACTCACTCACCTTCCATCCACGCCACCGTGATGAGAATTTTAAATTCATCACAGTGGTGAACCCGACGTTCACTCAACCTTCTTCCTCCCCACCTTCCCACCTCATGTGTCGCCCCAGTCAAATAGTTCGGTGTCCCAAATTTTAAATTCAAAATTTCAACCAGTCAGTGTAAATTCGCAATTCTTGGCCCAAACCTCACCGCTCAACTCTCAACTCAACGCACCACCGCTCCCGCCGATTGCGAATTTCAAAATTCAAAACCACGTCAAATTTTTGAATTTTAGTTACAGAAATGGACCCGAACTCACCGACGCCGCCGCTCCTGCGACCAGCCACACTGCAGCCGCCCGCCGCTGCGACATCCGACGCATTGGCCGACAACCCTTTCTCCACGCTCTCCCCGCCGACCTCTGCGTCATCGGACACCGCCGCCGCCGCCGCCGCCGCTACGGCCGCAGCCGCCGCCAACGTCATGACGGCGTCCGCTGCGTTCCCTCTGTCACTGCCCCCCTTCTACACGCACGACCCGGCGCTTTGGTTTTTCCAAGTAGACGCAGCGTTTTCGGCCGCCAACATCCGCAGCCAGAAAACTCGATATTCCCGGATCATTTCGTTACTGCCCTACGAGATCCTGCTGCAGACCTCTGATATCTCCCCCGACGCCGCCGCTGCGTACGACGACCTCCGCAGCCGCCTCATCAACACCTACCAGCCGTCGAAAATCGCCCGAGTCGCCGCCCTCTCCCAACCTCAACACCTCGGCGACCAGAAGCCCTCCCACCTCTACCGGCGGCTGCGACACCAGCTGCAGGGGATTATGACCGCCGACATCGCACGCACGTTCTGGTTACGTGCCCTTCCCCACCCCATCCAGATGGCCCTGGCCAGCCATCTCGACGGTCCCGACGAGCCCCTCCTGCGCCTCGCGGACACCGTGCATGACTTGGCCGCTGCGGCCGCCGTCAGTGAGGTGCGTACGCCGCGCCACCCCCCGCCTTTCCGGGACCGCACAAAATCCCGGGAACGCGGCCGGGCACCCTCCCTCGACGGCCGTCGACCACTTTCGGCGGATCGCCGACGCGACTCGTCCGCCGATCGCCGCCGCCAGCGCTCACCCGAGCGCCGCAACGCATCCCCTCCCCGCCAGCGCAGAGGCCGATCCCCAGCAGCTGCGCGCGCATCCAACTCAGCCCGCCCCACCAACTCCGCCTACCTACCTGCGGACCACCCCAACCGTTGTTTCTATCACGTAAACTTCGGTGGGGAGGCCCGCAAGTGCCAACCCCCCTGCTCCTTCGCCCCTAAGCAGGGAAACGCAGACGCCCGCCGGTAAATCCGGCGGGCCCCCCTCCTCGCCAACACGGGGGGGACCATGCACATACCCCCCCCGCCCGCATTCACACAGCCACCACCGCCAAGCCACGCTACCCCTCCTACGCCGCCGCCACGGCTGCCAACCTCCCGGCCGCGCCTACAGCGCCGCCGAATCCAACAAACTTGGTATAAGATAGCCTTAGTTTTGAGGACTGGTGGCTATGGAGGCGAGGAGGTTATGGTGGTAAGCACAGCGGGGTGCATTCCCAAGTGGCTTGATCGCTTCCGTTGTAGTGATCCTAATGCACCAGCTGTCCCAAATCTGAATTAAAGATACCCGCCCTTGAGGTGGGAAGAGTGACAAAGTAGGTACTTTCCCTGATCACCTGAGTCAGCTCTGAGTGTAATTTCTTTCCTTTTCAACCTGCGAGGCTAAAATTTGGGTTGAGCCTCTGTGAGACTGCTGGGTAAGAATGATAAAGTGGATCCCCGCCCTGATCAGCTGAGTGAGCAATTTATTTCCTTTTCAACCAAGGAGTCTCCATTTTTGAACGAAGCCTCTGTAGGACTGCTGGGTAAAGTTGACAAAGTGGTTCCCACCCTGATCAGCTGAGCGAGCACTGAGACCAATTTCATTCCTTTTCGACCTACGAGGGTAAATTTTGGAATGAACGCTCTGTGGGACTGCTGAGTGAGCTCTGAGAGCACTTGCTTTCCTTTTCAACCTGCGAGGCTCAAATTTGGAATGAAGGCTCTGTGGAACTGCTGAGTAAAGTAGACAAAGTGGTTCCCACCCTGATCAGCTAAGCGAGCTCTGAGACCAATTTCATTCCTTTTTCGGCCTAAAACTTTTGTTCTTTTGCACGCAGGTTCTACCTAGGCCCTAGTTGTGTCCCAAAATTTAGCAGCCCGATCGGAATACACCCAGGGGTGTTGTGGCTGAAGAATGGGGGTAATAATGGGGGTTTTGGTTTATTATTCCGTGAATAATACACCTATGTATTCGCTCAGCAAAAAATTGTTATAACACCCCCTCAAAATTGTTTCTTTTCCATTTCAAGGTGCGTAGATTCCAAAAATGCAATGTCCGTCCGCCGTATCACGTGTACCGGCTTTATTTTCGGTCTAAAAAATTTGTTTTTTCGCACAAATGCTCCATTTGGGCACTAGTTGTGTCCCGAAACTTTTCAGCCCGATCGGAATATACCCAGGGGTGTTATGAGTGAAAATGTGTGTAAAAATAGGTACTTTTTGCGTTTTAGCGACATGTTGGTAACATGAGCTTTTAAGGTATCGTTTTCCATGTTTTTGGGAACGAGAAGACCGAATATGAAGTCGATTTTGACCAAAGAGTGGAAAATTGAGGTTGTACCAAATGTTCAGCTCCCAAAATTGATTTTTTATGAGTCAAAAACCTGGGAAATCGTCTGAAATCACCATCAATTTTTAGAGTAACACTAGAAAAAGTGTCAACACGTGGATCAAGACGATTAAATGGTTTTATCAATGATGAAAGATAATTTTAAAAAAAGGAGCGTACCTAATTCAAGTTTTGGGGGCCAAAATCGGTGGAAACCACCGGAAATAGCTATTTCAATTATTTTACATGAAAGAAACAATAAATAAACAGCCAACATTTCTGTAGGATGTCCAATAGAATAATAATTCCATGTGACAAGGACTTTGCAGCGTTTTTTGGTGTTATAGTAACATGGGCTTGTAAGTTATCGTTTTCAATGTTTTATGAATCCCCGTAATTCCTGGGCCGGCTCCAGTACTCCAAAAGAAGGACGTCTGGTTACCTTAATATTGTCGTCAAATACCTGTAAGATAGTCTGATGCAGCTATGTGAAAAGCTCTCTGATTTGAATTTCCAGAATAATAATAGAGATGAACAGATAGTAGAATAGGAAGATCATATTTTCCGGCATGATAAAAGGACCACTGGAACTTTACCAAGATGAGAACGTTGCGAATACCATTGAATGAACATTGGGTGTTAGGTATCGAGAAAAAGACAATTCATTGCGCAAATCCGTATGTTGGAAGATTAAAAAAAGAGATCATAATCGAATAATAATCTCATCGTAATCGAAGATAAGAGATCATAATCGAAGGGATAATTTAAATTAAAGGAACGTAAATAATACAACTTGACATAGTAGTAGTACCTTCCCTTCAAAAGAAGGACGTCTGGTCACCCTAAATTGCCCTCAAACTCCTAAGATAGTCTGATGTATGTGAAAAGCACTCTGATTTAAAATTTAGAATAATAAAATTTGGATTAATAAAACAGATACTTAAATAGATGGTTGATTAGGAAATAGATACTTAATATTATAATGGGCAAGTACCTATCTAGGTACTGGAGGCAGGATCCTAGTGAGTCTTGAGACAATATGTTTAGCAGTTCCACTGCATGTAGGTAACATAATTTTCTGGTTGCCTGGAAATTATTTTTCTTGCATTGCGGTAATAAGATGTGGAATAAGTTGTGCTCGCACTCAAAAGACATAAAGCCCGACGGAAATGAGCTCTACCTGGTTTGTTGGAACCGTTGAGGGGTTCAGAGTTCTTCGAACATTTCTCAGGGTCTACAACGGTGGAACCGGTAGATGGCTTATAACGGAATACGTTAGGAGGGTTCTAAAGTTAACACAGGTAAACAACAACAACGACGACCCCACACAAATGCTGTTTTCCAGTGGCCGAATGGCGTCTAGTCCTCAAAGTTCCACTTGGCTTACCCCCCTGCCTTTCATTTCAGTCACACAGTTTCAGGGTTGCCAACCCTACTTGAAAGACAGTCCATCTGACGGATTTTATCAGCCTCTAGGAGTGAAGAACTCCTTTTAGCTTCCTCACAACCAAAGGTAGGAAAGCGTTGGATTCGTGATTGAGTAAAACAAAATTTATGACCTCCGAAATGAAAATTTCCACTACCATTTTGCGTTTCAGACTAAAGTAACATTTTTGGTTCCCTATCTTTCTGTCTGTCTGTGGTCAAATCCTTGTAACGCCCATAACTACCCGAAATAATGGTCGAAATGGGATGCAATTTGGGCAGTGGGTGCGAGTTGGGTCACAGATGGCCCCTCACTAAAACCATTGACAAAAAGTACAGTAACTTTCGTCTGCGCATGCGCAAAACTGAAATACTTGAAACGCCCATAACTACCTTAAATACCGTTGAAATGAGTTCAAACTTGGAGATTCGATCAGGAATAGTAGGACATTGATAGTTCCACGTGAACTTCATTGGAATCATACATTAACTTTCGTCTGCGCATGCGCGAACATGAAATGTTTACCATTTTCTTGTAACGCTTCTGACTACGCGAAAAATATTCGTAGAGAGCTGACATTTTGAGAGTACACGCAGGTTGGATCGCAGATGGTCCCAAAAATCGTTGAAAATGTAAGGTAACTTTGGTCTGTGCATACGCAAACGTGAAATATTTGAAGCGCCCATAACTATCTTAAACATCTCTATATATATAAAAATGAATGTCTGTCTGTATGTATGTTCCCTATAGACTCCTAAACTACTCGACCGATCGGGATGAAACTTTGGGAATATGTTTTGGGAACACCGGGGATGGTTTCTGACTAGGTTGCATTCTCGGTGGAGACTTCCTTCAACGGTTTTCAGGCTATTCCTAGCAACCCCGATCTTGAAAAGTTGTTGTCGAGAATGTCGTTGTCAAGAAAAATGGGAAAAGCAGTTTCGTCGGGTTTTTCATATCGGGTCGTGAGTGGTGTCCTCGGCTAGGGCAAATTCCCCTCTTTCCGAAAAGTGGCGAACGATTTTTCTAGGACCACAACTTGCCGAGTTATTTACATATTTACAATGTTCGCAGCAACTCGCCGAGTTATTTATTGGTACCTATCAACACGGCGTCAAATCTTTTTTCAAAGTTGTTTTCACAAGGAAAGTTCACTCCATTTTAGGACAACACGATTTAAATCAGATGTTCTACTGTGTATTTTTTCCTTCTTCGTGGTTGTGAACTACTTACCTACTTTTCATCTTGGATAAATTCATTCTTCGTGTTTGTCGTATTCCTTCTGTTATTGATATTTCTACTTGCCGCTCCTAACGTTCATATTTTCTGCTTCAGTGTTCATATTTTCTGCTTCAGTGTTCATATTTTCTGCTTCAGTGTTCATATTTTCTGCTTCAATTCTCAAACTGGAGCACTTTGAAGATGAAGGAACGTGGTTATTTTACATAAAATCAGTTATTTCTTCGAAAATTCGCTCTTATAGCCATGCTGCATGACTGTGGTTTTTAAACTTGCATCAACACAACCCACCACGAGTACACAGTCTATTCTGGCTGAATTCACAGTTTATGCTACCTTTTTTTTGTAGACGTTTCCGGTGATTTCAGCCGTTTTATCAGATTATTAGAGAGTTTTTGCAACACACTCACGACGAAACGAACGAAACGAAAGCAGTGCTGCGCATGCGCACTTGAGACACCGAAAAGTTTGACGAACCGTGACGACGAAAAATACCGGGATCTCGCGGTGTCAGCTTTCGTCGTGTTGATATGACGAAACGTAATTTAACCTTACATCTGTATAACGCTACCTACCTTCTTCTGTTTTCCTTGGAAAATAAAAATGTTGAGCGTCGTATTCACAGCTGCTTCTTGGCGTCTTGGCAGACTTGACGCCATGTGTGGACATAGATTTGTATTAATCATGGAGTAAAATGGATGAAAGAGAGGTTGACATAACGTTAGCGTGACTCCACCAGCCGGTAGACGCCAAAGCTGAACGAAAACTGAACCGAAAAAGGTTAGCATCTGACTTCGGTCGCCCTATCCGCCATTTCCGTTTCGGTGTCGTTTTCCGTTTCGTTTCGTCACGAGTGTGTTGCAAAAACTCTCTAATGACCCTTGAGGAAACCGAATGCATAGCTATATATTAACAAAAAATGAGCACATGAAGAATGTGTAGTCAGTTATCAGCAAAATTAGTTAGGTACCTACCTAACAACGAACTTCAAACTTTCGATTAGGTATTTCTTCAGTCACCAATTATTCCACAGAAGTACACTGGTATCACCGAATTTGATAAACGTCCCATTAGGTCATTAGTTAGGAAGAAAACTACAGAGATTTCGATTTATTTTTATTAAAAGTACTTCGACTAAGTACAAGTTGAGATAAAGGAATGCATAACATTGGTAAGAGATGAATACTCGAAGCAAAACATGGAACTATATTACAACTAGGAACATATAGAAGATAGTCTACCCATTCATCGGAAGCATAGGAATAATCGTAATATAAGACTTGAGTAAGTAGAAGAATGAAAAAGTAATAAATTAGCCGAAATCAACGATGACGAACGTTAGTATTATTGTTATAAAAAGAAGAAATAAATTAGCAGAGATCAATGATAACATATGAACTTCTCACACTTGCACGAGTCACAGCCTTTCAATAAACCTAAATAGGTATGATTTGTATAACAAATTAACAAACGTCAGAAAGGAGAAAAAAATCAAGATCGACGACGACACCACACAATCAGGAAGGTTAGACATTTGCAGGTTGCACAGCGGTTGCAGTCAGATTTCCTTCCCAAGCGTTCGCGGTGTACCCGGTCCATTGTGAGTTTGAAAGTTGGTATTGGTGGCGCATGCGTGTTGGCACGATCAGAAAAGTGGCTTCAGACGGTTCCCTGACCGTCAGAAAAACACACCGCGAACGAAGCTAAAATATCGGCCACAGGTCACTCAACTGACATGTAGCGCGATTCTGCAACTCGCTACCTTATTGTCGGTAAGGAGTCGGGGTCGCTATCCCTCTCGTGTAACGACACCCGGATAGCGAAATTGGTATTCAGGAACTTATGATACCGAACTTGAATAACAAATTGTCGTTGCAGAATGAGATACCGACTTCGTTTTCGTTAGCTTGTCTCACGAAATCTGAGTCTAGGGCGAGCAATCGACTGGAACTCATTCCGTTTCCATGGTGATAAGCAGTGATGAAATTAATTGAAGAGTGTGTGTGTGCGCCGGAGTCAATGATTGTGTTTTGAATCCCCCGAATTCACTCGGTGGCCGAAATAAATGCTCATACCTTGGAAGTAAAAAAACTGCAGTTTGGGATCACTTGACACTAGGGATAGGTTTTGATTTCAATTTGTTGTATCGTCTTGTGGTATAAATAAAGTTTTTACCGTTTTTAGCTTAAATGTAATATGTATTATGCAATTTATTTGTATAAATTCATGTATGATTTTGTTGAATTTTATGTTTTACTAGCTGTGTACCCGCGCTTCGCAACGGTAGAACAGACACCCCCTTTAGGACAGGCCCCACTCATAACAGTTTTATTATATGTATAGATTATACTATTTGAACCGACGCGTGTTGCTGCGATTTAAATAAATGGAGCCAACGGTCATGTATTTTAATATGCCTGTATCCCCCCCTCCTCAACTGATCAGAAACCTTCCCCAATGCCAACCCTAACTGCCTTTAACCCCCCCCCCCCTTTTCCTATGAACCCTCCCTACCTGGTTAGAAACATTCCTCAATGTTCACACAACAAATTCCCAAAGTTGCACTCCAATTGGTCAAGTAGTTTTGAAATTTCTGTAGACCCCCCCCCCCCCTCTCATAACCTGTACCCCCCTCCCACTAACATCCTGATTGAAGTACCACTTGAATGTACTCGTCGAGCTGAATCCAGAATCTAATTACAATCGGATTTACGTCCAACCGTTCAAAGTTATTCTAAGCATAAACGTCCTCATAGAAGTGATTATAACACGTTTTTTAGTAGTATTTCATTCATAGCGTTTCAACGGATGGACAGATTCAAATGCGGGTTTTTCATAAACCTTCCCAGATAAATTCTGCGTCAAATGGTACCAGCCGCAACTTTCTACGTTCAGCCGTTCTCAGTTGATGCCGAGACAAACAAACAAACAAACAGACAAACAAACAGACACTGTTTTATTATATGTATAGATAATTGGTACCTACTCGGAAATTCTGATAAATATGCAAGTGAATGAATAACTACCTACGTTTACGTTATTTTCAAAATCCTATATTTTCTAATTAATTAACAACCTATGAAGGTCACTTGAATTTATTAAAGAAAACGTAGGGGATCGGTATCTACAGCAAAATTAGGTAGGCACGTACCTGGATTTCAGGGGATAATCCATTCAATCTGGAGCATTGGAGCAATGGTCGAATTTCGGTTCATGGCCAAGTGTCGACTTATCCTAAAGGTTTTTCTGGACATTCAGGAATCAAGGGAATAAGTATTTTGCCCATCTCGTAGCACTCTTCTTTCAAACCGAGGGCGATACCTCTGTTCCCTTTCTTGCAGAATTTTAATTCCCAAGCAAGGAATTCGAGCGTCATAATGCCTGACATTATTATAAAAAATTCATAAGCGCACGAAAAATACGGTAGGTAGGTAGGTAACAACTACATATGTGGTGAAATGCGATTCTAAAAAGTAGATAACCAGGTACCCAAAGTGAAATAGACTATATCACTTATAGAAGTCTTCTATATCACTAACTTCCTAACTACCTACCTATCAAGTAATTTTAACGTTTAAGTTATTTATTACGATGTTTTTATGACATCACTGCCATAAATTATTAAGTCACTAATTTACCTACCTAGTTACCTACGGTAAGTACCTACATTGGGCTTATTACGTCAAATAAAATTGAAAAAACATGCCAAAAGAAAAGTAGGTACACTTACCGTTACGTTAAACACTTACCGTACAACTTTCTACCGCCGAAAAGCAACGTCAAGCCAAGTTTTTTGGGCATAACAAGCTTTCGGTACGGATACCGGGGGGGTCTAGAGCCGTCGAAATGCAAACGACCCCGCAACGACAATTTATCGACGATTAAGCGAAAGCTGACGCTATTGAGCCCTTACAGAATACCAATCGTCGGTATTTAGTGGCATCGATGTTTTAACATGTACCTATCATGTTTTAGCCCTGGGGTACTAGCATTTTTTGCGAGTCGATTTTGCGCGTCAATTTTGAGCGTCAAATTTGAGCGTCAAATTTGAGCGTCAAATTTGAGCGTCAATTTTAAGCGTCAAATTTTTCGCGCACAATGCATAGTGGTTTTCACGTACAACCGAGTAGTTGCTAGGGAAATGAAACTTCTTTCATTTTCATCGGACAAAAATCGTTTTCCATTCGTTGGAAAGCTCTTGATTTATCACGAATTTATTTCGTATTTGTTCTTGGTATTTATTTCCTAGTTTCATACTATAACTATATAAATTTTCGAGTAAATAACATGATACATGGTTGCAATTTTTGGATCTTAAACATAAATTTTAGCAACATCTAACTAGTGATTTAGGTAGGTACCTAGTAACGAGTACGAGGTGGTACTAAGCTGGGGGGGGGGGGGGGGGTTCTGCGATCTGCATAATGTGTATAGAATAGTACATATATAGAAGGTAACTATACAGAGAGCTGTGATGTGTAACAGAATGGTGTTCTGTTCATTCTTAAGATTCAATTTTAATTTGTGATGAATTTTGTTATGCTAACGATATTTCATCGTCGTTACGATGCCATACCGAGTTGCAGAATCGCACTGATGGACAGGCAAAACCCTCTACTCGTATTACACCTTCATGCGAAGCTTGCAATTTCGTGATGCCGAAATTACTTCAGTTTGATTTATTTATACCTATCAGCTGCCATAGTCTGTAAATTATGTGTTGTGGCAGTGAGATGAAGTTTTCTGTGGTCAATTCCCTCGAGCTCCCCCCCCCCCCCCCCCCAGGAAAGCCCTAAATCGAGCACTGGAGCCGGCCCCGGAATAAAAGTTTCCTACCAATGCGTTGGATTGAATAATTCTATAATTAATTATTTGTAGGTATTCATGAATCATGAGGGAAATAATAAACCGTTGAGTAATATTATGCCATTAAATACTATACAACCTATAATTTAAAAAAAAAACCTGAACATATCCATAAAAAAAAATTTATGCAGGTCTGCTTTATTGAAATTGAAACTTTTCCTAGTCACGGATTTGTTCCTTTTGTTGCATAATTTATCATTCGGAACGGTTTTCACGATAAACACCTCTCTGTAAGGAAATATTGGTTTAGAAGGAACCCTATTTAGATGTAAAACCGAGCTGTCGAAAACCCGATTATGATAACAAGAGCCAGGATATCCGAACGTAAAGTGGATTGGGCTGGTTGACTTGATATTGATGACGTTAGAAAACCATTATAGTGCCCCTGTTGCCTGGTGGAGCATCAGCTATTACCACTCTGGGCTTCCCAGTTAGCGGGAAAATATAATTGTTTTCCTCTTACCCGCAATGCCCGCCCCAAGGCGTCTGCTGGGATTGGAAATGCAAAAGAGGACTCAAGGTAATGGGCGGCTAACCGCCTTCCAACCGACTCGATTCTCCCTCGCTTTTCACCCCCTGTTGTGAGCTTACAACCTAATTTTTTCCATCGAATTACGCGGGCACTGGCTCAAGTTTAACGTCTAAACAAACTGCCAGTTTTTCCCCCTTGCTTCTGGGTACCTCCTACCTGTCGTTCTGTTAAATGAGTTTTTCTCTTTTAGCGAATTTTCAAAGAAAATGAAGCTATTGCAATGGCTTCGAAATTTAAATAATATAAATTTTTGGAAATTTTCTTCATAGAAATCCGTTTCAGACCATTCTAAAACGATTCCTGAAATTTAACACTTTTTTATATGTATATATATATATATTTATTTATATATGTGTCACTCCAGACGATAACTCTCGATAGAATTGAGATAAACAGCTAAAATTTGCACAAAAAATCTATCTTGGCAATCAAAAGGCTAAGTTCGAAGATGGGCGAAATTGGCCTACTCTAAGGAGGGTTTTGGCGCATTTAAAGTGCGCAAAAATTACCCAAAAATCCCCAAAATGTTATTTTCCAACAAGTGACCCCTCATTTTAAAGGTTTTTGCACGCTGAACACGATGGTGGAATCGGATTTTAGATATCTTGATCCGTTCTCAAATTAGAGCATTTAAAGTGCGCAAAAATTACCCAAAAATCCCCAAAATGTTATTTTCTAACAAGTGACCCCTCATTTTAAAGGTTTTTGCACGCTGAACACGATGGTGGAATCGGATTTTAGATATCTTGATCCGTTCTCAAATTAGAGCATTTAAAGTGCGCAAAAATTACCCAAAAATCCCCAAAATGTTATTTTCCAACAAGTGACCCCTCATTTTAAAGGTTTTTGCACGCTGAACACGATGGTGGAATCGGATTTTAGATATCTTGATCCGTTCTCAAATTAGAGCATTTAAAGTGCGCAAAAATTACCCAAAAATCCCCAAAATGTTATTTTCTAACAAGTGACCCCTCATTTTAAAGGTTTTTGCACGCTGAACACGATAGTGAAATCGGATTTTAGATATCTAAATCCGTTCTTAAATTAGAGCATTTAAAGTGCGCAAAAATTACCCAAAACTAGGATAATCTTTAAACTCTTACCCCCACCCCCTTAGAGTGGTCAGATTGAAAAATGTGAGAAGTATTAATTGAAGACGAGAGTTCGAAGCAAAAAAGGGGGAGGCAAACGATTAGTACAACTCCTTGAATTTACCCACAGCGATCAAATAAATAAGCACTTAGTACAATTACGTAATAAACAAACGGTAGAATCAGGATGGACAAAACGTACAAATTAAAATAAATACGAAGAGAATATACATAGAAAACCAAATTTTAGACCGAAGTTTTCCTTTATTCAAAACCATAGCCATTAATTCGAATATTTCTTTGAAAATTCGCTCATTAAGTCATGCTGCATGACTGATTTTTTTCAAATTCAGAGCGTTAGATTTCCCTCGAATAGATTGGGTGAATTTAGGCAGCCAGTTATCGTAAGAGGTCATATGAACAAAGAAAGAAATTCTACCAAGATGCTACACGAAGCTTCCTCGTATCGATATACATGATAGTAACTCATAAACTCTTCATTTGCACTAGACCTCATAATATAACAGTACATAAAAATGACTAGGTGATAGCATGAAATGACGTAGATGGAATTACATTTTGGTTTGCTATTTTCAATAATGATTCTTTGGAATCAAGCATGAACATTTTTAATCCCCCCCCCTCCCCGCCACAAATGGGATGGGTTCCATTTCAAGGTACGTAGAATCCGAAAACGGAATAAAAAACGCTGCCAATTATTACACAAAGGTTTATTATTCACATGTATACATACCCCTTCTGCGTAGATCACTGTTTTCTGCGGTCAATACCTACGCTCGAGCTCCCCCCAGGAAAGCCCTAAATCGAGTACTGAAGTCTACCGGGGAATTGTAGTTTCATAAATATGCAGCGGAATCAAGAATTCCATCATCAACTGTTTGTTGTTATTCATGAAGCATAACGTTCAAATTGAAAAAGTACCTATCAAGATCAACTAACTTCGGAATAACCATCATTCTTCAAATGCAATAACATCTCGGAACAACCAACTCGACTTCATACAGCCATCCGTGATTACAATCAGGTGCTCCCTAGTGATGATATCTGGGCAGGATTTATACCGTTTGATTCACGATCATGTTGACGAAGCTTTTTGGTACATACGAACGGCTGGTCGCACAATGCTCCGGGTTGTCTGAAAAAATTCTTTAGTTCGAGATCAATTTAAAAACGTTAAAAAAAACCATACCCTTCTATAAGTTTTCGATCTTCGGCATTCTGAAAATTGCAACCCCTATTTTTCACCCCTCATAGATGACTGACAGTAACGCCGAGCTTCGCGGACCAACTAGACCCCAAATGCGACCTACACACCAAATTTCATTAATGGAAGTGCAAAGCACGACTTACGGAGGACGGACAGAATTTTTTTTTAAATTCCATTTTCTGATATTGCGTACCTACCTTGAAACGGAAACCATCAAATTTTTTTCCATGCTCGATTCCGAAGGTTCATTATTGAAAATAGTAAACCAAAAATTTCTATCCGCCGTACTTCGCACTTTTCATCGTTACCATGAAACAAAATTAATGAAATTTGGTTTTTAGGTTCCATTTCAGTCATCTCCCAGGGGTGAAAAATAGAGGTTGAAATTTCCCGAACGCCGTAGCTAAAAAACTTTCAATAGAAGGGTATGTTTTAAATTGATCTCAAAATAAAGAATTTTTTGAGAGCACTCGGAGCACGTACAGTCCAGCCGTTCGTTTGCATCAAAAAGCTTCGTTAACATAATTATGATCGAGAATGAAACGGTATAAATCCGGCCCAGATATCATTGCTACGGAACACCTGATTATAATTATTATTTCATTTGAACAACGATGGTTATTTTGGATTTTGCTGATAGGTACTTTTTTAATTTAAACAAACGTAGAACTTCATGAATAACAACAAATAACTAATGGGAGAATTCTTGATTACACAGCATATTTATGAAATGTGATGCCCGGCTGGCTCTGCAGTACTCGATTTAGGGCTTTCCTGGCGGGAGCTCGAGGGTAGGTTTGACCACAGAAAACAGTGATCTACGCAAAGTGGCATCTGTACAAGTAATTATAAACCGTTGAGTAGGTAATAATTTTCAGCGTTTTAGCGGTTGCCCTATGATTCAAAGCTCTTCAGGGGTAGGAGAAGGATGAGACGACCAAACGTAACCTTCGGCGACAGTTCCCTTGAGGGACGTTTTGACGTGTTTTACGACGCGAACCTTCACGGCCTTTACGCGTTTTACGTCAATGTGAACCCGCTTTTAGTTATCCCACGACTAGTTTCACTCAAAATGAACTAATATTACTTATACGAATCAATCAGTTTATTGATTAATCAACTCAAATAATTGACAACCTCAACCAATCACGATCATTTTTGAATTTATTTTCCAATGGGATTCACCTTTTTGAAATAGCGATATAATTAATAAATAGTTGCAACTATCCTGAGCTAGTATTCATATTTAGGTATAACAGATGCGTGTAACGTTTTCGCTCAGTGTAACGGCAGGTAATAGAGAGTTAGCGACCGCAGGGTTCAAGAAACCTTGACATTGTTAGGTTGATATGGCTTAGTCTAGAGAGGGCATAGGTATATTATTATCGACTTGAAAGGTTAATGTATCAGTACCTCATAATTTATTACCATTTGGCATTACTACCTCTGGACAGTACGGTTTTTCTATTAAACTGTATCCAAATATATTTTTCAATCGGTAAACGGTGGCCTGATTAATTTTAAAAACGCTGCAAATTATTACAGGACGGTTTATTATTAACATGTATCATGTTTTAGCCAGGAGCGTAGCGTGCCTCTGGTGACGGGGGTACCGCAATGAATCCCCCCCCCCCCCCCCCCCACCAACATTCACACTTCCTCACACACTCTAAAAATGTAAATGTGAAGCAGTTCTTAGCAAGCTGTTTGTCAAAGGAATTTTATGATATTATTGATCTTCCAAATTCATTAGAAATAATTCATAACATTCCCTTGCAAACGAAATAAAAGGTTTTTCGAACTACAGCCTGATAACCATTGGTACCTATTGTATGTTTCAACAGTGAAATGCCGAGTGTACTCACGGTTACGTTCCTTCACAACTCTCTTGAAATCAGGCAACGCTGAGGTTGACCGGCCGCGCCGGCTCTGATGATGTCGTTCTTTTCGCTAAAACTACGAGAACTAAACGAACGCCGAACCACGGAACAATTAACGCAACAACTATCCATTTTAGGAGGAGACTAGGACACTAGGAAAGATTCGAATTCAAACAACTAAACCTGAAATTAGGAACAATTATTGTGAAAACTACAAGTAATAAAATTATGAGAAAACAGGCCGTCGTAAGAATAGCTTCCGAAAAGCAAAATGGATGAGAGTGACACTAGAAGTTGTCAAAGTTTTTTTCTCGAGTTTTTAATTGATAGCTACAATCGATCCATACGCCAGTATCCCTCCTCACCAAGATTGGATACGCTGGATATTTGCGCTAGCCCAACTTACTAACACAGTCTCCTGAAGATTTGTAAGACACTCACTCACACACGCAAACACACTCACACAGACGATGTAGAGACACACACACATCGGATTCTGGGCCTCCGCAGGACTGGTAGCGGTACCCCAGCGACCTTGAGATTTCAAATATTCGAAACCTGCCGAAAACCATATATGATTCTAATCGACTAATCGATACTTGGCTGTTTTTCGTCCATGACTGGCAGACATGGAGGTTGGAGGATAGTTCATGGAGGGAGAGTCATGGAGGATGGAGTTATGAGTGGACAATTCAAATTGCTACCTACCCACGGAATGTAATTTTTTTCATTTTTCGTGTAGGGTAGCGCCGGTAACCCCGGTACCCCTGACGCTACGCGCCTGGTTTTAGCCCTGGGGTACTAGCATTTTTTGCGAGTCGATTTTGCGCGTCAATTTTGAGCGTCAAATTTGAGCGTCAAATTGAGCGTCAAATTTGAGCGTCATTTGAGCGTCAAATTTGAGCGTCAAATTTAAGCGTCAAATTTGAGCGTCAATTTTAAGCGTCAAATTTTTTCGCGCACAATGCATAGTGGTTTTCACGTACAACCGAGTAGTTGCTAGGGAAATGAAACTTCTTTCATTTTCATCGGACAAAAATCGTTTTCCATTCGTTGGAAAGCTCTTGATTTATCACGAATTTATTTCGTATCTCTTCTTGGTATTTATTTCCTAGTTTCATACTATAACTATATAAATGAATGTTATAAATGGATAGTAAACAATGACGCTTGTTTGGTTGCTCTACATCTATGGTGCTCAAGAAAAATGTAGACAAGACATCGTCAGAAGAAACGAGCACATACGTTTCAAGTAGTAGATTTCTACCTAGCCTTAACTTTTCGAGTTAATAACATGATACATGGTTGCAATTTTTGGTTCTTAAACAGAAATAAATTTATACAAATTCATAATTTCATAATGAAATTTATTTATGTTTAAGAACCAAAAATTGCAACCATGTATCATGTTATTAACTCGAAAAGTGAAGGCTAGGTAGAAATCTACTACTTGAAACGTATGTGCTCGTTTCTTCTGACGATGTCTTGTCTACATGTCTTGAGCACCATAGATGATACATGTTAAAACGTGACAACCAAACAAGCGTCATTGTTTACTATCCATTTATAACATTCATTTATATAGTTATAGTATGAAACTAGGAAATAAATACCAAGAAGAAATACGAAATAAATTCGTGATAAATCAAGAGCTTTCCAACGAATGGAAAACGATTTTTGTCCGATGAAAATGAAAGAAGTTTCATTTCCCTAGCAACTACTCGGTTGTACGTGAAAACCACTATGCATTGTGCGCGAAAAAATTTGACGCTTAAATTTGACGCTTAAATTTGACGCTCAAATTTGACGCTCAAATTTGACGCTCAAATTATTACAGAACGTTTTATTATTTACCTGTCTAGATGCCATTTACCTGCGTAGATCACTGCTTTCTGTTGTCAATACCCTCGAGCTGCCCCCAGGCAAGCCCTAAATGGCGTACTAAAGCCGGCCCGGGAACTAAAGTTTAACACAAATGCGCGGGATTCAATAATTAATTAATTATTTGTAGTTATTCATTAATCATAGGGCAAATAATAAACCACTATGTTACTTGCATATAGATACCCCTTCTGCGTAGATAGTATAATAAACCGTTGTGTATTAGTTTACGCAACAATACTTCAACATTTGCTCAAGTTGCTAAACTACCTACCAACAAAATCCAAAAGATCCATAGTTTTTCAAATGAAATAATATCACAAAACAACCAGCTCGACTTCATACAGCCATCCGATTATTATCAGATACTCCCTAGCAATGATATCTGGGCCGGATTCGTAGTTAGATTCACGATCATGTTGACGAAGCTTTTCGGTGCAGACGAACGGCTGGTCGTACAATGCTCCGGGTGGTCTCAAAAATTCTTTAGTTCAAGATCAATTTAAAAACGTAAAAAAACCATACCCTTCTATCGAAAGTTTTCGAGCTACGGCGTTCTGAAAATTTCAACCCTTATTTTTCATCCCTTTGGGATGACTGACAGTAAACGCCGAGCTTCGAGGACCAACTAAACACCAAACGGGACCTACAATCCAAATTTCATTAATTTTGGTTCATGGTAACTACGAAAAGTGCGAAGTACCTACAGCGTACGGCGGACGGACAGAAATTTTTTTATTCGGTTTTCGGATTCTATATACCTTGAAAAGTAAATTCTGAGGGGGGATTAAATTTTTTTTTTCATGCTCGATGCCAAAGGTTCATTATTGAAAATAACAAACCAAAATAGCAGTTGGGCTTGTATTTTGTACACATTACTTACGAGACGTAAAACCTCAGAAATTGTGAAATATAAAGCGATGCCTTTTTCTGTAATAACCACGAGGGCGGAAGTATATAATTTCTAAGGATCTGTCGTCTTAGGAGCTATAAATAATTCATGGCATCACATAATATGCAATTTATTACCGAAGGAGGGAACATCTTTTGTAATGTTACGACGAACTGTGGAAGCGAGTGGGGCACAAGGAACACAGTCTGGAGGAAGTAAACAGGAAAACCTACAAAGAAGGTCGGAGGGAAAAGGAAGAGTTGTAAATAGAGAGGTAAACAAACTTGTTCGAAGTCCATCCCTCATATTGAAATGTAGCGGGATAATATAGGAGGCGGTGTATTTCCATAACTTTGGTCGGCCATATTGCATTCGCCCGAGGCAAGATTGTATCCAATACAAGGAGCCGGTGCTTTGACCGCTTCCAAGGTTTCACATAAGGGACTCCTGGAGCCTCTCCAATATATTCAGCCTTAGGGCCGTGTGCGGGGTGGTGGTAGACCCTCGCTGTATATAAACACCCTTATGAATATACAAGATTCCCATCTCGCTACCTCTCAACTCCCCACAGCATCCCTTTTCCGAGCTACTTATTGACCGAATGATGCGAAAACCCATATCCCGACCCTCGGCCCGAAAAACCCACGTCTCAATCTGACCCTCCTCTCACAAACCGCTGAATGGGTGGTGCCGGGTAATTTATCATCTTGGGGCCCCTAATAGCTTAACCAATCTCAATCCCGTCACACAACTCATATTTTTTCCAGATTTCCACTGATTGATACGGCCGCACCCGTTTCTATGACCTTTTAGACTGGTCGTGCAATGCCCCGGGTGGTCTCAAAAAATTGTCAAGTTCAAGATCAATTTAAAAACACTGCAAAGTCCTTGTCACATGGGTTCATTATACTAACGGACATACCTACAGAAATGTTGGCTTTTCATTTATTGTTTCTTTCATGCATGCGTACTACCTAATAATCGAAATAGCTATTCGGCCCCTAAAACACAAATTAGGTACGTACGTCTTTTTTTTCAACTATCTTTGATCATTGGTAGTGCCATTTAATCGTCTTGATCCAGGAGTTGACACTTTTTCCAGTGCTGTTATACAAATTGATGGTGATTTCAGACGATTTCCTAGGTTTTTCATTCATAAAAATCAATTTTGGGAGCTGAACATTTGGTAGAACTCAATTTTCCACTCTTTGGTCAAAATCGACTTCAAATTCGGTCTTCTCGTCCCCAAAAACACGGAAAACGATACCTCAGACGCTCATATTACTAACATGTTGCTAAAACACAAAAAGTATACCTATATTTTTACACATTTTCACTCATAACACCCCTGGGTATATTCCGATCGGGCTGAAAAGTTTCGGGACACAACTAGGGCCCAAATAGAGCAAGTGTGCGAAAGAACGTCTTTTTTAGACCAAAAACGAATCCGGTACACGTGATACGGCGGACGGCGTACGGCGTACGGCGGACGGACATTGTATTTTTGGAATCTACGCACCTTGAAACGGAAAAGAAAAAAGTTTGAGGGGGTGTTATAAAAATTTTTTGCTGAGCGAATACATAGGTGTATTATTCACAGAATAATAAACCAAAAATACCGAACATGAAATTCATGAAAAACGTAGACATTTTCCTTAACTGTGGCCACTAACAGTGCTTTTACCTGAGGTCATTTACAGCTCTACCTTGAAACTTATATACACAATTTTTGGACAAAATTTGGACTAAAAACGCCATAATTCTCGAAATATTGGTCGATTTTATTGAAAATAATTACCAATATGAATCCTTATTAGGTACCTTACAACAGGCAAGTTTTGTTTAAGAGATTCAACTAGGGACTGAATTAACTAATCTTACTAGGTTAGATACCTGCCAACGCCTAAGTAGGTACTCCATTCAAGGTAAGACTGCAATGAACAACATAATTTGTCAAGGCGTTTTCCTTGAAATTATCCAGTCTTATTCAACAACTCTGCAATCTCAAGAATGTAGTCAAATGTATTGGGAAACGAAGTACAAGCAAAGTGATCAAACGTTTTGTTGTTATTCAAAAACATTTAATGCCAACATCATGAACGTACAATCAACAACAGTACATAAAAATATAAAGCAGGAATATGGTTTATGCGTGAAAAACGAATTCGTCGTCCGGATCACTGTCTCATTTTCCTCTTCATTGTCACTAGAACTTGACAAATTTTCGACAACGAGATCTTCACTTCAACTAGTCCTCACGATCCAACTGAATAGTAGTTATAAACGGGCAACTTCTAAACAGTAGCAGTAATAATAGAATACCTATACTTCGTAATAACAACATGATCAGCAAGAAAACAAAATGACAGCTGACGCCACAGGTAGAGTATAATAAGGTCATGTGAGTGAAAACGTCTACTGCGCATGTCTCGAACTAAAAGTTCTGAAGAAAATCCCGAACCTCTCGAACTGGTTCTAAATGGTTACGAACTACTACGTACGAACATCGAACTTATAGTTCGGAATCTTTCTGAACTAGTTCTGATGCTGCCCGAACAGCCAAAAATGGGCGTGGTTAGTTATGAACGGTTCAGAACTGCTTGCCCGAACATACCCAGTAACGCCGAGCTTCGCGGATCAACTAGACCCCAAACGGGACCTACAGACCAAATTTCATTGATGTTGATTCATATGGTAACTAAGAAAAGTGCAAACTATGGCGGACGGACAGAAATTTTTGTACTCCATTTTCGTTTTCTACATGAAATTTTGAGTTTATTTTTTGTCCATGCTCGATTCCAAAGTTTCATCATTCAAAATAATAAACCAAAAGCTCCTTTCTTTCGCCTATTCATTGCAATTTCCAAAATTCTCGGTGCCCACCAAACTAATGACCTTGGTCATGTGTATTAGCGCTTATTAATAACCTTGGTGGGACATGCACCTGAGCGATCGTTGAATCCAGGGCTTCCTCTTGTCTCCGGTTCCGTTCTGTCGATTTCTGTATCTAATAAATATTGTGTTGAGCGGTTTGGTTGTAGAGGAGTTTTTGCCTTAGAATTTACATTTAGACACATTTCAATTTTTTTTCTTCTTCAAATTAAAGAACCTAATAACCTGACAGACTCTGCTTTTGTTGGCTTTTCTGATTTAATTTTTCTGTAGGTCCACCGTGTTATGGAAATTAAACAAAAACAAATTGGGGGTCCACTTTTGGTGCATTTCCTCTACTGTGACGTCTGGGGGCCTATTCACTAAACCAAAGAGACATCTCTTTTCGGTCCGACTCTGCCTTTTGGCAGAAGATATTTTTATAATATCCATGACAGGGTTATTCAATAACTTCTAAATGAGAGAATTGGCGGCCATCTTGGAATTTTCGATCTCTTCCTGAGAGACGCCTAATTAGGTGTCTTTTGTCGAAAGAGAGTCCCTTTCTCATTTCTCGTTTGTTTGATAGCGATCGGTATCATCCTTCGTGCATCGGCTACCATATATCGGTCATTTCGATGCATGTTTTTTCATCTCTTAAAGCCAAGTCGATTGTTCATTAAAAATATGTACATATTATCGATTCATGAGTAAAAACGTCTAAGTAGGTACGGGTTGAGAGCTATTCAGTAAAATAGACGAACCTGAGAGACACTGGAAGAGACTGTCCCGAGGGAGACTATCTCTCCCAGGAGATTTTCAAAATAGATAATCTACTTTCACTATCTCTTTTAGTGAACAGGCCTATAATGTTGAAATACCGCTCGCATTGGCCTAATGTTGAAATAGGTATTCATTCATTATTCATGCATCGTTAGAAAGAAGGTGTGGGTATGGAAAAGAAAAACGGAGTTATTGAAAAATAGTCCATTTCCACTAATACACGAAAAACGCAAAAAAACGCAAAAAACACTGTTATACCGGTTTCGGTGATCAAACCATTGTCAGTAACACACAATAACTTAGTGGAAATATACTATTTTTCAATAACTCCGTTTTTCTTTGGAATGGGTTTCCACGATTTCGTCGCGAGTGATTTAGTTCGTGGGTATGGAAATATAATAACACTTCTCTTCGATAGTTATCTACATAAATCTTGTATATATATATATACAAAAGATATATATAAAAGATATATAAAAGTGTTTCCATATTATGTTACTTAAGGACGTCTGAACCGTTAGTCCGATTTTAATGAGGGAGGTCTCAACGTGATCAGCGAGTTCCTGAGACGGACGTAGGTTATTATATGGTAAAATCGCCGAGACGTCCTCTTTCGACGTGAACGGGGCTTTGCCATTTGTTTCGTGGTTTCTGAATGAGAATGTTTTATACCTAATAATGTTTAGGTATACTTAATAAATTCCCCAATAGTCCGGGAGCCCAGGGCTGTTTCTGTACCTCGTAAGAGTGACAAGGGGGGGGGCTCTCATCTGATAGGCACCACCCCTGTGGTGAAGAAACACCCCCGCCTGGTGCCCGTACCAGTCCTCTTTAGTCTGTGTGAATGTTCAAAAATTTAAAATTTCGATGAAATTCACCTCATTAGAGGGTCTCATAAATTGTGCGTCAAACAGTCGGTTTTCTCACCCTGAAAGTGAATATCACTCGTCAGACGGGATGTCCGGTGCTGTGTGGAAACCAGCAATTACTACAAATTTTTAACGAAATTTACCTCATAGGAGGAAAGGACATTTCAAACGCCATTTTGCTCTTCCAATCACCTCCAACTGAAATTCACTTCCACAGACTAAACCTACGTGTCATATTGAAGTCTTGTTAAATTTTACCTCATCAGAGGGACGCATAATGTTTCATCAATTATTTGGTTTTCTCGCCCTGAAACTAAATTTCACTTGCCAGACAGAATTTTAGGTGCTGTTTGGAAACCAGACAGCAATTTAATTGTCAAATATGGATCGAAACTACGAACGGCATTTTGTTCTTACCATCAAAACTAACTGAAATCCACTTCGACAGACCATATTTCAGGTGCTATAACTACGTCAGACAACTAAATTTAAAATTGCTCTTTGTTGTGATCGGCTGCTCCTCCACAACCAATGTAATGTACATACATGTTGTACCTCAGAGTGGGGACCCCCCGACCCCCCTCTGATCATGTCAGGGGCCTATAAAGAGCCGAGGGGCCAACAAATACATAACCATTCTCAAGCTAACTTTCGGCCTCGTCTGTTACATCCTTAATCACTACACCGGTGACCCCGAGTGGTGACACGCAGCCTCCGCCCGCCGTCTGCGACCGCGGTGCGACGACAGCGACGACAGCGACGACAGCGCCTAGCAACGACGAACAACGCCGCTCAGCGCCCGCCGACCGTCTGCGACGAGCCCCACCTCCGCAGCACTACGCCCGGCACACGCACCCCACTCCGACGCCCCACAGCGCCGCCCCCACCGACGCCACACAGCGGCGCCCCACTCCGACGCCCGCCTCGACGCCCAACGCAGCGGCCCCCCGCTACTTCGCCCCACCATCCGATTCCTATATAAGGAAACGGACGCCGGCGCCTCGCACACTTCCTGCTGACACTTCCAGACGACACCTCTCCGGGACTGGCGCCTACAACGAGAACACGGACCCGAAACCACCGACACCCGCAGAAATGACTCCACCGACATCAACGCTCCAGCTCCGGCCGTACGACCCCGCATTCCCGCACGTCTGATTCGCCCAACTCGAGATCACATTGACTCACGAAGGCCTCACGACGCCGCATGCTAAATTCGCCCGCGCCTTCGAGCCCCGACAAGCGGACCTCTACGACGACCCCAACCGACTTCCGAGCAAGAGAATCCGTCAGTCCACGCCCGCCGACTCCGTAGAGCCCTCCCGGCCGACACACCACAACGCGTAGAACATCAAATCGTCACGAAGGGACCTCCATGCCACGCGAAACTTCGCCGAATATTACCGGACCTCAACGCGAAAGCGTCGGCCCATTTCGGCGAATTACTAGCGGCTGGCACCATCGAACGCCAACAGCTACCAGACGTTGACAACTCGCCTTTTCGCCACGCACGCACCCTCCGACGGCTCCCGGCTCACCGCCTTACTCAACCGACGACGAACTACCGTCAGTCCTCGCCCCCCGACTCACTCGAGCACTCCCGGCCGACACACCGACCCCGCTCGTTCGGCAGCTTTTCACACGCGCCCTTCCAGACAGCATTCGCCTTCACATAGCGGCGCGCGACGAACCCGACGTCACGAAACTCGCTGCTCTCGCCGATCGCCTCAAACCCTTCGCTCCCCCTCCTCGAGTGGCTACCGTCACCGAAGAGGTTCGTGTGATTCGAACAGACGACAACAGCGACCGCCGACGCAGCCACGACCGACCACACGCAGCGCGACGAACGGCTCGTGTTTCTACCGCCGCACATGGGACCCCCGAGCACAAAAACGCCGCACCCCATGCACCTGGCGCCCGCAACAACAGCCGCCGCGGCCGTACCCACGCACTCAACCAACACCCCGGCTCTTCATACGTCGCAAACGTACCGCCCCCAACGACACCGACCCGGACAGCCACAGTGGACCACCGCAACCACCGTAACCAGCACACGCACCGCCCACGCCCGACAACCGCCACCGCAACAGAACAAAATTTAACTAAATGCGTTACTTAAATTCTGGGGGGAGCAGTGTTGTGATCGGCTGCTCCTCCACAACCAATGTAATGTACATACATGTTGTACCTCAGAGTGGGGACCCCCCGACCCCCCTCTGATCATGTCAGGGGCCTATAAAGAGCCGAGGGGCCAACAAATACATAACCATTCTCAAGCTAACTTTCGGCCTCGTCTGTTACATCCTTAATCACTACACTCTTAAACGTACCTCATGAGGGGGACGCATTGGTTTTACGTCAAGTGGTCGGTTTTCTCACCCAGAAACTAAATCCTTCTCGGTGGACAAATTTTCGTTGGAACATCAGACAGCAATTTTGGTTTGTTATTCGGAGAATAATACACCTAGTATTCGCTCAAAAAATTTGTACAACATTTGCACAAAAATTTTTCTTTTACGTTTCAATACGCTTAGATTCCAAAAATGCAATGTCCGCCCGCCGTATCATGCATAACTACTTCATTTTCGGTCTAAAAAATTCGTTCTTTCGCACACATGCTCCATTTGGGTCCTAGTTGTATCCCGAAACTTTGCAGCCCGATCGGAATGACACCCCTGGGTGTTACGGGTGGAAAATGGGTGTAAAAATGGTTTTTTTGTTGTTTTAGTAACAAGAGCTTGTGAGGTAACGTTTTCCATGTTGTTTAGGGCGAGAAGAACGAATATGAAGTTGATTTTGACCGAAGAGTGAAAAATTGAGGTTGTAACGAAGGTTCAGCTCCCAAAATGCATTGTTTATTCATCAAAAACCTGGGAAATTGTCTGAAATCACTCTAAATGTGGAAACCCTCAAAAATAGCTATTCAATTATTATTGCACATGAAATAAACAATAAATGTATGTCCAGCAATTCTGTCGGTACGTCCAGTAGAATAATCAACCCATGAGACAAGGAATTTTCAGCGTTTTTTAATTTTATTTTCGTTTCTTTTTCTTTTCCTTTCTTTTCTTTTCTTTTCTTTTTCTTTTCTTAACCATAGGGGTGGTACCTATCAAACTGAGAGGTCAATCCTTTTCGCTCTTCGAGGTACAGAAACAGCCCTGGGCTCCCGGACTATAACGAAGTGCGATAGAAATGGCACATGGAAGGTTTTATTGTACGGAATGCATCGTAAACGAAGAAGACACATGAAATTTAAGAAATATCAATTGGGAATTTGTAACGTGGTGACTGATGACAGGCCAATATGATATGATGTACGATATTACACTAGCACGAAGTAAAAACGCTGCAAATCCCTGCACAACGGTTTATTATTTTGTACAGAATACCCTTCTGTTACAGATCACAGCTCTCTGTATAGATAACCCGTTTATATAATACTAGCTGTGTTGCCCGTCGCTGACGGGTAGAACTCGGGGTGGGTCCATCTGACTTTGTTACCTCTCGCTTTACAGATTATATCTCTTACATGTCCCTTTAGAAACTGTTATAATGTTAAAGACAAAAAGGTAATTATCATAGGTAGGAACCAGCCATCTGAATACGGGAGATGGCGTTGATCCGTTCAGCCGTTTTTGCGTGATGGATCATAAACCCCCACCCCTATCCATCGGATCGGGAAGTAAACCTCCGTAATATGTCCTTCCCTGGTCATAGAAACATTTAAATACGCGAGATGGGTTCGATCCATTGAGCTGTTTTCGAGAATTTAATTTTTTTATGTTTCGGCTTCCCTATAAACCCCCACCACTATTCATCAGATCCGGGAGTGAATCCCCCTATGTCCTTCCCCGGTCACTAAAACATCTAAATACGCGAGATGGGTTCGATCCATTGAGCCGTTTTGGCGTTATTGAAGGACAAACAGACAAACAGACAGACACCACGAAAATCACCTGTAAATTTAGTTATATGTATAGAAGATAATATGTACTATTCTATACATATTATGTGAATCGCAGATCCTCCGTAGGTTAGTACCTAACCCCGTACTCGTTACTAGGTACCTACCTAAATCACGAGTTAAATGTTGCTAACAACAGTCGATGACAAACAGTAACTAAAACGGCAAAAAGAAACGCAAGTAATGAAGTTCTAAAGGAAAATTGTTGATGTGGAGTGAAATTGATGCCCCTTCTGCGTGGATCACTGTTTTCTGTGGTCAGTACCTACCCTCTGGTCAATTATAATGAACCGTTGTGTTATAACTCGCCCATCAATAATACTTCAACGGTTGTTCAAGTTGCAAAAGTACCGATCAACGCAAACCAGCCCCGGTACTTCTTCATTATCTGGTATACACCAAAAAAAATTCTCAAATTTTGATTAAATTATTTAATAACTTTTCTCAACAACAAAACAACTATTGCATACTTGTACCATCTATTCAGAAGTCCCAAACAACCTGCTCATTCACGGGATAGTTTCTGGGATTGTTTATCTTTTTTGAGATGCGAGCGCTAGCGAGCATCCAGATCGCTTGACAATGCGAGCGGCGGAATGGGAACTAAACTTCTTGTACACCCACCGTCTTGTCTGACTGAACAATCGATGTATTTGAGATAATGGTAATTGTTGTTGAGAAACGTTATTAAATAATTTAATCAACATTTGAGAATTTTTTTTGGTGTATACCAGATAATGAAGAAGTACCCCAGCCCCTTCTTGGTAGATGAACCGTTCTATAATAATATACCGTTCTGTAATGATTTACCGTTGTGTAATATTTTACCGTCATGTAATAATTTACCGCTGTGTAATAATTTGCCGTTGTGTAATAATTTACCATCCTGTAATAATTTACCCATCAATAATACTTCAACGGTTGGTCAGGTTGCAAAAGTACCGATCAACAAAATCCAGCCCCTTTTTGGTAGATGAACCGTTGTGTAATAATTTACCGTTCTGTAATAATTTACCGTTGTGTAATAATTTGCCGTTGTGTATTAATTTATCATCCTGTAATAATTTACCCATCAATAATACTTCAACGGTTGGTCAGGTTGCAAAAGTACCGATCAACAAAATCCAGCCCCTTTTTGGTAGATGAACCGTTGTGTAATAATTTGCCGTTGTGTATTAATTTACCATCCTGTAATAATTTACCCATCAATAATACTTCAACGGTTGGTCAGGTTGCAAAAGTACCGATCAACAAAATCCAGCCCCTTTTTGGTAGATGAACCGTTGTTTAATAATTTACCGTTCTGTAATAATTTGCCGTTGTGTAATAATTTACCATCCTGTAATAATTTACCGTTGTGTAATAATTTGCCGTTGTGTAATAATTTACCCATCAATAATACTTCAACGTTTGTTCAAGTTTCACAAGTACCTACCAACAAAATCCAATAGTCCATCACTTGTCAAATGAAATAATATCGCAGAACAACCAACTCGACTTCATACAGCCATCCTTGATTATAGTCAGGTGCTCCCTAGTGATGATATCCCGGCCGGATTTATACCGTTTGATTCACGATCGTGTTGACGAAGCTTTTTGGTGCACATGAACGGCTGGACGTACAATGCTCCGGGTGGTCTCAAAAAATTGTTTAGCTCAAGACAAATTTAATATCGTTTAAAAAAAACCACACCCTTCAAAAGTTTTCGAGCTACGGCGTTCTGAAAATTTCAACCCCTATTTTGAACCCCTTAGAGATGACTGACAGCAACGTCGAGCTTCGAGGACCAACTAGACCCCTAACGGAACCTTTAACCCGAATTTCATCAATTTTGTTTCATGGTTACTAAGAAAAGTGGCCCGTACGGCGTCCGGCGGACAGACAGAAATATTTTTATTGCATTTTCGGATTCTACATACCTTGAAACGTAAACCATCAAATTTTGAGGGGGGGTTAGAATTTTTTTTTTTTTTTTCATGCTCGATTCCAATGGTTCATTATTGAAAATAATAAACCAAAACTGAATACTTCAAATCAATTTCTGGAGTTTTATGACGTATTAAATCGGTGCTCGCAGTTCATTGGGCGGCAGAGATGCACATCCCAACCCCCGGATAGGGATCAGGGACACCCGTTAACTCGCCTATGCAAATGGCCTAATGAAGGGCCGTGGGGTGAGGCCGAACCCCCGCAGCATCAACTTGTTTAATGGCGCCGACAACGTGATTTATGTAAACGTTTGCAAATTTACACCTTTTTCCTCACTCGGATTTCGAGCGGAGCGCAGCAGCGGGGGGAGCTATGAGGCGGTTTCCGCCTCTGACCGAGCCCGATTAACATATTTTACCGGGTGCCGCACACGCGCCGATTACCGCCGATGTTTACCGACGGCTGATGGGGTTTTCATACCATCGCTCGCCACTTCCTCATCTCTTTCCACGCCATTGTCCACTCCGCTTACATACGTAATACAATCTGCGTTACACATACTGGCTCTCGCGACCATTCGTTTTGCATACCTTTGTTCACAGCCATAGTTTATATCTATTCATGGTGCGGCGGGTTTGTCCGAGGCCACCAAATTTCCGCTCGGTGTTCTGAAAGTGGATTCACCAGTTGGTCTCGCCTGAAATACGACGCGTAAAGACGTCGCTTCCTCAGCGTGATCAATCAATTCACCAAATCTCATTTCATATCCGAACACCGTGGAAAGAGATTATGTATTTTGAAAATCTCCCAGGAGGGATAGTCTCTTCCAATGTCTCAGGGGTTCGCCTATTTTACAGAATAGCTCCAGTGACCTTGAGAAAGAGATACGGATCCTGGTGCATAGAAATCCCATAGTATCCATGAAGTGCGAGATGTTTGTGCCCCAGGGAGTTCAATTTATTTATTTATTTATTTATTTACGGACAAGCCCAATTACATGGTGAAATTACAAAATAGATGAATCAATAAATAAAAATAAAAAAGATTTTGAAAATGATAATTGATGAAAACAACACTGCAGGTTAATAAACTTATCAATAAAATGAATAAATGTCCATGTTCAATATTAATTACAAAAAACATCCGGCTAGGAAAATATCAATGGTTTTAAGGAAGCCAGTGAGTCCGAGAAAAAGTCGAATTCCGGATGGGCGCAGAGTAGCAAGTTGGCCGTGCGGGGAAGTCGAATGAGAGGGCGGTGCAGCAAATAATTCGTCGCAGAAAATGGAACATGAAATAGGGCTGATGAACGGGCAGAAAACCGTGGCGGCTGGAAAAGGATCCCTGCGAGCAGCTCAATTCCTTAATAATGGACGCATTTCTTAGTAATACCTATTCAATGGGTAGGTACCTACCTCAATCCATACTTGGACGGTTTTACTCATGAATCAATATGTATATATTTTTAATGAAAATTGACTTACCTTTATGGAATGAAAAAAAAACACGATCGAAATTACTGATGTGGTTGCGGATGAACGAGGATTACACGATTTATCACTGTCAAACAAACGAGAAATATACTCTCTCTTTCGAGGAAAGACACTTAGTTAGCTGTCTCTCTGAAAGAGATCGAAAATGCCAACATGGCCACCAACTCTCTCTTTTTAGAAGTTACTGAATAACCCTGTCATGGATACTATAAAAATCTCTTCTGCCCAAAGAGAGAGTCGGACCGAAAAGAGATGTCTCTTTCGCTTAGTGAATAGGCCCCAATTACCCCGCGTAGTGCTAATCACGCACACGGCTGAGCCAAAGCAGACGGTTACATTTGCGAAATTTGGAGCGAAAATATTTGGCGCCACTGTGGCTCCAATTAGTAGCGGTGCGGGGGCTCTGAAAATGGTGGGGCACCAAACCAGAACACAAAACCAACAGATTTGTCTACAAAATACCCCAAGGCAATAACACCCTTCCCTTATTTACTGATTGAGTGATATTCAGCAAAGCTTATCTCTTTTAATCAACTCTCTATCTTCATCCGACAACGTCCACAATTTCTACTGCAAATTAGACACCTAATTCATGTGTTATACAAATATACATAGTAAACTGAAATATAACAAAACAATGACCCGTCGCGTCGGCCAGTTACCTACTTGAATGGAGAAGATATTGGTTTGAAGCTAGGTAGTTATCTATGTGTGTTAGGACGCCGATCAAACCACAAGACCACAAACAGCAAACAGGGCAAAATGCACGTATGTGCCACGAATACAAATCCTTCGTCAGAACCAGACCAAACGCAAAACGCACACAATTTGACGCAAAAAATTAAAAACTGACAACTGACTCAACAGAGAAAGCGAATATAAAGCATCTCGTATCGAGATGACAAATTGAATCGAAGGGATCGAATCGATTGTGAAAACGAACGATTTTGGAGTAGAAATCAGATTTTGGGGAGAGGCCCGAAGTGGGCGTGGCGAACAACATTTTTACTCGACTCGACCTACCTGCCAGTTTCAGGAGCCCAGGGGCCCGTTCCTAAAGACTTTCACTCTTTACTCTGCACTCTTCAAATCCACACTCTGCGCTTCACGAACGAATTTCCGTTCCTAAAGAACGCTCTTGATATGAAGAGGAAGAGCGAAATGCAAAGTGTAGACCTGCAGAGTTTTACCCTGTTTTGAAAAGTTCCGTTCCTAAAGGTTATCTTTCGCAAAGTGCAAAGTGAAGAGTCTGCGTTGCAAACGAAGATTTTACAACATTTCTGCAGAGTCCCAAATGACTCTGCGGTAGAAGGACATACTTTTCAAATCGGTTTTTATGTTTTAGTTCTTAGTTAGATACAGTGTTTGGTATAGCATCAATAAAAAGAAGAGAATTCAGTCTCTCGATTAGGTCTAACTGTGGTCCGATTAGTGTGATGACAACCATAATATAATAGCAATGAAGTTAGCTCCACTAAGGCCATCAAAATACTCTACAGTTAGGAGGAAGGAAAGGTCAGGAAGCGACTGGTTGCTGTTGTTGGTGGATAAAAAGTGACCGCCGACCTAATTGTTTTTCATGGAAATTTTCCGATACATCACATCAGAGGATGATGATGCTGAACATGTTCGACCCTCCGTCGGCCGCATCCATCGAGCGCGAATTAGTTTCGTCGTCGGCGACACAACTTCCAGGGAGTCGTTTCTTGGTTAGGCGAAACCAAATCCCAAGTTAACTTACAGAAAGACGGAAGACTTGATGAAATCGGGTTCGGAATAAAACGATCGGAACATCCAATGATAAACTGTAACAGTAAGTGGAGGTTACTCCGTAAAACGAAGGTTACTCTACAGAACACTCTTCGTTTCGAGTAGAACTGCAGAGTGGGAGCGCGAAGTCTTTAGAACAGAAAGTTCTTCTGCTTTTCATAATTCGCAAAGTGGAGAGTACAAATGAAGTCTTGCAAAGTGAAAAGTTGAAGAGTCTTTAGGAATGGGCACCTGGTTTCGATTTCGAATGCAGGACATCGATTACTGACGCTTTATTCCGATGACATGCTTCGTCTGTGGGGCCCACCATGGATGCCCTACTAGAATGTTGAATATCCATAGAATTTCCATTCCATACCCAGAGAAATCTGGCGAGTCGCTGTTGAACTTTGTGAAAAATGCTAGGTACAGTGTGTATGGAGGGAAATCCAAATGCCAACTAAAAAATTGAGTTTTTTTTACTCTTAGTATTTTTGGGTGTCGGGACAGTGGCCCAAGTGGCCTTATGGACGCAATGCACCTGGCTCCAATGGTACCGCTAACTGAATGAGCGTAGCTTAGAACTCAATAATTCGAAAACAAAGTTTCAGTCATGCAGCATGGCTATACGAGCAAATTTTCAACGAAATATTCACGTGCTATTGTGTAAAAAGATGATATGGCGATAAACCACCCCACTTCGTAAAACTAAATATTTTTTTCGTGATTTAGCCGTTTTTACCGATTTTTGACCCATTTAAAATCTAATATGACCCACTCTTTTTTGAGAAAATTATTTTCATTATCAAAATAGTCCCTCCGTCGTGAATTGCCATCCCACAAAAACGTCGGGTGGGTAAACATAATATTCATTTTAGCCCTACCAATTTTTGACTCCAAAAACTCCAAATATTCTGTATGAAAAACAATAAAATGATATTTTTCTGTCTTTACTCACCCATCCATACCTACCACTTCCAGCGATTTTATATCAATTGCTTAGCCGTTCTTACCGATGTTTGACACCTAAAGACTCAAACTCGACCCCCCTCAGAATTTTTGAAAACTGCTCTGCTTCAAACGTATCCTTTTGGTTGGAATACAAACATTTGGGGGAAATTAGGAATTTTTATCATGTACTCAGGGTCAGAAATATTCTGGAGTGACATATAAATTTTTGTTAAAATCTAGGGATGCATTCAGGATGCTCTGAAACGGATTTGCCTATAAACAAATTTCAAAATTTGTGTTGAGAAAATTTTGGACCCATTGCAATAGCTTTATTTTCTTTGAAAATTTGCTGAAAGTAATATGTTAATTCGGCCATCATTTTCACCTTCTAGAAATGAACTTTTGAGCTTCGCCGATACCTCCTATCCCTCGTAACTAGGTGGCCAACAGAATGCCAATAACTAATTACAATCACAATGCGTTAATAGGCATTCACATTTTTTCTGCATCCTGGCACGCGGACAAGGTTCAGATTGCTAGATAGCCACGGAGAAGAAGTTTACGTAGGACGAACGAATCAACTCGTAAGTAGGTTATATACGTTTGGTCACTACCGGTTCAAAAAGGGAGCCAAAATGGAGAAATACTTGAAAAACTCCAACGAAATAGCCAAAGTTTTAGTTTTGTTCACGGGAGGAACGATTGGTATGTCGCTGAACCCTGACAACCCCGACATAGGACTTGCCCCAGTAAAAAACAAATTCCAAAAAATATGCAAAGCAGACCCGTCGTTAAACGACGAAAAGTTTAGGGAGAAAGTCGTTAGCAAAAAACAATTGGAGGACGAATTTCTCGTACTTCCACCGACTCGTACCAGCGGCAAACGAGATCGCAGAGTCGCATATCTCTTACTGGAATATCCCCATCTGATCGACTCGAGTAACATAACTGTGAAGCACTGGCAGAAAATCTGTAAGGATATTCGAGATAATTATTATAAATATGATGGATTTGTAGTGCTGCATGGGACAGACACGATGGCGTACACAGCATCGGCTTTATCTTTTATGCTAATTAATTTACATAAAACTGTTATTGTAACGGGTTCTCAGAAACCGATTTTCGATACAAGAACTGACGGGCCGAATAATTTTGTTTCGAGTATTCTCATAGCAGCTTTGGAAGTAGTACCGGGGGTGTCGATATTTTTTTTCGATCGACTGCTGAGGGGGAATCGGTGCATAAAAAGGAGTTCTGATGATTATTTCGGTTTCGACTCTTGCAATCTGCCGCCGCTCATGATGTTTGGAGTTCGGATACAGAAAAACGATTGTTTAATACCGAAAATACCTAAGGGAAAATTTCGTGTTCACATAGGGATGAATGACAACGTGTCGCTTTTGAGGATTTTTCCGGGGATATCAACTCGAGCTATACAAGCTGCACTTGAAGAACCATACCAGGGTATTGTGCTTCATACGTTTGGAGCAGGGAACGTCCCATCTGTTAGGAAGGATCTGATACAGGCCATCAAAGCTGCTACTCAGAGGGGAGCTATAGTCGTGAACTGCACTCAGTGTCCTTACGGGCCTGTAGAAGGGATTTATGAGACCGGAAGGATCTTGACGAAGATCGGAGTACTTTCAGGGTATGATATGACTGTGGAAGCTGCAATAACGAAATTGATGTTTGTTTTGTCGATGAAACGAACGTCTCTGGCGTACAAGAAGAAACTGATGGAAAGGGTCGTAAGTGGGGAAATGACAGTGCCGAGGGAGAAACCGTATGGTCATCGATCTATGAGCATAACACTTAAGAGCAAAAGTAAATGAATGGCGTGAGCGAAAAAACTCAAGCATCTAAGAGCAGGTGCCGGAAGGAGTATGGCAATAGATCGACAAGTGAAACAACTGTGCAAAAAGGTGCAACACGGACCAAGCGAACCAAACATACATCAATGCAGTTTATTTCAAAACCACTGATGGATCCAATACGAATGGTGTTAGCAATACTGAAGAGAGTTACAAGCCCTGGAACGAGTTGAACGAAACGAGAGATATCTATAGTTCTGAATACGACTCAAACAGTCCTGTGCCAAGGTCGAGCCAAGCATTAGGATGTAAACGACACGCACGTTCAACTGACAAATATTAGAGACTGATCGCAGCAATACATAATCTGATGAACGTGTTGTATCGAAATTGTGACGTTATCGGAAATTAAAATGAACAAGAAGGACGGAATTTATTGAAAAATCAGCTGGTCAACCACCGAATTGATTATTCATTAGTGCCTGCTGAATAATGAGGCCTACGAACAATAAGCATTCCGTGGCATATTATTGGTGAATACACAATTTCCAGCAATTTAGCACCTCGTTTTTATCTTAACTTATTCGTCACTTGAGAAAAATATGTACCTACTTTTTTTAAAGTAATGTATTTAGAACATCATGTTGATTATATGGGGTTGAAAATAATGATAATAATTAGGTAATGTTCGTTTCAAAAATGAAGATAACAATCAACATGAGTAATAATATAACACAATACAACGACGTTGGTAGCGTTCAAAACTTAATAAATCAATCACAGATAGATCGCTTAATAATTATTACAGCCAATAATAAGGAAAACACCATTATTTTATTTTTGTTTTTTTAAATTGGGTCTTATCACAAACTATCCCTGGAATCATCGGAGTGTTCGTACAACGGGTATTAACTCAACAATTTATTGTACTGTATATTACAAACTATTGAGTTGCATCACAAATTATTGCACTTAATTGCGATGACAAATTTCTGATAAAAAATTTGTCTCTCACAATTTCCAGTTCTCCTTAATCTATCATAATTATTGACTCTTTATAACCGAACTTTCGTAATTATTAGGTATTTACTAAATCTGCTACTAACTCTGACCAGCTACTTAAACATTTATCTTGCAATTTTTTTTTTTAACTTGGTTCGTAGGTAATAATCTATTCTAAGAAAAAACGTACGAAGCTTAGATATTTCCAACATATATAGTAAATTTTAGCCGCATTCATGTGGTCTGTTTTGTACAACAATGCCATTTGTGGTAATTATCCACTCTCAACATTTTGGCCTCTAAGTATAGTAGTATCCCGAAAAAAATATATATTGGGCAAACAACACACATCAGTAGGTACCCACGTGAAACAGGACTTTCCTCAACCTGCATGTTGCATACTGAACAGCATTGCTTAGGTAGACAGTAACCGAAACACTTATTAATAGGAAGTTTTATACAGTGGCGTTTCCCGTAAAAGTCACTATCACTGGTGGAGTTTAGGTTTAGTAACAAAATTTTCATATTTTTAGGGCTGTAGGTTGTGACTCGGGGACGTATTTGCATTCTGGCGCATTGCGAAAGTTCATGTATAACTCCTAAGAGGTTTTTTCTGAATGATCGAATCGGAACGAACGAACCCTTGAACGACCTGGAGATCCGTCCCCGGAGGATTCTATTCAGAATAATAAACCAAAACAGTGATCTACACAGAAGGGGCATCTGTACAGATAAATAATAAACAGTTGTGTAATAATTTGCAGCTATTGGTTTATTATTCTGTGAATAATACACCTATGTATTCGCTCAGCAAAAAATTTTTATAACACCCCCTCAAAATTTTTTCTTTTCCGTTTCAAGGTGCGTAGATTCCAAATACATAGGTGTATTATTCACAGAATAATAAACCAAAATGCAATGTCCGTCCGCCGTACGCCGTATCACGTGTACAGGCTTCATTTTCTGTCTAAAAAAATCGTTCTTTCGCACACATGCTCCATTTGGGCCCTAGTTGTGTCCCGAAACTTTTCAGCCCGATCGGACAAGTAATGGGAACATCTTCTCAAACGCTATCCAGCCAACAAACCTCAGGTCAACCACCTTACCCACACCACCCATCACTCCCAACCAACCAACCTGGCACGTTTGGCCAGTTAAAATTAACTTTTTGTGTTTGAGTAACATGTTAGTAAAATGAGCTTTTGAGTTATCGTTTTCCTTGTTTTTGTGGACGAGAAGACCGAATATAAAGTCAATTTTGACCAAGGAGTGGAAAATTGAGGTTGTACCAGATGTTCAGCTCCCAAATTTGATTTTTTATGAGTCAAAAACCTGCGAAATCGTCTGAAATCACCTTCAATTTGTACAATAGCACTAGGAAAAGTTTCAACACGTGGATCAAGACGATTAAATGGCACTACCAATGATCAAAGATAATTTGAAAAAAAGGAGCGTACCTAATTCAAGTTTTAGGGTTCAAAATTGGTGGAAACCACCAGAAATAGCTATTTCAATTATTTTACATGAAAGTAACAATAAATGAAGAGCCAACATTTCTGTAGGTATGTCCAATAGAATAATGAACCCATGTGACAAGGACTATGCAGCGTTTTTTTTTTTAAATGTTCTATTTTAAGGATCATTATTGAAAATAATTTTTAGTTTTCATTCGTTGTTTAATGGCAGGGATGTGTTTTAAATGGTATGGGTGTCTGTCATCTCTCCTCGAATCGGTTTCATCATCAACTTCTTCTTTTCATCCAAACCCAATTTCTTCTTCGACAAAACGTACATGAGCTTCGTTATTGCTGCTTCGATTGTCATGTCGCCCAGAAAAATGACGCCATGGTTTTCAAGAAATTTGCCAGTCCCTGGTACCGACGTCACGCCTCCGGTCGGGCACTGGGTGCAATTCGTGACTATCACACCCCGTTCAATAGCCTGAATCAGAATTGCTGTAAGATCTGTCCTTTCGATTGGAAAGGTCCCTGTCCCGTAGGTGTGCATTACCACGCCTTCCACCGGGGGTTCTAAACAGGCTTTGATGACCTGAACCGGTAGCCCGGGATAGACGCGTATAAAGGCTACATTCGGGTTCAGTTTGGAGTGAATGACGAGTTTGCACTTCTTATGGGTCCTCATAAGGGCCTCACTCTCTTTTATGGTACACCCAACTTGCAACAGCGGAGGCACGTTCAGAGAATCAAAGGCGAAAAAGCTGTCAGCCCCGCGCTGTATGGACCTGTTTCCACGGAGCAAGCGATCCCTGAAGAAAATCGTTACCTCAGGTATCAGGTAGTTCCCCGCCACCAAAATTGAGGTTTTCAGGTTATTTTTCGCGTCTGATCTTATATCAAAAATCGGTTTCAACGCTCCGGTTATGACCAGTGGTTTGGACAAGTTTTCAAACATGAACGACAAAGCTGACGCAGAGTAAGCCATCGTGTCGCGTCCGTGGAGGATGACGAAACCGTCGAAATCCTCGAAGTTGCTCTGGATGTCTTTGGCGATGAGTTTCCAATGTGCCTGAGTGACGTTGCTGGAGTTTGTCAGCTTATCGTATTCGTAGATGAGGTACGCGACGCGATCCATCTTCGAATCGCTGTCCGCCGGGAGGACGCAGAACGAGGGCGTGTCTTTCGTCGATGGAGTGAGGAAATTTACGTCGTTCATCGTCGGATCAGTTCTGCAGTACTGGTAGAGTTTGTTCTTGACCGGAACTAAGGTATCGGTTGACTGATTCAGGTCAATGCACCGGCCGATGCACCCGCTGACGTACAGAACAAGCACCTTCTTCATGTCATCGCTCGGTGGCTTCACAGGTCGATTTTTTGTCGGTTTACAGTCACCCATATTTGTGTTTTGATATGTACACGCGTAAGAAATCTACAAGTATGGTGTTGTGTTTCAAATAAGTACCCATTCCAGCAGATTGTATAATATTATTCTAACTGCTTTGCAACATGCTGTTACCAACCATTATCACTTGTGGGTATTATAGTCAGATTGTGCAAATGATCACACAAGATTCTGGTAACTCTGGTGAAGTATCTATAAAAACTCCGCAAATTATTAATCAACGGTTAACTTCGTTCATTATTAAAGTAGGAGTACCCAGCAATAGTCCCGCAGTGTCGTTATGGATAACCTCAAATCGCTCATCCACCTTCGGAAAACCCCTAAAGGTGACTTCACATGACGCGAATTTTCGCTCTTCTGGCACGACATGCGCGCATTAGCCCATGTTTTGATGTCGTCATCCACGTTCGACCATACGCATTTTGAGGCAATCACTTTGACGGTTGCTCTTACTCCTGGGTGTGCTAGTGAGCGGTAAAAAAAGAGAGAAGAAAAGAGGGCAGAAATTTTTGTTTTATTATTTTCAATAATGAACCTTTGAAATCCAGCATGAAAAAAAAAAAAAAAAATTGTAAGCCCTCACCCTCAAAACCCAAGGTATATGTACCGTTCCAAGGTATATGTAAGAATCCGAAAATAGAATAAAAAACGCTGCAAATCCCTGCACAACGGTTTATTATTTTGTACAGAATACCCTCCTGTTACAGATCACAGGTCTCCGTATAGATAACATGTACTATTCTACACATATTATGTAGATCGCGGACCCTCCGTAGGTTAGTACCTAACCCCGTATTCGTTACGTAAACCGTTGTGTAATAATTTACCTGTATAGGTTCCCCTTCTACGGAGATAGAATAATGAACCGTAGTGTAATAATTTTCCCATCAATAATACTTCAACGGTTGTTCAAGTTGCAAAAGCACCTATCACCAAAACCCAGCCCCTTCTTGGTAGATGAGCCGTTGTGTAATAATTTACCGTGGTGTGATAATTTACCGTTGTGTAATAATTCGCCGGTGTGTAATAATTTACCGCTGTGTAATAATTTACCGTTGTGTAATAATTTGCCGGTGTGTAATAATTTGCCATTGTGTAATAATTTACCCATCAATAATACTTCAACGTTTGTTCAAGATTCGGAAGTACCTACCAACAAAATCCAATAGTCCATCACTTGTAAAATGAAATAATATCGCAGAACAAACAACTCGACTTCATACAGCCATCCTTGATTATAATCAGATGCTCCGTAGTTATGATATCCAGGCCGGATTTATACCGTTTGATTCAAGATCGTGTTGACGAAGCTTTTTGGTGCTTACGAACGGCTGGACGTACAATGCTCCGGGTGGTCTCAAAAAATTGTTTAGCTCAAGACAAATTGAATAACGTAAAAAAACCCATACCCTTCTATCTTTTTTCCTTCAGTCTTTCAGATCCTTCAGTTTTTGAGATACGGCGTTCTGAAAATTTCAACCCCTATTTTGAACCCCTTAGAGATGACTGACAGTAACGTCGAGCTTCGAGGACCAACTAGACCCCGAACGGAACCCATAACCCGAATTTCATCGATTTTTATTCATGGTAACTAAGGAAAGTGGCCCGTACAGCGTACGGCGGACAGACAGAAATATTTTTATTGCAGTTTTGGATTCTACATACCTTGAAACGTAAACCATCAAATTTTGAGGGGGGGGGGGGGGGGGGGTAAGCATTTTTTTTTTTCATGCTCGATTCCAATGGTTCATTATTGAAAATAATAAACCAAAAATGCTGCCCGTCCGCTGTACTTCGAACTTTCCTTAGTTACATGACCCAAAATTAATGTCATTTGGTTAGTAGGTCCCATTTGGGGTCAAGTTGGTCCGTCAGTCATATCTAAGGGGTGAAAAATAGGGGTTCAAATTTTCAGGTCGCCGCAGCTCGAAAACTTTCAATAGAAGGGTATGGTTTTTTTACGTTTTTAAATTGATCTTGAACTAAAGAATTTTTTGAGACCACCCGTAGCATTGTACGACCAGCCGTTCGCTTGCAACGAATAGCTTCGTCAACACGAACGTGAATCAAACGGTATAAATCCGGCCCAGATATCATCGCTAATAGGGACACCTGATTATAATCCCGGATGGCTGTATGAAGTCGAGTAGGTTGTACTGTGATATTATTCCATTTGAAAAAATGATGGTTCTTTTGGATTTTGTTGATAGGTACTTTTGCATCTTGAACAAGATTTGAAGTATTATTAGGCAAATTATTACACAACGGTAAATTATTACACAATGGTTTTGTTGTGATCGGCTGCTCCTCCACAACTCAAATTGTGTCTGAACATGCTGTTACTCAGAGTAGGGACCCCCCGACCCCCCTCTGACCTTGTCAAGGGGACTATAAAAGAGCCAGGGTGCCACCAATAAACTAACCATTCTCTCGTAATCGATCGACTCGTCTATCCGACTCCCAATCACTACACTGGTGACATCCGACGTGTGAGCTACACCGCCAGCGCCCGCCGTTTGATAGCAACGCAGCCCCGCCTCCGCTTCAACGAGCCCCACCACGCGCGGCCCCCACCGACGCCACGGCGGCGCCCCACTCCGACGCCCGCCTCGACGGCTATCGCAGCGCCTCCCGCTACTTCGCCCCACCATCACCGATCCTTATATAAGGAAACGGACGCCGGCGCCGAGCACACTTCCTGCTGACACCTCAACGGACTGGCACCTACGAAGAAAACGAAGATGACCGAGCAGAAACCGCAAGACACCCGAAGCGAGCGCTCCTTCACTTCTCAAGCTCCAGCCGTTTGACCCCGCATTTCCGCACGTCTGGTTCGCCCAACTCGAGATCATCCTCGCACACGAAGGCCACACGACGCCACATGCGAAATTCACCCGAGCCTTCCTCGCTCTCGAACCTCGACAAGCGGACCTCTGCGCCGACATCAGCCCCTCGAACACCAGTAGCTACCAGACGCTCAAAACACGCCTTCTCGCGACACACGCACCTTTTCACGGCTCACCGCCCTCCTACAGCCGACATCCGACGACGAACTACCGTCGATCCTCGCTCGCCGACTCACCCGAGCACTTCCGGCCGACACACCCGCACCACTCGTCCGACACGTCTTTCTTCGAGCCCCCCACGAGAACTTTCGACTTCACATTGCGGCCCACGAAGAACAAGACATCACCCGGCTCGCCAAACACGCTGATCGCCTTCTCCCATTCGCACCAACTCTTCAAGCGGCTACCGTCGCCGAAGAAACAATAGTGATTCACAGTAGACGACACCGGCGATCACCGACGTGAACGACAGCGAATGAGCCCCGGTTTCCAGCCCTTTTCGACGGCTACGAACCTTCCAACAATACACGCGACGCGCCGAACCACGCACACGAGATCGTCACGAAGGGACCCCCGTGCCATGCGAAACTTCGCCGAAAACCACCGGATTTCGGCGAATTACTAGCGGCGGGGGTCATTAAACCTTCCGAACCTGCATGGTCCAGATCACTGCAGCATAGAGCCACACCACGAGCCGCTACGATTCTACGTCTTCAACTCGCCGCAAGCACAATCGAATCACGACCGCACGCTCACGTGGACTACCGACTCACCGCGCAAATTGATCTCAACCAACGCACGTTCCGTGCCCACACTAATTTGCAGCATCGAACCACTCCACGAGCCGCTACGATTCTACGTCTTCAACTCGCCGCAAGCACAATCGAATCACGACCGCACGCTCACGTGGACTGCCGACACGCAGATTTCAACAGCACAAAACGCTACCACGAACGATCTACCGTACGCCACTCACGATCCATCAAAACGCCGCAACGCCCCCGACAACAGCGCCCGAGCTACCGCACGGGACACATCCGGCACCGGCGGGCTATCTCGCGCCCGCACCGGCACCCACGCCACTAATCGGCCTCGAACCACCGCCACCCCACGACAATGACCACAGCAGCCACCCGGACAGCCCACACGAACCCAGCACACGCACCTCCCACGCCCGGCCACAGCCACAGCGACATCAAGAAAATTTAATTAAAATTGAAAATTACTTAAATTCTGGGGGGAGCAGTGTTGTGATCGGCTGCTCCTCCACAACTCAAATTGTGTCTGAACATGCTGTTACTCAGAGTAGGGACCCCCCGACCCCCCTCTGACCTTGTCAAGGGGACTATAAAAGAGCCAGGGTGCCACCAATAAACTAACCATTCTCTCGTAATCGATCGACTCGTCTATCCGACTCCCAATCACTACACTGGTGACATCCGACGTGTGAGCTACACCACCAGCGCCCGCCGTTTGATAGCAACGCAGCCCCGCCTCCGCTTCAACGAGCCCCACCACGCGCGGCCCCCACCGACGCCACGGCGGCGCCCCACTCCGACGCCCGCCTCGACGGCTATCGCAGCGCCTCCCGCTACTTCGCCCCACCATCACCGATCCTTACATAAGGAAACGGACGCCGGCGCCGAGCACACTTCCTGCTGACACCTCAACGGACTGGCACCTACGAAGAAAACGAAGATGACCGAGCAGAAACCGCAAGACACCCGAAGCGAGCGCTCCTTCACTTCTCAAGCTCCAGCCGTTTGACCCCGCATTTCCGCACGTCTGGTTCGCCCAACTCGAGATCATCCTCGCACACGAAGGCCACACGACGCCACATGCGAAATTCACCCGAGCCTTCCTCGCTCTCGAACCTCGACAAGCGGACCTCTGCGCCGACATCAGCCCCTCGAACACCAGTAGCTACCAGACGCTCAAAACACGCCTTCTCGCGACACACGCACCTTTTCACGGCTCACCGCCCTCCTACAGCCGACATCCGACGACGAACTACCGTCGATCCTCGCTCGCCGACTCACCCGAGCACTTCCGGCCGACACACCCGCACCACTCGTCCGACACGTCTTTCTTCGAGCCCCCCACGAGAACTTTCGACTTCACATTGCGGCCCACGAAGAACAAGACATCACCCGGCTCGCCAAACACGCTGATCGCCTTCTCCCATTCGCACCAACTCTTCAAGCGGCTACCGTCGCCGAAGAAACAATAGTGATTCACAGTAGACGACACCGGCGATCACCGACGTGAACGACAGCGAATGAGCCCCGGTTTCCAGCCCTTTTCGACGGCTACGAACCTTCCAACAATACACGCGACGCGCCGAACCACGCACACGAGATCGTCACGAAGGGACCCCCGTGCCATGCGAAACTTCGCCGAAAACCACCGGATTTCGGCGAATTACTAGCGGCGGGGGTCATTAAACCTTCCGAACCTGCATGGTCCAGATCACTGCAGCATAGAGCCACACCACGAGCCGCTACGATTCTACGTCTTCAACTCGCCGCAAGCACAATCGAATCACGACCGCACGCTCACGTGGACTACCGACTCACCGCGCAAATTGATCTCAACCAACGCACGTTCCGTGCCCACACTAATTTGCAGCATCGAACCACTCCACGAGCCGCTACGATTCTACGTCTTCAACTCGCCGCAAGCACAATCGAATCACGACCGCACGCTCACGTGGACTGCCGACACGCAGATTTCAACAGCACAAAACGCTACCACGAACGATCTACCGTACGCCACTCACGATCCATCAAAACGCCGCAACGCCCCCGACAACAGCGCCCGAGCTACCGCACGGGACACATCCGGCACCGGCGGGCTATCTCGCGCCCGCACCGCCACCCCACGACAATGACCACAGCAGCCACCCGGACAGCCCACACGAACCCAGCACACGCACCTCCCACGCCCGGCCACAGCCACAGCGACATCAAGAAAATTTAATTAAAATTGAAAATTACTTAAATTCTGGGGGGAGCAGTGTTGTGATCGGCTGCTCCTCCACAACTCAAATTGTGTCTGAACATGCTGTTACTCAGAGTAGGGACCCCCCGACCCCCCTCTGACCTTGTCAAGGGGACTATAAAAGAGCCAGGGTGCCACCAATAAACTAACCATTCTCTCGTAATCGATCGACTCGTCTATCCGACTCCCAATCACTACAGGTTTATTATACTATCTACGCAGAAGGGGCATCTATACAGGTAAATTATTACGCAACGGTTTATTATTTGCCTTATGCTTCATGAATAACTACAAATAATATTAATGATTGAATTAATGAATCCCACGCATTTGCATGAAACTTTAATTTCCGGGCCGGCTCCAGTACTCCATTTAGGGCTTTCCTGGAGGGAGCTCGAGGGTATTTACCACAGAAAACAGTGATCTACGCAGATCTATACAGGTAAATAATAAACCGTTGTGTAATAATTTGCAGGTTTTTTTTCCATGCTTGATTCCTAAGTTAATTATTGAAAATGATAAACCAGAACTCCTAAGCGTCTTGTGATTCCCAAAACCAGCTCTAGATATATGGTAGACAGTGCCTTAACATGATAGCTACAACTGCTTTACACATATGAAGAAATGGGAAAGTAGTTTGAGGCTTTCAAACTACTGAAGCCTTTAAATTTCAAGCAAAAGTCGAACTTGTATTTGTGATATCATTCATATCGTGAAGGACTTCATTCAATCGTATACTTAAATAGTCATCAAAATTTGATGGTTTACGCGTCAAGGTATGTAGAATCCAAAACTGCAATAAAAAAATTTCTGTACAAAATAATAAACCGTTGTGCACGGATTTGCAGCGTTTTTAATAATTAAATAGACTGACATAATGTGCAATCCATTGATTCCTGTTATATAGGAAGATTATGAACGAAGGAAAATACTGAGATTAGGACCCCAACCAATACTACTTGTTTGCTAGAGGGCGGAAAACGCTACAGGCAAGGTGTGGCTAAATCGGACAGGGCTAAAGACTCAATCTTCCACCCCATTACGATGTCCCCTCAAGGATGGATTCTAAAGATAGTATCCATGCCCTCGAGGCTGGAGCCACGCCCCCTTCCTCTATATGCTAACCTACACCCTATTACAATGTGGCCCTCCCAGCACCACCTTTTTACCCTGATACACCCCGACCTTACCCTTTTTCGGTAAACAAGATTCTCGAGGGGAAAGCCGTTACCATATATTTCCACGGGCGGATTGTTCTATCACAACACACTACCACCAGACAGGAGCTCTGTCTTATGAACTAAGCCTTGGTATGAAGTAGGTACATCCACGTCTTACTTACCCTGTATAAACGAAGAACTATTTAAAACCGTAAAAATATTTACGTAAAAAAATGGTATAGGCGTTTTGAAAATTTCAACCCCTATTTTGAACCCCTTAGAGATGACTCACAGTAACGTCGAGCTTCGAGGACCAACTAGACCCCGAACGGAACCTTTAACCCGAATTTCATCAACTTCAAAAACCGTTGAAGTATTATTGATGGGCAAGTTATTACGCAACGGTTCATTATACATGACCACGAGGGTAGGTATTGACCACAGAAAATAGTGATCTACGCAGAAGGGGCATCTATTTCACTCCACATCTACAATTTTCCTTCAGAACTTCATTACTTGCGTTTCTTTTTGCCGTTTTAGTTACTGTTTGTCATCGACAGAATTATTTTAGCAACATTTAACTCGTGATTTAGGTAGGTACCTAGTAATGAGTACGGGGTTAGGTACTAACCTACGGAGGGTCTGCGATCTACATAATAATATGTATAGAGTAGTACATATTATATTATATAGCCGGGTTATCTATACATAGAGCTGTGATCTACAACAGAAGGATATTCTGTACAAAACAATAAACCGTTGTGCAGGGATTTGCAGCGTTTTTTTCGTGGTAACTAAGAACTTTTTTTATTGCATTTTCGGATTCTACATACCTTGAAAAGTAAAGCATCAAATTTTGAGGGGGGGGGGGGGGGTCAGATTTTTTTTTTTTTTTTTTTTTTCATGCTCGATTCCAAAGGTTCATTATTGAAAATAATAAACCAAAATTTGATAAATATAGCGGGAAACCATACCAATTTTCGTAAAATTACATAATTTTTGTCGTGATATTAATCAGTTACAGATTTTGGCCCTTGTAGATGATAAATATAGCGAGAAACCATACCACTTTTCCAAAATTATGTCGTTATTGTCGTGATATTAGTCAGTTTTACCGATTTTTGACCCTTATAAAGTATTTACACAATCAGGTGAATTAATAGGTACTGATTTTAGCCCCTACCAATTATTGACCCCTATTCTGAATGAAAAACAACTGAAGTGATATTTTCTGTCTTTATTCACCCTTCCATCCTACTTTCAGTGATTATAAAATGTTTGCGATTTTAGCCATTTTTACCGATTATTGACCCACTAAAAACTCATATTTGACCCCCTTAGAAATTTTTAAAATTGCTCATCTTGGAAATCATCCTTTTCTTTGGCAATACGACAATTTTAGGGAAATTTAGAATATTTATCATGTACCTCAGGTCAGAACTGATTATGGATTAAATTCAAAATTATTCAATTCCATACCATGTTTTACTGCCTCCACATTGAAAACCACAAAGCACCCAGCCTGACGCATTCCCTAGCAATTTGCAAAGGCAGCCTCTGCGCTCCCATTTTACTTACTTTCTCCATGTAACCAAAGTGCAGTGATACATAATCAATGTATAGAGTATTCACATCGCACTCACGAGGAATCATGTAGGTTGGGATGCTTTCCGGTAAACTCCAAACTTTTTTCAAGAAGTGCCGTATGACAATGTCACTTCTTCGTATTTATGAGAGCTCCATACTTAAGCAGCATAACCTAACACACAATATGGCCGTAGCTTTAAAAACTTGCAATTTATTTTCAAAATCGATTTCCTTGGCCATAAAGCCTTTCCAGATGCTACTGAGCCCAAACCGAACTGCGGATTTTTGAATAAGTACTTCTTCCAGCATGACCCCCAGGTATACTTAGGATCCTTAACGGCATCAATTGACAGCCCCTCAAAGAAATTTTTTTCATGCTTAGCCAATTATACTCCTCCACCTTTCTTAAAAATCATACGTTTTGATTATTCTAAATTAACTTTGATATTTTTTCGTAGGCAATACGGTTCAAGGCCGGTTATCGTCTTTAAGAGCTCGCGAACTATCCGCCAACAAGGCAATGTCATCAGCATATTTTAAGATTTTTATTTCGACTTGACCTAAACATACATCCCCACACATATAATCCTCCATATCGTCCAAAGACAGTGAAAATATCAAAAGTGAAATAAGACAACTCTGCCTGACCGCCATAAAACAATAGAAAAACTTGGATAATTTATTATCTGGCCAAACTGTTGCTTCGGTTTTGTTTGCTAGGCGATAGCTTCCAGAATATTGACAAATCCTGTAGAAAATCCCAATCCAAACAGACGAAACATTATGGAGGCACCACACGACCAAAAGCAGAGCATAAATCGAAGTAAAACTTACCTATAGCAGTCATGTCGTAGGCGTTGGAAACTGACTGCCCACTTGGTATCGAGGATAAGTAAGTGATGCAGTAAATACCAAAATAAAATGTCAGATAAACTTGGTGTGCATTGCCAGGATTTCCCAAGTGACCGAACTCAAACGTATGCCAGTTGACGGACTCACTCTTTCGAGCTTGAGTGAGGAAAAAAGTGAAGCCCCTCCATCCAGCTCCCCCTGACTAGTCGGCCCTAGGTAACACTGAGCTATGAAAAAACAGTATATTTGGCTATAAAATGAAAAAAGAATAGTAGGTATACTTAATTGAGGACAAAAGAGTATAGATACTATAAAAAGAGTATGTCTGGTAACCCTAAGTGTAGTAGTAGTAGGTAGAAGAAGTGCATGCCTTTCCAAGTTATTGCTGATGGTCTACAACACATATGACAAATAAGTGAAATGTTGAACAAAACTCGGTTTCAGTTTCGATGGAATTCATCTTGAAGATAAATAATACTTATTCAACCTTCAAAAATGTACAAAGCTTCAAACTTTTCATTAAATATAAATAATAAATTGACAACTTGAACACAGCGAAAAACGGATAAGGTGAGTGGAGTTGAGTGGGTTTGGTGCGGCGGGGTGGTCTCCAATTTACTTCTTCTTCTTCTTCTTTTTCGTTCTTGTGTTGCCCTGGCCGTGGCCATGACGGCCACAATGTCCGGAGAAAACGCCATCTGGAGAGGGTTCACGAGAAACACTTTTGGGCGTTCCAGCTGTCGGGTTCATGAACTCAGGACCCACTTCAAACCAGTCGAGCTTGGTCGGTGAACTCATTCGAACCCGAGTTCATGAACTTGGCGTGGCTGGAACAAACCTCTTGTGTAAGCAAACTTCTAACTACACTTTTCTATACTGATCGAACCTCAAACCTCCCATACCCTTGAATTTCGGAAAATAACGGACTTCAAGCATTTATGCTATGCAAGAGCTGCGTAATTTAGGAGGTACCTACCGACGTTTCACCTAGTAGATCGAAATTACCTTAAAATTCCAGTTTATCCTCATCTCCCGTGGGCTAAGGGGAAGGAACTATTTTCTATGTAATATTCCGAACGTGTAATATGTAGTAATAGGTCCCAGATCAAATCCCGCTATCTCCGACCATATTAACAAACGACGGTTGAGGCGTCACGTAGGGTCTCGAGGGGCTCCCACATACGGCACTATCTTCTACTGCCGCCGCAACTCCCAGTATCTTGGCGGATTTCACCTATCGAGTCCGGGAAACACTTGACGTTTTGGTCTTGGTAGAATTATCAATAATAAATTCAACGTTCTCTGGCATCTCCATTGGCCGTTTTGTTTTCACGGGGTTGCCGACTGAATAAAAAAAAAAACGCTGCAAAGTCCTTGTCACATGGGTTTATTATTCTATTGGACATAACTACAGAAATGTTGGCTGTTCATTTATTGCTTCTTTCATGCGTAATAATCGAAATAGCTATTTCTGATGGTTTCCATTAATTTTGGCCCCTAAAACACAAATTAGGTACGTTTTTTTTAAATTATCTTTGATCATTGGTAGTGCCATTTAATCGTCTTGATCCACGTGTTGACACTTTTTCCAGGGTTATTATACAAACAGATGGTGATTTCAGACGATTTCCCAGGTTTTTCACCCATAAAAAATCAATTTTGGGAGCTGAACATTTGGTAGAACTCAATTTTCCCCTCTTTGGTCAAAATCGACTTCATATTCGGTCTTCTCGTCCAAAAAAACATGGAAACCGATACCTCAAAAGCTCATGTTACCAACATGTTGCTAAAACGCAAAAAGTACCTATTTTTACACACATTTCACTCATAACACCCCTGGGTATATTCCGATCGGGCTGAAAAGTTTCGGGGCACAACTAGGGCCCAAATGGAGCATGTGTGCGAAAGAACGACTTTTTTAGACCGAAAATGAAGCCGGTACACGTGATACGGCGGACGGCGTACGGTGTTCGGCGTACGGCGGACGGCGGACGGCGGACGGACATTGCATTTTGGACATTGACCACAGAAAATAGTGATCTACGCAGAAGGGGCATCTGTTTCACTCCACATCTACAATTTTCCTTCAGAACTTCATTACTTGCGTTTCTTTTTGCCGTTTTAGTTACTGTTTGTCATCGGCAGAACTATTTTAGCAACATTTAACTCGTGATTTAGGTAGGTACCTAGTAACGAGTACGGGGTTAAGTACTAACCTACGGAGGGTCTGCGATCTACATAATATGTATAGAATAGTACATATCATATTATACAGACGGGTTATCTATACATAGAGCTGTGATCTGTAACACAAGGGTATTCTATACAAAATAATAAACCGTTGTGCAGGGATTTGCAGCGTTTTTTGAATCTAGGCACCTTGAAACGGAAAACAAAAAATTTTGAGGGGGTGTTATAAAAATTTTTTGCTGACCGAATACATAGGTGTATTATTCACAGAATAATAAACCAAAACGCTGCAAATTATTACGCAACGGTTTATTATTTACCTGCATAGATGCCCCTTCTGCGTAGATCACTGATTTCTCCCCCGCCAGGAAAGCCTAAATGGAGTACTCTTTTGGAGTTTGTTGATAGGTAGTGAAACTTGAACAAACGTTGAAGTATTATTGATGGGTAAATTATTACACAATGGTAAATTATTACACAACGGTAAATTATCACACAACGGTAAATTATTGCACAACGGTTCATTATAACATCTACGTAGAAGGGGCTGGAGTTTTTTGGTAGGTACTTTTGCAACTTGAACAACCGTTGAAGTATTATTGATGGGCATATTATTACACGAACGGTAAACTATTACTCAAAGGTAAATTATTGCACAATGATTCATTATACTATCTACATAGAAGAGGCACCTATACAGGTAAATTATTACACAACTGTTTATTATTTGCCTTATGCTTCATAAATACATAACTATAAAATAATTAATGATTGAATTATTGGATCCCGCGCATTTGTAGGAAACTTTAATTCCGGAGCCGGCTTCAGTAGGTACTCGATTTAGGGCTTTCCTGGGGGCAGCTCGAGGGTATTGACCACAGAAAACAGTGATCTACGCAGAAGGGGCATCTATACAGGTTGCATTTTCGGATTCTAAGTACCTCGAAACGTAAACCATCAGATTTTGAGGGGGATTAAAATTTTTGTTTCATGCTCGATTCTAAAGATTCATTATTGAAAATAATAAACCAATAAGGTCAGCTGGGGACATTACGAACTTTAACAAGTTCAGTACTGACAGCTTGAAAAAAGCCATAAAAACACCATGAAGTTTTCTCACTCGATCTCTCTATGCAGTTTTTGAGGGCGAATCACTGAGCCCGCCCATCAATCCTGGATGTTCTTTCCACTGACTCTTTGCTTTTGATAGTTAATTTTTTGTTTATCCATTGTATTTCCTTCCAGTTTTTTTTCTACTTAACGAGCTCCCTACTTAATCATGCGGGCGAATGAACAGTTTTACACGTCGGCAAGCTAAGCCGAGGGCTCCCTTAAACGGCTTAGCGGTTTTTTACTTAAGCCGCTTTATCCTATCGCATTCGTTAGATAACAAACAAAAGGTGACGATGCGCCCCCTAAAAAATAGGATGCCATAAATAAGGTATTTATGGAAAAGATTAACATTGAATCACCCAGTGCTACTTGGGACTCGATCGAGAATAATCCATCTTGATGCCAATGCCAATCTGTGGTAATTTGTATTCAGGACGGCTCCTCTCATTCTCTATGAACAATCTATAAACGTTAGTGCTTCCGAACCCCATTTGGGAGTCAATATAATACAATGAATGGAAATTTAGTAGGACGGGAAGCAACGTGGTAGTCATTTTTAGGGAATTTTCTGGCAACAAAAGATGATGGAAAATAAAATGGGTCAAATTTGAGTTTGTGGATCAAAAATCGGTAAAAATTGTCGAAATTCGAAAATAGAAAACAACTGAAAGTGGCACAGCATAGTGAATCGAATCGAGGCTATGAAAGTCTACGTAGGTAAGTATTTCAATAGGACCTACATAAAAGCCTAAGATGTAGTAAATTCAGTAAAATTAACAGAAATTGGGAAAGGTGATATTTCGACACAAAAACAATAAATTTGAATAACAAATTATCTGGGGCAAAAGGGTGTGGTCGAAACTATGGAAAATCATTGGAGGGAAGGCAGGGGCGTTATTTCAAAAATTATCTCGTATATTCTTGCTCCATGAAGGGAATATATTTTTGGTGTGAATAACCAGAAAGATCAATCTGCTAGAAGATTAGTACTTTTTGCTAAGCTAAGTTATGGATACTAACAGCTGTTCTTGAAGTTAAGCCGTTATGGTGACTAATACCCGGATCAGAGAAGACAGCTTTCCTAAAAGTCCTCTACAATTATTTAAATTGTGTTCCTTAATTTTCGAACCATTTCAGTGCCACCACGAGAGTGATGGAGGGGAGGAGGTTCACTGAATATGTCGCACGCACCACAATCGTTAAAGAACAGTTAGGCAGGTTACAAAATTTGGTGCTCTTGAAACGAAAACTTTTTTTATATGTTTAATAATAACATTTTAGTGATTTTAGGTTGAGTTTTATAAAAATTAGGCGGGCAGACACTTTCTAAAAGACATTCTGAGCTATTTTCGGAGACACACATCAAGATCATTAATACACCTAGTATGAAGCTGACATGAGCCTTATTGTTGGTTTTAGAGTTGGTGGTGTCACTACTGTCCCTCTTGAAACGTGTTCTTCACATGTTACACCACCTTTTCTATTTATATGAATTTTGGTTTTATTCGCTTTAAAATGGTGTAGGTATTTTCAAGTTGAAGCAGGTTTTTGAGGAAGAAACATACCTACTATGAATCCGAAATGAGAGTTTTAGGTTGTTACTATTACTAACTTTTTAAAAATCCTCAATTTTGAAAGAAATGGGCGTTTTAAAACGTCCGGTTAAAAACCCGGTTTGGTTATAGTGCAGAGCTACCACCATGCCCGGGATCTTTTGGGATGTTTGCCTGATTTGGTTATAGGACAGAGCTACCACCATGCCCAGGATCTTTTCGGGAGCGTTGCCTGGTTTGGTTATAGGACAGAGCTACCACCATGCCCAGGATCTTTTCGGGAGCGTTGCCTGGTTTGGTTATAGTGCAGAGCTACCACCATGCCCAGGATCTTTTCGGGAGCATTGCCTGGTTTGGTTATAGTGCAGAGCTACCACCATGCCCAGGATCTTTTCGGGAGTATTGCCTGGTTTGGTTATAGGACAGAGCTACCACCATGCCCAGGATCTTTTCGGGAGCGTTGCCTGGTTTGGTTATAGGACAGAGCTACCACCATGCCCAGGATCTTTTCGGGAGCATTGCCTGGTTTGGTTATAGAGCAGAGCTACCACCATGCCCAGGATCTTTTTGGATAGGTGCTTGGTTTGGTTATAGAACAGAGCTACCACCATGCCCAGGATCTTTTAGGAGGCGTTGCCTGGTTTGGTTATCGTGTTAGACGACCACCATACCCAGGATCTTTTAGGTTGAGAGAGATGAGGAGTGAGGAGAGAGAGAGAGTAGTCTTCGACTAGAGGAGAGCGTAGAATGGTTGGAAAGGCGAAGGAGTCGAGTATTGATAGCCCTTAGGGCCATCTCCCTCCATCCTCCAGCTAGTGGAGGATGGTGGGGATCCCCACTGGGTTCCTCGGTTCCCCTGCGTCTTCCGTCCCCACTTCTATGTTTATTTGGTGAGATCTTAATTTCACAGGGAGTGGTTCTGGGAGGATACCACGACACTCCTATTTCAGTTTATTTATGTCATTTATAAATTGGTAGGTATATATCTAAGTAAAATTCTTGAATTTGTCGTGAAAGAAGTACCTAACTCAAAGGAAGGAAATCAAACACGAAACCAAAGGAATCCGTCAAACTCAAAACCTTTGTGAAGGCCCATATTTCCAACTTTTCCACTGTGTGATCAACTGGGTGCTGTTATGTAGCTTATAATGGGGCTGGTAAGTTACGCATTGAGCCAAACAAGAAATAGAAATAGCAAATTGAGGGATCCCTCCCTAAGAGACCATATTGATTGAATCAATTTCTCACAGGATTTATCGCGCCATCTTCATGATTAAGGAGATTCTTATTGAAACCTTACCAGCAGTTTCCCCGCAACTCAAGCCCTGCACCGAACCGTAAAATGATTAATCACCCGCTCAATTAACATTCAAGAAGGCGACTCCACCCAAGAACAAGAAGTGAGGGGGACACATTCAGTAAAGACAAGATAATATAGTTAATACTGAAGTTGTAAAGAGGAGCCCACCAAATGTAACCACTTCTGTTATGCTAATTAGGACGCCATAACGCCAGGATTACAGCCGCAGATATAATATCACTTAAGCGGCGTTCGGGAAACTCAAGGTGTCGTTACTTGTATAGTCACGTTTTATATTCCCAAGCGCCTTCGAGAGAGCCATAAAACAAAAACGTGCTCGGTTTCTTCCTTGAGGCCTTGTAGGGTCTTTGCAAAGGACGCCCTTACACCCTTATACCCAGTCGGGATGTGTTTATTTTAAAATAGGGCAACTAAAACTCTACGTGACCTTCTTCGTTTATGGTGACATTTTCTCAAAGGAGGATTCTCCCGACCGTTATCTCGAAGATTTTCGCGGTGAAGTCTTATCGGCCAGAGGTCGAAATACGGGATCGGAGTGTGAGAGGAATCCGAGTGAGGAAGAATATGAAGAGGGTTGAGCAGCGCATTGCATCCTCCTATTTCAAGTCGATTTCGAGCACAGTGATTTGGTTAGTGCAGGGGCATGGCCCTGAATACAAAACAGCGTCAAATGATGGAGTCGGCGAAATAATTCAGAGATCGCGGTCAGTGCAATCTTATCTCACTACCACGGAAATTTGAATATTTCCACAATGAACTTTTACCAAAAAGCAGGGTATGACTGGGATTTTGGTGGAGTGTTCAGCCACTTGTCAATTGAAAGAATGAAAGCTTGATGTATTGCCTGCAAAGAACATCGCTACTCCAGCTGGGCCATACGTTCATGAGAATTGAGTAAGTAGTTACTTCAGATTTCGCGTTTGCGCATGAGCAGTGGTCATAAAAATGATCCGAGCGTTTTGAAATTCGTAGGAGACCATCTAGAAGCTACATACCCAACTACCCACCGAATTCGATCAAAACTGAGCTTATTACATTCGTGAGAAATTGACTCGGATTCACGTCTGCGCATGCGCAGTGGTCGTACAAATGATCCGAGCGTTTTGAAATTCGTAGGAGACCATCTAGAAGCTACACCCCTAACTACCACCGAATTTGATCAAACTGGGCTTATTATATTCGTGAGAAATTGACTCGGATTCGCGTCTGCGCATGCGCAGTGGTCATACAAATGATCCGAGCGTTTTGAAATTCGTAGGAGACCATCTAGAAGCTATACCCCCAACTACCTCCAAATTCGATCAAAACTGGGCTTATTATATTCGTGAGAAATTGACTCGGATTCGCGTCTGCGCATGCGCAGTGGTCATACAAATGATCCGAGCGTTTTGAAATTCGTAGGAGACCATCTAGAAGCTATACCCCCAACTACCTCCAAATTCGATCAAAACTGGGCTTATTATATTCGTGAGAAATTGACTCGGATTCGCGTCTGCGCATGCGCAGTGGTCATACAAATGATCCGAGCGTTTTGAAATTCGTAGGAGACCATCTAGAAGCTATACCCCCAACTACCTCCAAATTCGATCAAAACTGGGCTTATTATATTCGTGAGAAATTGACTCGGATTCGCGTCTGCGCATGCGCAGTGGTCATACAAATGATCCGAGCGTTTTGAAATTCGTAGGAGACCATCTAGAAGCTATACCCCCAACTACCTCCAAATTCGATCAAAACTGGGCTTATTATATTCGTGAGAAATTGACTCGGATTCGCGTCTGCGCATGCGCAGTGGTCATACAAATGATCCGAGCGTTTTGAAATTCGTAGGAGACCATCTAGAAGCTACACCCCCAACTACCACCGAATTCGATCAAAACTGGGCTTATTACATTCGTGAGAAATTGACTCGGATTCGCGTCTGCGCATGCGCAGTGGTCATACAAATGATCCGAGCGTTTTGAAATTCGTAGGAGACCATCTAGAAGCTACACCCCCAACTACCCACCGAATTCGATCAAAACTGGGCTTATTACATTCGTGAGAAATTGACTCGGATTCGCGTCTGCGCATGCGCAGTGGTCATAAAAATGATCCGAGCGTTTTGAAATTCGTAGGAGACCATCTAGAAGCTACACTCCCAACTACCTACCTCCAAATTCGATCAAAACTGGGCTTATTATATTCGTGAGAAATTGACTCGGATTCGCGTCTGCGCATGCGCAGTGGTCATACAAATGATCCGAGCGTTTTGAAATTCGTAGGAGACCATCTAGAAGCTATACCCCCAACTACCTCCAAATTCGATCAAAACTGGGCTTATTATATTCGTGAGAAATTGACTCGGATTCGCGTCTGCGCATGCGCAGTGGTCATACAAATGATCCGAGCGTTTTGAAATTCGTAGGAGACCATCTAGAAGCTATACCCCCAACTACCTCCAAATTCGATCAAAACTGGGCTTATTATATTCGTGAGAAATTGACTCGGATTCGCGTCTGCGCATGCGCAGTGGTCATACAAATGATCCGAGCGTTTTGAAATTCGTAGGAGACCATCTAGAAGCTACACCCCCAACTACCACCGAATTCGATCAAAACTGGGCTTATTACATTCGTGAGAAATTGACTCGGATTCGCGTCTGCGCATGCGCAGTGGTCATACAAATGATCCGAGCGTTTTGAAATTCGTAGGAGACCATCTAGAAGCTACACCCCCAACTACCCACCGAATTCGATCAAAACTGGGCTTATTACATTCGTGAGAAATTGACTCGGATTCGCTTCTGCGCATGCGCAGTGGTCATACAAATGATCCGAGCGTTTTGAAATTCGTAGGAGACCATCTAGAAGCTACACCTCCAACTACCACCGAATTCGATCAAAACTGGGCTTATTACATTCGTGAGAAATTGACTCGGATTCGCGTTTGCGCATACACGGTGGCCGTACCAATGATCCGATTGTTCTGCAGTTCTGGAGCCCAACCTATATGATCCGCGAAAATTTCAGGAAAACCGTATACGAATTGAGGAATTTATATATGTGGATTCATGCTCGATTCTAAAGGTTCGTTATTGAAAATAATAAACCGAAATATAGGTCCAGGTATTGTTTTTTGCGGGATTCCAAACCCTCCCGAAGTTTTAAAAGATCCTTGTACGCCATTTATCCTAACACATTGTCTTCGATCACCCAAGTGGTTCCATCCATTCCAATTCCACTTTTGAATTCCCAAATTCTCCATATTTTTTAAATAAATTTCGTGTGAAGTTGTATCAAACGCCTTTGTCAGATCAATAAATATAGCAAGTGGCTTTTGAGCCCTGTCTAAATCTTTCATAATTAATTAATTCAACTGGCACATCGCGTCTTGAGTACGTCGCCCTGCTCGAAAACCACATACATTGGGAAGAAGGGTTTTTTTTAAGCTATTGACCCTTCATTTTATTACACAGTAGGGAAATAATGTTCAAATTCTATATAAATGCCCAGAATATTTGGCTGTGACGGTACCGAATATGAAATGTGACCATTGCCTAGCACTGGTATTTAATTATATTTTTTGTAAAACCCCCTGGATGAATGATGTGTTTTCCTTCCAAACAAAACGTAACATGAGCTCTAAGACCCCTCGGTAGGAGAACGGCAGGTTTCTAATCCATTTTTATCCCCGCGCGTTTCCAAACGCCACGAAGGGGTTAGAAGCACCAACGCCATAAATCGAATGGCCCAAAAATTAAGATTTAATATGTTAGCTTTTTTTTCCTCTTCTGTACTTTTTTTAAACGGATTGCAGGATATATGAATTGATATGTTGTTTGCAGGCCTGATGTCCGTAATCGTTCAATCTGCGATGGGAAGAGGGCTGAGGGAGATATATTAAAACTTGGGGCGCTTCTAAAAAGCTAATCTACTAAAAGGTGTTATTTTTTATAAGCGGAAATGAAAAAAAAGGGCAAAAGTAGATCGAGGGAAACACACGGGGAGGGGGGGGGGGGGGGTGGAATGGGAGAGAAAGACGAATTGTCGTTGCGGGTGAAACTCCGGGAGAGGGGTCGTGTTTTAGAAAATTATTCGACCATAAAATCCGATGTCTGGTGAGTTGACAGGGTCTGGCCCCAAGCCCTCTCCGACCGACCGCAAATATTGAGCTTTTCTCGGCACCCCCGACCACTATTCCGCCACTTTTCCCCTGTTTCCCGATCAGGTTTCTCCTCGACGGAAAGGGTTAACTGTCTTCATTTTGGAGATTTTTATATGGTGGTAGGTACCCACCTACCTACTATTATAACTAGGGACTGGAATTATATGGACACAATTTGGCTGAAATATGGAATCGAAATGGGCAAAATATGCAAAATATCGGTCCCCAAGAAAAATTACGTTTAAAAAAATTAGAAATATTTCTAAAATGAACTAAATTTTGCTGTGAGACGTACAGGTAGTCTACAAATTACCTATGTTCCAGTTATTATCGCGTCCTTAAAAAATTATAGAAAAGGATCAAGGAAGAAAATGGAATGAAAACGTACACACCTTTTTTTCTCGACTATACAATATTTACATTTATACAAAAAAAATCACTCGCTATCACAATATACTGGATCACAACTGGCTTTTCCAAATAATTGTCAACCGTAAATCTCCTACGGTTGTCACTGAGGAGCAACTTTAAGGCAGAAAACGACCTCTCGACATCACAGGACACGATGGGTAAAAATTTCAATGCTTAGAGTTCACCTGGGTTAAGGGTAGGTAGTTAGTAGTCTTGGGTGCTTATCGAAGTGACGTATTTATAGTCCGAAAGTGAAAGGCAATCCCATTCACAGATAAATGGTAAGGGCGCACCTAAGCCCAACCAGATACACGGATTAAACGGCGAATGGCCTAAGAATATCCGTGACTCCTTTTTCAGAAACACAAATCTCGGAGGATTTGGCAATTGGAATGACAAAAAATTCCCCAATGTCGATTAAAAATGCAGAAATATGCACAAAACGGCCAAAATATGCAAGAATCTCCGAAATCGAACAAAACATGCAAAATACGCTATTTAAATTTCAATTTAACATATATGCTAAACGCTTCAGATACCCTCAAAACGGAAAAGTAGAACGATATACACGATAAAAAACACGTATGCAAAATATGTAAATTCCAGTCTCTAATTATAACCTACGAGCTGCGTCCGCTCGCTTCGCTCGCTCATCCAAGTGGGTGTATATACAGACCACCCAAAAACAACCCTGTTGTAAAAATTTACCCGCCAACAAAACCTCCTCAGCCGAAAAAAGGATTGATATCCGTTTTGCCCGCCGAAGTAGTATGCGCATGTAGACACCTGTTCCTTACCCCCCCCCCCCCCCCCCGCCGTTGGATATGAGATAAGAACCTGCTCCTTCCCATCAAACCTTGACATTTCTTTCAATGCAGTTTGGTGGGGGATTTTTGCCTGCCGGAACAACATTTTTTCCCAGTACCTACATAGTACCTAAAATGTTTCAAAATGGGGGGGGGAGGGGCTAAATGCACAAAAGTCACTTCCTTGGAGCATTACAAGTTTGTGTGCAAAATTTCAGCTCGATCCGTTATGTATGTGAGGCTGTATACCCGTTAAAAAAATGTCTCAGTACCTACCTAATTATACCTAAAAAATTCAAACGGGGAGGCAAAATATTAAAAGGCACCTCCTTGGAGCATAACGAATGTGTGTGCGAAATTTCAGCTCGATCCTTCATGTCTGAGACGCTGTAGCCCTGTTAAAGAAAAACGACAACGACAAGTAGAAGAACGTCGGTTCAGCCGTTCAGGCTGTGAAGTTTTCTGTCATTTCTCGGACAACGCACGGGTAAAAATGGATTCTGATATCAGGATCCCCCCTTCTAGAACACGACGCAGAAATTTCAATCAAAATCGGTTCAGCGAAGTTGCGAACATTGTTCTGAAATAGCCCTTCCGACGGGCATACTGCATAAACGTACCGAATTTGGTGAAGATCGGTTGAGCCATCTGGCAGTAATCAATTCCGACAAACAGACAAACAACAGACAGACAAACTGACAAAGAGATTTATATATATGTTAGTATAGATAGGTACATACAAATTTGGTATCTAACGCTAAAATTTATTATAGAAATGTTGGAAATAGTATACCAACATTTTGGACCCTGATCGATGTTCCCTGTTTGAACCTGGTCTCTCCTGCAATTCGGATCCTCTCGACAAGAGATCCGTACTCTCTTTCCGTATATAGGTACATATACATACAATAATAATAATTATATTCGTTAATCCCAGCTTCCGTTCGAATCTCAGCGGCCCCTCGAACGAACCCAAGGCGGTGAGCTAAGTAGCCTTGAGCTGCTGCAGGAAATTCAGCTTTTGTGGTCCATTAATGGACCAACTATCAAGTGTCAAATTGAATCGTAGGTAGTTTTTTAAAAATATATTTCAATCTCTTCTCTTCATAAAATACCTATTGTAACAGTGCGGCTGTTCTCGAGTCGTTTTTTGGTCCGGCGGAAGCCTAATCGATATCATTTCTTAACCGGTGATAATCTCGCTGGTCTAGAAGGTGGACTCTGGAGGTCCACCACAACTGTCACACTCTATCACGCTATTCAAGATCTTGATGAAATGTCCATGAATTACGCACAGTATAGCCACAGTAGGCTTAGTATGCGTTTAAACATTTCTGAGAAGTTTCCAAGGAAAGTCGACAAATGTGGTAAACAAGTTTTTATTTTCCCTACCAAACCCCATACTGCTATCGGTCTGAGAAAAACGTTTATAACTCACCCTGTTTTTTTAGGTGATTCAATTAGGAACTGCCCATCCCGAAATCACTACTAGGGACGTGTCGCAGTCTATTGCTGAGCTTGCCAGTTGGAGGGCACTCGGGCCGAGTGCTATGATCATCTTTCTCACTCATCACACTTAATATCCCGTCAGTAGATAGCGAACGAGCCAAACGGGATCCAACCATAGCGGGTCTATAGCAGATGGGCGACAGGGCGAATAGGCGACAACTGTCTGTCGATACAATGAAACCTTAGCTATTTCAAATAGTCGACAACTCCCGATTCGCATATAGGCGACATTGTCTGTTAGGGGCGATTTCAAGAAGTGTATTGCAAAGCGTCGTCACCTTCGGGGTCTTCTACCTGTTTCCTTTCGAGCATAATTCAGGCAATACTTTCCTCAGGTAAAGGCCTAGGTACACCTCAGTCTTGTTTAGTGACGTCACGCTAACGGCCTGTTCATTGGACAATATATACGATATTCGCCTGTCATGATCTCTATTCTGTGACTTTTAATTTCCTGGTTTATGACGCATATATTCTGGGCGTTTTCCGTCTGTCTGACTGTCCGTCTGTGGTAAATTCCTTGTCACGGGCAGAACTCCGAAACTATTCGTCCGATGTTGATGAAATTTGAAGGAATTGTGCGGGTTACCCCCCAGACGGTCCCCTGTGAATTTCATCGCCATCGTACAAATGGTAGCGTCTACGCATGCGCAAACGTAAAAGTCTGTGAACAGCCATAGCTCACTCAGGCTCAATAGGCAGATTGTGCTCAAATTTGTACGGTGTCCTAGGACTAGCCTAGTCTGCAGAGATTCCCTTATGAATTTCATAGGGGTCGGATTAGTGGCAGGCCTGCGCAAATCTTGGACGCACCAGCTATTTATTACACACATCCATGTTACGATGTGAGGAAGCTATGCTGCCCACCCGAATGTAGGGAAGAAAATCCCTCGAAAAAAAAAAAATCCCCGGAAAAAAAAAAATTCCCAAACTGACCCCACCGGGAAAAAAATCCCCGGCGTCTGTCATAAGCGGAAAAAAATCCCCGACGCGAAAAACAGAAGTTCAGCGTTTCTTTCCGTAATCGTACCTACCTAGGTAGGTACTGTTAGAAATAGGTGTAGGTAGCTGGATTTCATTAAAACAATTTTCGACTTTGTCCCATTCGTCCTATCGTTTTGAAATGTACCAGGCATTTGGAAAATTATTTGCCATTTCCTTGATATAACTTTTTCAACAAACTTCTGTGACAACTTTATTCACAATCAGTGGATCGGAATCATGAAATTCCAAAATTCTTGGGTATTGGGTATGTACTGAATAATGATCCAAGGTATGTACTGAATAACAACTCCTGCGTTTCCTAAGTTTTATTTATATTTTTTAAACTCTTTTTTTTCGTTGACTGAGACAGATCAGAGTTAGTTATGCAAAATCGTACACTTTTACATAATTTTGTGAATTAGCTAATCTCTACTATTATTGTAGAACTGGGAGGACGGAGAAGGGTCGCTGAAGTCACAGGACTGAGGCCGGATGGCGCTGCCTTGTTATTTGTGGCTCAACCTTCTCCGCAACCAGGTATACCTGGAGAGATGTCGCCGTTCCGCTTGTCGCCTATTCGCAATGCTGGGTTTTTTATCATAGCCGTCAAGAGAGCCGACCGCTTTTCGTGTCGACTATTTGCAATATGTGCTGTTGTTTAGTGTCAACGAGGTTTTCGACAGTTTGCAGTGTCGCCCACTAGAAAGATTCCCACCACAGCCACCACATCGCCTGAATATGGGTAGAGAAAGTTGGGTGGAACCCAGCATCTTTATGTTTTGAACTTATCAAAGTACGTACTTCCCACGGTATCCATAGGCGAAAATTGGAGGTAGGGAAGTAAGCAGGCATTCTAACTAGTTCTTTCTCTTCTTCTTCTTCTTCTTCTTTATTTGTTTTCCTAGCTTTTTATTTATTTTTCTCAATTGTTGAAGCCCCTCCCACGTACTCCACTACATATGTTAAGAGATGGTTGCGCTTACTCTTTCACCTGCCTCTGCAGAAAATGATAAACAGTATCTAAGTAGGTATTTCCCTCTTGACAACCTGAGTGTCTACTTGGGCCACTACTCACTTTCTACAATATCGATCACCAGTAAGTGGATTGTTCCGGAGTTATGTCACTATACACTCAGGGAAAGCGGTTTTGTCCTCAGAGTCGTCCAAAATAGAACTTGCGAGGGGGAAAGGAGCAGATTGCCGTCGCCCATACATTACATACATATGTGGGGCTCCTTCCCGTCTTGAGGATGGAATTATTAAATGAAAAAAAAGAAAAAAGAGTGGCATCCTCCGGCGCTCGGACCGGATTATGTTTATCTCTACACAGTAAACCCCGAGCTATGGGAGAACCCATTTCCCAGATTGGATTCTGAGTCGCGCATCTTTCGTTCTGATAGATGGCGCCAACTGAAACAATGCATATGCCCAGTTCCCGAGTTTTTCCTTTCACTCTTGAGGGTTTAGCAAATATGCCGAGCATCTGACCAGTTTCGATTCTTTCATAACTGACAAAGTACACAGAGATTCAGATACAAATGGATACAGAGTTACAGTATCTTAAATTATGATAGACTAGCATCAGGAAAACCCGTTGTATACTATAAATACAACGGGCAGATCGAAAAATTCGCACTTTCACAAATTTCTGATTGGTTTTTGTGGCCTTTTTATCGCATTTTTTCCGGTATAAAATACGAACGGCCAGTTCCACAGAAATTATTCTGGTATCGTTAGAAGCCCTGCAAAAACTTATTTTGAACAAAACCAATTTAAACGGAATCGGAGGCAAAAATTGGTACACGTAGGTACCAAGACTTAACTTAGTTACCACAAGTGTGCACGGATGACGGTTGCGAAGGAGTGCCGCGTTGAGGAAGAAGGAGACGACCATCAAAAAATCAAAGTGCCCTACACTGTGCACCGTTATGCGAGGAACTCAACGGTACCAACCGCGAGGAAATCGGTCCAATAGTTTAGATGGAGAAGACGTACAGACACATACCCTTAATAGGATTGTTATAATGCGCCATCACGGACAATATTATATCGGAAGTCGAATTTGAGATTCTTAACCTTCCATGTGTTTTCTGTAGCCAGTAAGTGAACTCCACCACCAGAGTATCTCACAGGAAGTGAACTTGTTAAAGTTAGCCATTCTTATACTGCTAGCTATTATAACCGCCATGCGTTGCAATGCCACTCAAAGAAGGAACCGTATTTGTGATTTAATTTTTTTAAATTTTATTGAAGTGCTTTTGGATACCTACACATCAATATTTTTTTCTCGTCTGGTGCGTACACGAATAAATCAGAAGTTTTTCCGACGCGTGAGCAGGCCACATAATATAGGTATATACTTACCTGCCCATGCGTAAAAGACTCGCGCCTCGAATACTGTAAAACGGTTCTACTACGAGCAATTCCAGAAACCTTCGAGGGCGTGCGCACAACAATTCACCAAAGTTGCGATGAAACTTGAAATGATTTAAAAAGTAGCTCATTGAATGTGCGAGATACCTATTCGATTAGTTACCTCATACCTCACCAGTCCTAATCAGGTAGGAACATTTTTTACGACTATTTTCAAGATTTCTAAAATGGCAAATGGATTTCACAATTAACACCACTTGCTATGTCATACACGAACTGCCACTGAACTAAGATAAAATACACTCATTAGTTTTTTAAAAATTTAAATATTCCTTCGCCAGATATTGTAAAACCGTAATTTAGCTTCATCGGGACACACAGAAAAACAGAATCCGCATTTTATATAATATAGATAGAAATCGAAAAACAAGTATAGAATAGATTGAGATAGAAAAAGAAGGGATATTTTACATCGTAAAACATAACCAGGTCATTAAAAATACCAAAATTCTTCTTGAACACCCAGATCACTCACTCATTTTGCTGGGTAATTGAAAGGAATCATTCCACTTAGGGTGAAAAGTTGCGTTGACACTCTATTTTCTGAAGATTAGGTATGCTTCGGTCAACATGCCATAAAGCCGTAAACTATCGATTTCGCCAAAACTCCGGTGTTTATCAACGCTTAAATACAGATTTCTCATCTAATAAACACATTCAATAAAAAAAACTCTAATATTATTGGAAACATGAAAGATTTATGTGGTATATTCGTGACCAGCTTGAAAATTCCCGTAAGGTCTCGAAGTATCTCATTAGTTTTTTTAAAATTTAAATATTCCTTCGCCAGATATTGTAAAACCGTAATTTAGCTTCATCGGGACACACAGAAAAACAGAATCCGCATTTTATATAATATAGATAGAAATCGAAAAACAAGTATAGAATAGATTGAGATAGAAAAAGAAGGGATATTTTACATCGTAAAACATAACCAGGTCATTAAAAATACCAAAATTCTTCTTGAACACCCAGATCACTCACTCATTTTGGTGGGTAATTGAAAGGAACCATTCCACTTAGGGTGAAAAGTTGCGTTGACACTCTATTTTCTGAAGATTAGGTATGCTTCGGTCAACATGCCATAAAGCCGTAAACTATCGATTTCGCCAAAACTCCGGTGTTTATCAACGCTTAAATACAGATTTCTCATCTAATAAACACATTCAATAAAAAAACTCTAATATTATTGGAAAGATGAAAGATTTATGTGGTATATTCGTGACCAGCTTGAAAATTCCAGTAAGGTCTCGAAGTATGGTGAGTTACATATTATATACGGCAGTGTTTACGCGTAGTTAGAAGAAATTGAAGGTACCACGTGCGCAAAAATGTCTTATTGGGTAAAAAATAAGGGAAGTTACCATTTGGAACTTTTGTCTAAAATGGATTGTTAAAAAATTAAGGAGGGGAGATTATTAGCCGAGATACCCTTTATAAGCAGCGATTGGAGCAAAGGTTGGAACACAGGTCGTCGCGAGGAAAAATTATTCTGATCCAAAGTTAGCATATGACACTTGTGGAAAAATCACAGAGCAGTATAATGCAAATTAAACAGGACAAGACAAAACACCATATGCACGGTATCTGCCCTTAGTTTCACCATGGTGGATCCTTTGTTCGACAATGAATTCTCATACCGGTCTCGGTAAAAGCACAAGGCCTCGGCCTTAATTAGCATATGAATTAACTAAGTATAAAATACGCTTTGCATTAATATGGATGCAGTTTCGAAGTAGCTCTCTCTCACTAGGAGGAGTGAAATTAGGCATAACACTAACATATTAGCATAAATATGTCTGAGAGACCGTAGTTGGGAAATGGGGCCGACGGAGTCATCGTATCTTTGATATACGGGCTGTTCCTTTTGAAGGAAGGTTCCCTTTCGGCTTGGCAACAGATCCTGCGAGAGTTTCGGGTCCCTTTTCACAGTCGCTAATTTATTTGGTGAAGAAGTTGAGCGATAAACATTAGAACTACTTCAATGAGCCGGCAAGACAGTCAACTTTGTCCCGGAAAACGTGGAAGTTGACGTCGGCGAAAGTTGGTGTGGGATTTTAGTTATTTTCCGTATTCTGCGAAATGTGCTTCGAAATATTTCCAAAATGGATTTACGTAACAATGGTACACTTGCTCACCAGATGATGACACAATGGTTTATGGTAATATTTGGCGACAGACGACACTCAATATCAGGGTGTGTTGCTGTACCTATGCATTTCCCCCGCCCTCCGTGACAAAGCTAGTTACCTACCAGTAGTAAGCATTCGTCACGCCCTCTGGATGGGCTGAATGCTACTTTGTACAGGGTGTGTACAAAAGATTGTAAGAAGATACATATTTTTAAAAATTTTTATTTATTGAAAAATGTTGGGTGTAAATTATGGTTTAGCGGCCATTTTAACCGGGAGGGAGGTTTTTAAAGTCACCAAATTCCCCCAGACTTAGAAACTCCTTTTCGAATCACCGGGACAAAGGATCTTGCGGCACTCACTGGTTGTCTGCTGTTATCATGAGTACCGAGTACTTATAGAATTTTGCACGGGCCATGGAAAGTCACTAGAAACCAATTAAGGACACATGAAAGTTCGAGGCGGACAAGAACTGGGTACATGAAGTGTTATAGTACAACACTTTCAACTTCCTCCCTATGGTTTCCAACTAATAGCCTCATCGATGACACGGGAAACTTGATCTTCAACAAAGATTGATGCTAACAGTAGTGCGCGATTGACGTTTATAGTAACAGTAGGGTGGTATGTAATTACAAAAAACCTTGTATTTCTTCGGAGGAGGAGCTCCTCTATAATAAATAATATAATTAAAGCGGCTAATACAGACAGTGCAAGGAACCACTGACCCGTGATGGTAGAGCCTCGTGTTCTTTGTCGAAGTACAGGGGAAGACCTTCGACTCCATTAGAAGAAGAAAGAAGAAGAAGAAAAAAAAACATGTTTATAATTGCAAAAATATACCTAATGTGCGGAAGTTATATTTATATAACTTTCGTTAACTAACGTTATAAGTTATAACTTAACATGGATAGGTACAACAATGGGCTATACAGCCCGTCTGTGGAGGTGATAGTAGACATGCTAACAAAATATTTTCTGCTGATATTGTTTGAATAATTTTATATAAAGCCACTCATACTATCAGTTAAACTCAGCCAATAGATCTCTTCGATATCGACATCTCTTCGATATGGAAGAGCTCTAGTCCCTCCCGTCCAGCAACCACTGCCTGGCCCGTCCGAAGTAGCGCATCCGAAATTCTCCCAACACCGGAAAAGTTGCCAAAAAGTCTGTGAGATTTTCCGGCACCCCATGTTACACAAGGAACAAATGGCCATCTGTATGGTAATAAGGCATACATTTTAAGGTTATTAAAGCCCCTCTAAACTTCCGGTTATTAAAGATCCTCAATACCCACCTTACCACCCATACAGGAAAACGCTGGCGTTCCCTGGCGACGTCAGCAGGTCGCGCTGAGAAGTCCAACAAGCTGTATATGCGGCTCGTCGATTACCGGGCCTTCATCTCCATCTCCCCCCGCCACAGGGAACGAATTGAGGATGTATCCCGGCATGTGAGTTCTGTTATAAAATCGAGCACCAACCTGCTGTTGGTTGAGTGGAGCTCGAACACTCGGCCTCAACCTGAGGTGCTCTCGGGCGAACAGGTACCTACCCCAAGGAGAGAGGTTTACCATTCCCTCTGGGGGCTCCAAGGCTAGGAGTTATTCCAACCCCCTCGACGTCACCCAGGGGACGGCAATGTGGATGCTCATATTGCTTGCAATGGGCGGGAGAGACACAGATCAATGTGTGGTCGAGTTCTCCTTAATTCAATAAAGACAGTGTCCCTCCGCCACAACGACCGAAGACTAGCCAGAAGTGCGTTCGTCTGGGCCCTCCAGGAAGTCGGAACGTGCGGTAGGCGTCGAAAGGTATGCCCTCACGCTCCTAATGTCACAGGCGTATGATAACCCTCTGGACATGATTTCCTCTGCCACGATCCGTAGACAGCCGTGCTCCGGAAGTCGGGCAAACCGTCCAGGTGATCGCAATGCAACGAGAGTGTGTAGCAGAACAAGAAGTCGGCACCACTTTCAAGGAAAACGTAATGGTCTATTTGCATGGGTCACAAAAGCGGTTAATATCATTTTTTTAACTGAAAGTAGATTCCATCCTGAGAGTTTTGAGACCAACCGCACGCTCTTACGATAAGTAGTTCTTTTTCTATGATTTTTCAAATTTCCAGAGGTTCTACGTCATTGCACCCCGCTCGCTTGGGCGGGACCCCCCCTCCCGCCCACTGAGACGTAGGAACCTCTGGAAAATTTGAAAAATCATAGAAAAAGAACTACATATCGTAGGAGCGTGTGGTTGGTCTCAAAATTCTCAGGGTGGAATCTACTTTCATTTTTAAAAAATAAATAAAAATAAATACTTGCAAATAGCCCATTTGGCGTGTTCTCTGGGAGGCCGAATATCATCTTAAAAAAGAAGACCTGCACCTGCTCAACAGTCCTGTACATCGAACCTCCCCAGATCTGGGCGCCGCGCCGTAGCACAAGACCGCCCTGGAAACCGTCTGGAAAACGCGGTATTTAGCACCGATCGATACTTCGGTTCTGCAGAAGAAACCGCGGTAGAGGCTGTTCGTGCCCAACTTTGCCGCCGCAACCCTATCAGTGAGCTGATAGATACGTAATAATAATTAAAGGACCCTTTTACGGAGAGTGCAAGAAACGTACTGACGTTTGAGATTCTTTGCCACGGTACAGGAGAAGACCTCTGCCATTACCTACCATTATCCCTGAGTGATTACTCCAGAAAGATTCAGCAGCCGATGTTAGCATGACCCAGACTATGAAAGTGGACGTAAAGTACCCGGTAGGAATATAATATAATAAAGTGGTGGGTAGTAGAGGGGAACTCCTGATTCACACCAAGACCAACACTTCAGTTTAACATACACAAAGTGTTGGAGGTTGAAAACGACCCACCCCCTTAAACTTTTTAAACAACTGGAGCCCGAGAGTTGAGGCGGAAAGCATGTTTTTATACCAGTTTGTGTTGCTCCGAGATAACTTCTCTTTTTTATTGCATTCTGGTTTCACAAATCCCTGGTTTTTTACATTCGCCGCACGGGGGCCACGGGATAACAAAACTAGAAAATGAAAAAAAGAAAGAAAAGGCCATTACGCGAGCGAGATCTCCGTTTTTAATGTCAGCTGTCACACGAGCAACATTAAAGATGAACAAGATGAATCAGTGGAAGACCAGATTGTGCCGTTGGGACCGTCGGCGAACATGCAAAAACTTTGTATCACAACAATTACAAAAGGGAGATGATATCTGAAGCTAAATGGGAAACCTCGACTGGCGCTATCCATGATAAGACCGCCTCATAAACCAATTACAAAAATGTTTCCCGCACTTCCCCCTCGACGTCTGAAGAGGGATTGTGTGGGAGCATCAGTGGCAAAAGGCAATCCTGTGTAACGACTAGGCTCTCGCATTAATACTGTTTATTGTTTTAGGGTGACTCAATATGGGGAGGCACTTGCCACTTTGGACTAGCCCTTTGAGACTCCTACTTCAGTCATTTAGGTTTTGATTATAAATTACTCAGCCTGTTGACCTTCCCTTGTCTGTTGTTTGGTATTATCCTCAAGTGGGAAATTACTGGTTGATGTGTTTGGTAGCTCGTTATCACCAAGCGATTGAGCTCGCCTTGCAATTTCATTGCCCTAACCAGCTTTCAAGAGCATGTCGTTATGAAGGCTCTGGTTTCCTGAAATGAGGGGAACCGAATGATCGGTTCAGTATCGATCAGATACGTTGACGTCAGGTCGAGTAATCAACGGATTACAATGCTCGGCAGGATCAATCATCCATAAGTGCGATGTGGGATTATAAAATATCCTTTTTTTAAAGTACCTACAGTCAACTTGCTATTCCAACTATTCGAGTGAAATTGGACTTGGGCGATGGGAAATGGTTCATCATGAGTCACATAGAAGGTCGCCTTTGATCTATCAGCCTGAACAAATTTTTTTATTTGTTTGGTTACACGTGCATAATTATTGGACTGGGCGATACCTACCGTTTCATTCACATCCATATTTATGGATTTGTGGATTTATGGATTTTTATATAGCCGAAAATGAGTATAAAATAGGCATTTTTTGTGTTTTAGTAACACGAGCTTTTGAGGTATCGGTTTCCATGTTTTTTGGGGACGAGAAGGCCGAATATGAAGTCGATTTTGACCAAAGAGTGGAAAAAAGAGGTTCTACCAAAGGCTCTGCTCTCAAAATTGATTTTTCATTAGTCAAAAACCTGGGAAATCGTCTGAAATCGCCATCAGTTTGTATAATAACGCTAGAAAAAGTGTCAACTGGTGAATCAAGACGATGAATTGGCACTATCAATGATCAAAGATGATTTGAAAAACAAACGCTGCAAATCCCTGCACAGCGGTTTATTATTTTGTACAGAATACCCTTCTTTTACAGATCACAGCTCTCTGTATAGATAACCCGTCTATATAATATAATACCCGTCTATGCATATTATGTAGATCGCAGACCCTCCGTAGGTTAGTACCTAACCCCGTACTCGTTACTACGTACCTACCTAAATCACGAGTTAAATGTTGTTAAAATAATTCTGTCGATGACTAACACAGTAACTAAACTGGTGAAAAGAATCGCAAGTAATGAAGTTCTGAAGGAAAATTGTTGATGTGGAGTGAAATAGATGCCACTCCTGCGTAGATCACTGTTTTCTGTGGTCAGTACCTACCTTCGTGGTCAAGTATAATGAACCGTTGTGTAATAACTTGCCCATCAATGATGCTTCAATGGTTGGTCAAGTTGCAAAAGTACCGATCAACAAAATCCAGCCCCTTCTTGGTAGATGAACCGTTGTGTAATAATTTACCGTTGTGTAATAATTTACCGTTATGTAATAATTTACTGTTCTGTAATAATTTGCCGTTGTGTAATAATTTACCCATCAATAATAATTCAAAGTTTGTTCAAGTTTCACAAGTACCTACCAACATAATCCAATAGTCCATCACTTATCAAATGAAATAATATCGCAGAATAACCAACTCGACTTCATACAGCCATCCTTGATTATAATCAGGTGATCCCTAGTGATGATATTCCGGCCGGAGTTATACCGTTTGATTCACGATCGCGTTGACGAAGCTTTTTGGTTCACACGAACGGCTGGACGTGCAATGCTCCGGGTGGTCTCAAAAAATTGTTTAGCTCAAGACAAATTTAATAACGTAACAAAAACCATACCCTTCTATCGAAAGTTTTCGAGATACGGCGTTCTGAAAATTGCAACCCCCTATAATGAACCCCGGACGGACCAACTAAACCCCGACGGAACCTATAACACGAATTTCATCAATTTTGTTTCATGGTGACTAAGAAAAGTGGCCAGTACGGCGTACGGCGGGTAGACAGAAATTTTTTTAATTGTATTTTCGGATTCTACATACCTTGAAACGTAAACCATCAAATTTTGAGGGGGGTTAGAATTTTTTTTCATGCTTGATTCCAATGGTTCATTATTGAAAATAATAAACCAAAAAGGAGCGTAGGTACCTAATTCGTGTTTTGGGGGCCAAAATTGCTGGAAACAGTCAGCTATTTCAATTATTTCACAATAAAGAAACAAGAAATGAACAGCCAGCATTTCTGTAGGTGTGTCCAGTAGAATAATAAACCCAGCGTTTTGTCAATTGAACTAGATTTTTCAAATGACTAGGATTGTCCATCCGAATCTCAAATTATTCACCTGATCTAGGATTTCCCTACTGGACTCAAATTTTGGTAACTGACCGACACATTTTTCCGAGAGCCCCCCCCCCCCCAACCCTCTCACCCTTCCCCTTCAAAACCCCTTCAATCCCCCTTAAACCCCCCCCCCCCCCCGGCCTGATATCAAATATTTACACCGAAACGCGTATGCGTTGTACTCCATTCGATGAATTCTCGAGCTCGCACGGCATCGGCCATGTTTTTGTTCTCACAACCGGCAAAACGATAAATCAGCGAGCGGCCTCCAGGAAAAGCTTGGGAAACCCCCCGCGGGACGACGCGCGAAACGACAGCCGACGGCGACCTATTGTGTGCAATCACAGAAACGAAGTGAGCCGACGGCGGGGAGAGGACCCACGGACCTGAAATATGGCGCGAAATGAAATAGAAATGTTGACTCAATTATATAATAGACTCCGACGCAATTGAATATTCATGTCGGGGAAAGGGACAGGAAAATACCGAACCGGTATAAGGTACGTCGTGAAGAGGGGGCACGAAATACCCCCGGCCAGGAAGCCATCGCGTATTATTTATGGTCGACCTTCCGGTAGGAACGGCCCCTTCGGACCACACTTTCTCTTTGTGTTTCGCCTATAGACTCGCAGGAGAGGGAAATACCCTTCCATGATAGATCGGTCGGGAAAAATACAAAAAAGACCCCCCCACAACACCATCCACCAACACAATTTTCGGTCCGAAAACCTCGGAAATGCTTAGGGTTATTAATGATTCATTAGATTTACATCCCACCCTTCGAAGGCGAATCTTCCACAGGGGGGTCTTGCTCCATTTGCCACCAATATTTTTTTCAACAAAAAACCATCCCGGTTTTTCTCTCGCCTAAACTTTTTTTTTTCTCCCGAGTTTTCTCCCTCCGCATCGAAAAAATTAGGCAATGAGCGTTGCGGATACGGGCGAAGAGTTTTTCATTGGTTGACAAACAAAACGCATCCGCTCGTGACAAACCGTTGGGGTCGTGTGTGCGGGACGTTGAAATTCCCCTGTCAACTTCCGGGGTCTTATCACAATACCTGCCTTTTTTTCCCCGAATAATATTGGGAAACCATTTCATTTATCTTCGGCTTGATTGACTGGCAACGGTGATTTACAGTGGCAAACTGATGAAAAATGCCCTTCGATCCGAAACATTTTCTACGCGTTTATGAAATAAGTTTTTCGCTCTAGTTTCTCCGAATTTTTGGACGAGAAATACCTGCTCGGAGCACCGCGTTCGTAGGAGCCGCGCCGATTCTGGATCATAACCGGACGAAATTCAGGGGGCCAATTCGCTAAGAGACAGTGAAAATAGATTAACAGGAGATTCTGGTTTTTGACCGTTGATGTTCAGACTAGGTGAAGGATGGGGATCTTGAGGTTCGGTCGAGAAATAAGATCAGATGGGTTCAGGCCGACGTTTCGATGTATTTGTACATCATCTTCAGGGCTTATGTTTCATGTGTAGTTGTTCCCAGTGATGACTATATGAACGGCTGATGAATTGTGATTGCTTAACTTACATCGATGTTATATTATAATAATGAAGAAATAACGTATGTGCTGACAGTGGATGCGCAAAGATAAGGAGGACATTTGCGCATCCACTGTCAGCACATACGTTATTTCTTCATTATTATAACATCGATGTAAGTTAAGTAATCACAATTCATCAGCCGTTCATATAGTCATCACTGGGAACAACTACACATGTAACATAAGTCCTGAAGATGATGTACAAATACATCGAAACGTCGGCCTAAACCCATCTGATCTTATTTCTCGACCGAACCTCAACACCCCCATCCTTCACCTAGTCCGAAAATAGATTATCTATTTTGAAAATCTCCTGGGAGTGAGAGTCTCCCTCGGGAGACAGTCTCTTCCAGTGTCTCTCAGGTTCGTCTGTTTTACTGAATAGCTCTCAACCCGTACCCACTTGGACGTTTTTACTCACGAATCGATAATAATTATGTATTTATTTTTAATAACAATCGACTTACCTATAAGAGACGAAAAAACATACATCAAAATGACCGATATGGTAGCCAATGAACGGAGGATGATACACGATCACTGACAAACAAACGAGAAATGAGAAAAGGACTCTCTCTCTCTCTTCCGAGAAAAGACACCTGATTAGGTGTCTCTCTGAAAGAGATCGAAAATGCCAAGATGGCCGCCAACTCTCTCTTTTAGAAGTTACTGAATAACCCTGTCATGGATACTATAAAAATCTCTTCCACAAAAGAGAGAGTCGGACCGAAAAGAGAAGTCTCTTTGGCTTAGTTTAGTGAATAGGTGAAGGCTCTCTCATTTTGCCGAAAAAAGGAGAGACGCCTCACCTTGTAAAATTCAAAATTTTCAGGAGATCGCTTCAGAGTTTCGCTTAGTTACGTATCTATTTCGTTAATTTATCTCCAGTGTTGATAATGAGGAACTTGCACACTTTTTGGTTTACTATTTTTAGTAATGAACCTTTGGAATCGAGCATGAAAAAAAAAAAAATCCCCGCCCCCCCCCCCCCCCCCCGCCCCACCGCTAAATTTGTTGGTTTCCGTTTCAAGGTACCTACGTAGAAGCTGAAAATGGAATAGAAACATTTCTGTCCGTCCGCCGTACATCGCACTTTTCGATGTTACCATGAACCAAAATTGGGTCTTTCCCGTTATCGATCAGCCAGTAGACCCGTCGAGTCCCCTGCCCCTGCGTCGGGTTCCTGTTCAATGTTCATTGGTGTTCGTTGGTTTTTGAATGTGTTACTGTTTTATGTGACTTTCTTATCTCCAGTAGCGGTGCGTGGGGTCTGAAAACGGTGGGGCATCAGACCAGAACACAAAACCAACAGATATGTCTACAAAATACCCCAACGCAACAACACCCTTCCCTTATTTTTTGATATTGATATTCCCTTATTTACTGATAGCAGTGATATTCAGCAAAGCTTATCTCTTTTAATCAACAATCTATCGTCGTACGAAAACGTCGGCAATTTCTACTGCAAATTAGCCAACGAATTCATGTATAAAAAAAATATTATAGTAAACTAAAATACAACAAAACAATGACCCGTCGGCTGGTACCTCTTGAATGTTGAATGGAGGAGCTATTGACTAGAAGCTAGATAGTTATCGGTGTGTTGACGCTGATCAATCCACAAACCACAAACAGCAAAAGGACAAAACATTAGTAGGTACCACAAATACAAATCTGTCATCGGAACTGGACTGAACGCAAAAAGCGCCAAATTTGACGCGAAAAAATTGAAAACTGACAGAGAAAGCTAATGTGATTCTGAGAAAAACAAATCAGAAGAAGCATATCGTATCGAGAAGACAAATTGAACCGAAGGGTTCGAATCGATTGTGAAATGAACGATTTTGGGGTTGATACCAAATTCGGGGGCAGTGGCCCAAAGTGGGTGTGGCAAAAAACATTTTCACTCGAGTGAGCATGCGCGGATGGGCCACTTTTCTCGTTTGCCATGGCGACACTAGGTCCCAAGACCTGCCAGTTTCAGGAGCCTAGGTTTCGATTTCGATTGCAAGATATCGATTACTGTCGCTATATTCTGATAACATGCTCCGTCTGGGGAGCTACAGGGAGCCAACATGACGGAACCACATGTTGAATAACCATAGCCAGAGATCTCTGTCGAGTCGCTGTTGAACTTGGTGAAAAATGCTAGGTACAGTGTACAGAGGGAAATTCAAATGCCAACTGAACACATGGTTGGATTTTTTTTTTTTAACTCTAAAAACTCCGGTTTATCAATTCTCTAGTTAAAACTCTGATTAGCTAGTCACTGATTAATGTTAATCAGAGATTTTAACTAATCAGAGCTGAGGATGCGTTTAACGAGAGAAAACAACGCCACCACTACAATAACGTGAAAATCCCGTAAAAGTAATGTGCAGTATTGCCAGTTGGACGGCGTTTCCATGGTAATGTTATCGTTATCGTCACATTCCTCGCCAAACGCGGCCAAATTATAACTGTGCTCCTCTAGTCCTCCGTATATTTGTAATACATTTTTATTTATATGAATGTACCAATGTATTTTATTTTTGGTTCCGCGGCGGCTTCTGCTGTCCCTCACCGGATTCGGCTTATTAATTTGTTCTCGACTTATCTGATCGTGTGGATTCAGCATCATTCGCGCTCGGTTCTGTATTTTCGCGAGTTCCGTCGTATTTCCGTATTTTCGTAGTTATGCGCTGTCCCGAGAACAACAATAAAATGTCTCAGCATTCCAGTACGTATTTGATCTTTATTTTATGCAGTATTTCCATCGAACGTAGAAAAATTCAGCTCATGTAGTGATCAATGTACCTATTCGTACGTGGGTTTGCCATGCTGCAAAGGTTTGGTTGCTACCTACTTGATTTCAGTGTACCTAATCAATGAAGTGTACCCATGAAATATCATTTTTGATAGGATTTCAGTATAAGATTTCAATGTGCCTAATCAATGGGAAACCCATGAAGTATTCTTTTTATGTTTGGAGGAATCAATGGATGAGCATAGAGGCGCACTGGCTGGGCGATAACAGGAAAGACCCCCAAAATTGACGAAATTTGTGTTGGGTCTAGTTGGTCCGTGAAACTCGGCGTTACTGCCAGTCATCTCTATGGGGTGAAAAGCAGGGGCTGAAATTTTCAGAACGGTAAATTGCAGATTGGGGTTCATTGATACTATTTGATTACTTACATTTAATACATTACTTATAAACTGGAGTTCACTGATCCACTATTTGATCACTTTCATAATTAAATATGTATTTTGGTTTATTATTTTCAATAATGAACCATTGGAATCGAGCATGAAAAAAAAAATTCTTACCCCCCCTCAAAATTTGATGTTTTACGTTTCAAGGTATGTAGAATCCAAAACTGCAATAAAAACATTTTTTGTCTGTCCGCCGTACGCCGTACGCCGTACGGGCCACTTTTCTTAGTTACCATGAAAAAAAATTGATGAAATTCGGGTTATAGGTTCCGTTCGGGGTCTAGTTGGTCCTCGAAGCTCGACGTTACTGTGAGTCATCTCTAAGGGGTTCAAAATAGGGGTTGAAATTTTCAAAACGCCTGTACCATTTTTTTTACGTAAATATTTTTACGGTTTTAAATAGTTCTTGAACTTGCGAGTTTTTTAAGACCATCCGGAGCATCGTACGTCCAGCCGTTCGTTCACAGTAAGGCCCCGAAGTTTGCACCGACAGGCATTTTCGACTCCAGTGTGAATGAAATTGTATACAATTCAAACCAAATCTCGTAACCAGAGACGCGCCCACAATAGGAATTTGTGAATACGGCCAATCATTGGTAGGGATCACCTGATTATATTGGCGGAGTATGAAGTCGAGTTGGTTGTTCTGTGATATTATTTAATTTGAAAAATGATGGCTCTTTTGGAGTTTGTTGGTAGGTAGTGAAACTTGGACAAACGTTGAAGTATTATTGATGGGTAAATTATTACTACGGTAAATCATTACTCAACGGTAAATTATTACACAACGGTTCATTATACCATCTACGTAGAAGGGGCTGGAGTTTGTTGGTAGGTACTTTTGCAACTTTTTTCACTCCTCATCAACAATTTCTTTTCAGAACTTCATTATGTGTGTTTCTTTTTGTTAGGTACTGTTTGTCATCGGCAGAATTATTTTAGCAACATTTAACTCGTGATTTAGGTAGGTACCTAGTAACGAGTACGGGGTTAGGTACTAACCTACGGAGGGTCTGCGATCTACATAATTATGCATGGAATAGTACATATATTATATTATATAGACGGGTTATCTATACATAGAGCTGTGATCTGTAACAGAAGGGTATTCTATACAAAATAATAAACCGTTGTGCAGGGATTTGCAGCGTTTTTTGGAATTGCGTTGTGAAATCGGGTGCAGTGTGAAAAAGACACGGCTGGGTGCACTTTGCAATACTTTTTGGGGTCGGCGTGCACTATGCAAGAACCTGGGTGCTACATGCAACGGCGCCCAATGGTTGTGACCACAGCAGGCGCCGGGAAGAAGGAGGCAAGTACCCCGTGGTTATTACCACAGCAGGTGCTAGGGAAGAAGGAGGCTTCCCATGGTTATCACCACAACAGATATTGTAGAAGGGAGCAACCTGTGGTTATCACCACAGCAGGTGGAGGAGAAGGGTAGGAGAGAGAGAGAGAGTGAGAGGGTGCGTGAGAGGGGGTAAGGAGGTCGATAGAGAAGGCATATTTAAGTTGGAGAGTGGCGGGCCGAATGAGGAGCTGGGCTGGCCCAGCTGCTTATAAAGGCTCCTTTCACTCCAATCCCCCCCCCCCGTCCGCCAATGGCCGTTATGACCGTTGAGGGGCGATGCCGGTCGATGGAGGGGACCCTTCTCCTACTTTCCCCATGGCGTCGCTCCCTTCGTTTATTTGGTTAACTCTTTACCATTACATAGGAGTAATAAATGTAGAATTTTGAGGGGTTCCTACCGCGACACTTACGTTATGAGTAAAAATTTAAAAAATATAATCATAAAAGTATTATAATTATTATTATTGTTGACCTATTGAAAGAAGAGCCCACCGGCCGGTTCGGTCCTTTTCACTTTTCTAACTTTCTATCGTGTGGTTAAATGTTAGTAAAGAAAACATCAGGTGCGAGGCATACACAACTTTACCCATTTGAAGACGAAATGGCTCCTAAGCACTTGAGCTGTATCCATCCAAATAAGTATACGTACCATTTATTTTTCCCGTTACACGGTGAAAACAGTACTTAGAAATTTTGATGCTGTCTCGCTAAAACGAGCCTAATAATGAAGTCCATACTCCCTAAGACGGTCATACATGGGAATTGTCAACGTGCTTATGGACTGGGAGGATACAACGGAAAAGGGCTCCGATTTATTAATATTCCGACCACTCAAGAAGCTTGACCCCTCTCATCCGTTTAAGACCATCTCATACAAGGATGAGTTTTCCCCTTCTATACAGCGACCCTCGTTCACATAAATTGAGATTAGACACCGCCATCTCAATCTGCACTCCGACCAAATTGAATTTCTCGAGTAACCCCCCCCCCCCCTTCTACCATCGCAGATTTGAGCGCCATCTAGAAATTCAAATCCTCGTTCGTGAGAAACCGACAGCGGTCAGGTTTTGGAAGTTTACGTCGTGGTGGGGTCCCATCTCCACATCTGTTCTATCCTATTTGGATCTCGTTGAGCTCGTAACCCGTTTAAGGCGACAACCCATCTAAGCCAATCTAGCATTACGTTGATGAACTAACATTGAGGGGTCCTGCGTTCAACTTTAAATATTATCTTCAATCCAAACGGCAAATTTTAGAATGGTTTTTAGCAGAATTCAGAACGCACTAGTTTCAAGGAATTGCCCTTTCAAGTAATATTATGTATGCTGAAGTATGACGAGAGGCTTTGATAGGGATATATTTTTCAGGGCCTTGATGGGGACTGTTTGTGTAAATTATTTCGGGGAGCAATGGAGTATATTTGTGTACTTTCAAGGTGAGGCGTAATTGAGCGATTAGTGGTTTCCAGCTGGTAGGTAGTTGGTACGATGGTGGAGGGATCAAGGCGCAAGATCCTATACTACCCGATTTTGCTATGGCCAAATTTGAACGCCACACGCATTACTTAGTAGTTTTGTTTAAGGTTCTTAACCATACTTATCCATCAGCATGAACACAAAAACTGAAATCATACAGATGAATATGGTTTCAGTTGTGTTTGTTTTCAAGTACTTATTTAACCTATTATATAGGTATACCTACAAATTTGAAAATAAGAACTCCCATCTACGAAGTAATGCGTGTGGAATAATAAATTCGGACACGTCAATAATTATACATGATCATGATGGAACAAAGGTGTTTTCTTGCCTTCCAGTATTTATAGCTACTCATTTTGCTTACATATCAGAATGAACAATATGATCACCATTCATCATTAACTGTCGCGGACAAAGACAACACTAGAAATGCTAAATTCAATATGAGAGTATCAATGGGTCCACTATTCGGTACAGGATACTGATGACATTCGTTCGGTTGTGGGAATTAATCACTCGGGGATGACTACATTGATTTCCTATCCATGTTTCACAAATATTGATAATTTCAGAAAGTTTTAAAAACGTTGATAACTGTGATTCAAGTTGGTGTTCTACGATGACGATCCGTTGAGTAGTTTTCCCTAAATAAAACAGGCCAAACATTATTACCCTCCTTTTGAATAACCCGAAAAAGGTCAGAAATCGGGAAGCAAGGCGATTCTATATTCTTTGAGTGTTTTTTCTCTACATTGATAGTATCAGCTGCACTAACTACCTCATGGCATTAAATGTGTTGTGGCTCCTCATCTTCCCGCCCTCCGCGCATGATCAGGCCTAACAGGAATTCGTATGCAGATGGATGGAGTCGGATGCAGATATTAACTAGTACCTACGCAAAAACTAATTGTGAGGTAGTATTTACGGAGTTTCCCGACGGTTTCTCATAAGCCATTTTGATCTAAATCGGATTTGAACGGCTTGTAATATTTTCGAAGCGCGACTTCGGCTCCCGTTGTCATTCCGTTCCAACCACAAAGCATCCGGATAACAAACAACTCACTTCCTCAACAATACGAATAGTCTTACGGGATTACTCTTCATTGTTTGCCATACCATGGGTTACCAGAGTCTGCCCTCCCATACATGACGAACGAGGAAGGAAGGCCGAGACAAATCGGTAGCCCTCATCCTCCCTATGGAAATTCCTTATTGAGCATCTGAATGGTCGCGTGTCGTGTAGGATGCGGCAATGGATGGGGTGTCGCTAAAAGCAACGTATTAGTTCCGGGGCCCATACCTCATCACGCGGAATCATCTAGTTAGGTCTGGGTGTCATGATCACAGCGTCCCCCTTGTTCAAGATGGTTTTGTTCCTCAATCTATTCCAGCTCGCCGCCCTTGAAGGTACGTTTAATCCTAAGTGTTGAACAAAAACATGGTTCACTCGTGAAAAACCTAGTAGGTAGTCTTCAGGCCTGGCTGGAAGCTCGGATGTACTATGACTTCCTTTGCTCTTCCTCCATATTTATGGGATGGGGTGTGAGGACAAGGATTGCTAAAAACAACCAGAGGCGTTGCGTTCGTAAGGCCACTTGGCCAAAAACACTAGAGTAAAAAAGACCAACCGTTGTTCAGTTGGCATCTGAATTTCCCTCAGTACACTGTACCTCAATTCAATTCAATTCAATTCTGTATTCAATAACATATTTAGTACATAATGAAGAATATAAGTACAGAAACATGGGAAAATCAAGTTCATAAATGGGCCTACCTAGCATCTTTTCACAAAGTTCAACAGCCATTCGCCAGATTTCTCTGGCGATGGATATTCAATATTCTAGTAGAGCATCCATGGTGGTTCCTTAATGTTAGCTCCAAAGACCAAGCATGTTATCGGAATAAAGCAACAGTAATCGATGTCCTGCAATTGAAATCGAAACCTAGGCTCCTGAAACTGGAAGGTAGGTCCTGGGACCTAAGGTTCGTTCCAGCCGCAACGAGTCATGAAGAAGTTCGGCGCAGAAACCACGCGCAGGGCAGACGGTCGAGGTGCCTCGTTCCAACTGTTTTCAGTCCATGAACTCATTCGATGAACTGTGTTCCAACCAAGTGAGTTCATGAACTCAACTGAACCCAACGAGAAGTGAGTAGTTCACCTCCAGGTAACGTCGCCACAACCCTCCCGAAATCATAACCTGCTTCATTTTTTTCCAACATGACAGAAGTTTGGGCAGTTTTAGGCGGTTTTCTCTTCTTTGGCGTGTCCCTTTCGTTGTCTCTTCACTTTTGGGGGTTCCAGCTGTCGGTTTCATGAACTCGGGACCCGCTTCAACCCCGACGAACTTGGTCGGCGAACTCATCCAAACACGAGTTCATGAACTCAGCACAGCTGGAACGAACACTAGTGTTCCCATTGCAACCGAGAAAAGTGGCCCGTCCGCGCATGCTCAGTCGAGTAAAAATGTTGTTCGCCACGCCCACTTTGGGCCTTGGCCCCAGAATCTGATTTCAACCCCAAAATCGTTCATTTCACAATCGATTCGATTCCTTCCATTCATTTTGTCATATTGATGCGAGATGCTTCTTCTTCTGATTTGTTTTGGTTGTCTCTGGATCACATTCGCTTTTTCAGTTTTCAATTTTTTTTTTGTCAAATTTTGCGCATTTTGCGTTTGGTCCGTTTTCCGATGACAGATTCGTATTTGTGCTACCTATGTGCGTTTTGTCCTGTTTGCTGTTTGCGGTTTGTGGACTGATCGGCGTCAACAGACAGATAACTATCTAGATTCCAGTCAATAGCTTCTCCATTTTAGTAGGTACCAGCCGACGGGTCACTGTTTTGTTGTATTTTAGTTTACTATATTTTTGTAACATCAATTCGGTGGCTAATTTGCAATATAAATTGTCGACGTTTTCGTACGACGATAGAGAGTTGATTAAACGAGATAAGCTTTGCTGAATACCTATCAATTTATCAGTAAATAAGGGAAGTGTGTTGTTGCCTTGGGGTATTTTGTAGACATATCTGTTAGTTTTGTGTTCTGGTCTGGTGCCCCACCGTTTTCAGACTACTACTGAAAACACCGCTACTGAAAACAACTTACGCCAGGTTGTTTGGTACCGGTTCAGTATGCTGTCTACCGCCGGGCCGTTGTCAACCTCCCGAATCCGATGCCTACCGCTTCTTCGCGGTGGCTCAATATGCTACCCACCCATATCGTTGACGTATCTAATCAGTGGCAAGCTAAACAGTGATTGTGTTTGTAACTTTACGACTACCATAACAATTGATAAATATTCGAGATCGTTACAGGTCAGCATAACGTGGCTCGTGTCGGTGGTTTGTTCCTGTGATGTTAATTCCGTGTAATTTATGTATAACTGTAACTGTAATATGAGTTTAGGACGGTAGTACTTTATTGACCCCGTCCTGGGAGGACAAACCCAAACCATCGAGTGTTTGTAGAGGGTAATAAAAGTTAGGTATGACATAAAAATTAACGGCTCTTTCCCTCGTCGGCCCAAATCCATTACTTTTGCACCAGAAGTAGCCCTTGGCGTTGGCCCAAACACATAGCTTTTTTGGCCCAAACCCATCGCATTTTCACACCATTGGCCCAAACTCAGAGCCCCCCATTTTTCGATGTCCACATTACCCAGATAGTTTCGTCTAACTGCTGTGTATTTCTCTAAATGGATTGATGAGCGATCCATATTAGCATTTATGGCATCGCGGCCTATCTACCCAAAAGGTACACCTCTGTTTTCCTATGACCCTAGTCCAAACCTTAAATATTATTATACTCTTGATGTAGTACTGTATAGTAAATAATTCATCATTATCTACCTATAATCCGGAGTTCAAATACTTATTTGAGTTCTGGAAGAGGGGCTCTGATTCGGTCTCAGACATCAGACTTAGAATGGAATTATTATTTGGAACGCCTACGTATAAAATTAGCGAGTAATCTTATGTATCATGTTTATAAACTGATATTTTGCTATTCGACCCGTAACGATTAATAAGGACTGCACAGCCCAGACGTAGGAGTTGGTCCAGAGAATTTTGTTTGATTAACATAACCCTAAGGCCTCTAAATTATATAGGTATATAATAAGATCACCAAGAGTACTAATATATTATCTACCTTCATTTGATGTATATCGGATGTCTCATAAATCATTATTATTGCAGGGCTTTGTGTTTGTTCATGTGCATATTGAGCTCGGTTAACGCATCCGTCTTCGCCCATTACGAAAGAAGTCTATTCCCCTTCTGAAAAATAAACTACACACGCTGAGCGTTAGGAAGTGTTGGAAGCCGTTTCGTCTCGGATCGTTCCGGTTCTGAAGGGATAACGAGGGTGAGAACAAACTCGCCCCCACTCCCTAAGGCCCTTGATCTAATCGCTCACCCATAACACTCTCTTTAGCCACCCCCTACAGATTTCTGTTAGCTTTTATTATGTAACTCTTCTCATGATTGCAAATTCTACATTTTTCCAGATTGGGAGTCCTTTAGTATCCCAGATGTATTCGTAAATTATTCCGCTTATTACCATTTTACGTAGGTAAACCCTAGGCGCTAGTGGATACCTATCATGCGTCAAAATCCCAAAACATTCAAATCGGGTGAAAAAAACCAGTATGTATAAAGCCAGACCAAAGTATTGGTAATTTACGTTCCCCTCAGATAACTCACAATTTCAATAGCCAAATCGTTGGTAGTTACGCATTAACCCCCCCCCCCCCACACACACAATCTAGGTTCCTACCCTAATTTGTCGCCTATACACATTAGGGACTTTTCCTAACCTTTTCATAATCTTTATTTCGCACATGGTCTGTATGCTTAGCAGTGCACGAGCTGATGAGTACGTACGAACGACTTTGTAACAACTAATATACCTAACAACTTCCACAGGTGATTTCATTATCAAACCAGAGGCTACCTCAGAGCAGTAGGTACTATAATATAATACCTATATGTATACCTAGATACCTACCTACAATAGGTTAAGTCCAGATCTGAAATAGTACACAAATTATAGAACAAATTACTCCTCAGAAAATCGATTACATTTGAACTTTAAATTATAATTTCGTAAAGTGATTTCCCAATTTGAATTTTAGCGAATTTTCAGATAAAATGTTAGGCTACTTATGGCTCGTGCCAAAATTTCAGAGATGCTCCCTGTGAATCGGAAACCCCTCCAAAATCCGTTTCATGCATCGGCGATCTAAATGGTGGATTTTCGCTTTTTCTCGTGTGTGTGTATCATTCAGCACGATGAGTCCCTTAATTTCCATGGTAAAAAAATTCTTTCTTGCGCAGAAAAAGAGTAGTGATGTATTCGTTACTCAGCCTGATCGAACCAAGCAGGGGTCCAAATTTACAAATTTTGGTCCGAAAAAATAAAAACAAAAAGGATTTCAGTAACATGGGCTTGTGGGGGTGTTGTCAATAACGCTGTTTGGGGCGCTGAATCCATTGCAACTTGTCCCAGTCCGATTAGACGCACCCAGCTTAAGAAATTCACAAAATTGTAGTCCGAAATCAGAAAAAATTGCATATTTTTCATGTAGGCATGTGAGATGTCGTTTACCTTTTTTTTTTTTTGCTGAATTGATTTTCAGTACCTACCTAGTTTCTGAACGTTCAGACTGCATCGAGTCTGAACAAATTTTTGGTTCAAAAATCGACAATTTTTTGGTTCGAAACACCCAAAAAGGATTTTGTGGCATAATCTTTCTGCACGACGAGCCATTGGCCTCATCGAGTGCCCGGTCAGACCGTAGGTAATGAGTGCTCTGGCAGATGACCGTTAATTTAAATTCTCTATTTTCCTAACGGATTATTTGAAAATTTGCTCCTTAAGCCATGCTGCATGACTGTTATTTTTCAATATGTATTTGGAGAAAACTAGGTTTATACAATTGAGTGCGGTGGGAACGCAAAACGCAGGTGAAATTTTTCTAGAAAGTAATCACAAGGCTAACTTGTTACTTCACGAAGCGTTTTTGTCAGCCAAGTGGATGCCCCTTGTATGGACGAATTTGATGATTTTGAAGATACCTGGTTTTGGTGTACCTACATGATACATGTTGGATATATGTTGAAAGTTGAGAATGCGTTTGTACACAGCTTCTCCAACCAAATTGCTCTCATTTCGGTACCATATTGAAAACTCCCTTAAAGGTCCAAATGTTCAATTCCTACCCGATAATGCCCAGAGAGGAATCGTGAAGGTCCTATTGGGAGTGAGGAGGCGGGGGCGGTTCACTACCCCGAGCCATTCCGCCCCCAGCCAGGACGCCCTCTCGGATTCGAACAGCCTCCTCGTGTTTAAATTAAATGGAGCGCGAGAGGCGAGATAAGGCTCTTTACCCCGTCAATTGTTAGTTTCCCTGATCTTCATTTCCCGCCAACTGCACCCTCCCCTTGTCTAAACTTGAGGTGGTCCCTGAACTTTTCGATTATTTTCTGAACCCCCCCTCACTCCTCCTCCACCGCCACCACTAATACAAAATAATAATTTACGGCAATTACGATTGAATTCATCGTGGTATCTTTTAAATGAATTAATAGACTTCCCTTCCGCCAGCCACCTACAAATCACAACACTTCCCCCTCTTCCTTCAATAAAACAGGTACCTACTTCCTCGAATTATCTTGTGAAACTAAGTTCTCACACAGACTACCTTAAAGTATTAGGAATTAGTTTATTATTTTCATTTATAAACCATTCAAACCGGCCAAGAAAAAAAAAATCGCTGCAAATCCCTGCACAACGGTTTATTATTTTGTACAGAATACCCTTCTGTTACAGATCACAGCTCTCTGTATAGATACCCCGTATATATAATATGTACTATTCTCTACATATTATGTGAATCGCAATAGTAGTAGCGGTTAGTACCTAACCCCGTACTCGTTACTAGGTACCTACCTAAATCACGAGTTGAATGTTACTAAAATAATACAGTCGATGACAAACAGTAACTAAAACGGCAAAAAGAAACGCAAATAATGAAGTTCTAAAGGAAAATTGTTGATGTGGAGTGAAATAGATGCCCCTTCTGCGTAGATCACTGTTTTCTGTGGTCAATTCCTACCCTCGTGGTCAAGTACCTATAATGAGCCGTTGTGTAATAACTTGCCCATCAATAATACTTCAACGGTTGTTCAAGTTGCAAAAGTACCGATCACCGCAAACCAGCCCCTTCTTAGTAGATGAACCGTTGTGTAATAATTTGCCGTTGTGTAATAATTTGCCGTTGTGTAATAATTTACCGTTATGTAATAATTTACCACTGTGTAAAATTTTCCGGTGTGTAATAATTGACCATTGTGTAATAATTTACCCATCAATAATACTTCAACGTTTGTTCAAGTTTCAGAAGTACCTACCAACAAAATCCACCACTTATCAAATGAAATAATATCGCAGAACAAACAACTCGACTTCTTACAGCCATCCTTGATTATAATCAGGTGCTCCCTAATGATGATATCCGGGTCGGATTTATACCGTTTGATTCACGATCGTGTTGACGAAGCTTTTTGGTGCACACAAACGGCTGGACGTACAGTGCTCCGGGTGGTCTCAAAAAATTGTTTAGCTCAAGACAAATTTAATATCGTAAAAAAAACCAAACCCTTCAATCGAAAGTTTTTGAGCTACGGCGTTCTGAAAATTTCAACCCCTATTTTGAACCCCTTAGAGATGACTGACAGTAACGCCGAGCTTCCAGGACCAACTAGACCCCGAACGGAACCTATAACCCGAATTTCATCAATTTTGTTTCATGGTAACTAAGGAAAGTGGCCAGTTCGGCGTACGGCGGACAGACAGAAATATTTTTATTGCATTTTCGGATTCTACATACCTTGAAGGCTAGCGTCCACTGGAGACGGGCCGCATCGGGGCGGGCCGGGGCGGACCTTATCGCAAAATAGATAGTGCGTCCACTGGGGGTGACGGGGCGGGGCGCATCGCATCGGAAAAATTGAGCGGGAACGAGAAAAAAGGCGGTCGGTTTCGTGCTCATTCTGCTGTTCCGTGTTTTGTTTGTTTGCGTCGTTCCACCATGGATTCTTCTGACGAAGAACTTCTATTAATGCTGGCATTAAATGAAGATAATGCGAAAAGAAAACAGCGGAAAAGGAAGCACCGCTATTGGGTCCACGACATCTGTTTGAAGAGAAGAGTGTACGGGGAGTACCATTCTTTATTTGCGGATTTATCTAAAAAAGCGGAAACACCGTGCATTTCTACAACCAGTTGCCATGCAAAAGCACACTATCATTTCATTCCATTCTACTACCTACAATGCTCGCTAATGAAAATATATAATTACAAATAGGTACCTTACCTAATAATTATTAGAGAATGGTCGGGCGTCAACAGCAATTTATCACTGTCTCACTGATGGCAGATTCGCATACTTGACGAAAATTCAAATCAAAACACAAAGTTGTTGTGGTTTGTAGTATCCATACTGTAACCAATTATACTACAACCACCACCAAACTATTCTATTCTATTTACAGTATTTACCTATGTATTACACCTCCGGATACTCTCAAAATATATACCTTATTTCAAGTCATTCAGTGTACATTTAATTCCAAGTTACCACATGGTTGTTGCTACTATTTGCGTGTACCGACGACACCCAAGAAAACAATGAAAGAAAATAATTAAACCGAGAATAAAATTAATGAAATAAAACAATCACCCCTGTTTATTAGATTCCCTCCTCGATGTCAAATCTGAAATCCGTCTGCCTATCGTCCACTGGAGACGGGCCGCATCGGGGCGGGCCGGGACCCCTCGCACAGCCGCAAAAATCCGCCTGGGGGGCGATTGAAATATGCGATGAGGCCCGCTCCGATGCGACCCGCCTGCAGTACCTACAAACCTAGTTTTTTACACAGGTATGGGAATATGCTGACTTTGTCTCTTCATGGGCTCAGAAAGGGTTTGAGTTTCGGGGGCGGACAGGACTTGGGGTTGGGTTCTAGAAAGGGCATGTACGAAATTTGACTCCATTCCGACAATTAGGGCGCGGTGGAGGGAAGAAATACCGTAACTGCCCACTAAGCGATGAGCATAAGAAGAAGAGAAGAAGAAGAAAGAAGCATAAGAAGACGTCAACTCGACATTTATTGCAATAAAAATAATCGAAAATATTGCATAGTACGGAGATTTAGAAGTGCTAGAATCTTGAATGAAGGTGGTACAAAACCAAATCACAACCCACAACCATTGAACGAGTTGATAGGTAGGAACGAAATTATCCGTTTTATTTGACCTGACTTGCCTTGTTGTATTTTCCTGTTCATCTTCGTACCATTTCCAAATAATCATGAAAATGAACAGTTTGGAACTGGCTGTGCCACCAAAGTCGGATCTCCTGACTTGGATTCTCCAGTTTCACCTCTACATCCTACCATTTGCTATAGTTTAATTACACCTAGGAGAAAGTGCGTATCTCATCGTCAAGGGACTCATCACTTTGCAACAAGATAATAAATTAATACCTATTTAGTTTTGAAAAAATGCACCTACCCCCAATGTTGCTATGAGTAGTTTTACTACCTAATATGGTTCATAATTACCTGTATGTTTAATGATGATTACCCTCGACTTTGTAGGTATGGAAATATTACTTACAATAAATCAAAATAACAAAGTTGCACGTTACCTTTAGTAGTGTTTACAATCCGAGAATGAAGATAGAATCCAGTTTGTAGCACAAACCGCATACACAACCACTGATCAACGCGGGACAATCAGTGCACACACGTTATTCATCGGATTGCCCATATCACTTCGCGGTCAATCGGCGGATCATTCCGAGGCGATTCGAGGAAAAACACAAAAACACAATAATTTAGTCCAGGAATTAATGTTTAAAGATTAATTTTGACGAAAAACTACCACAAACCTACCATCCGTCGCGGGTGATCGAGGGACTGACTAATAGAAAGGGCGGCAGGGTGGGGAAGGTGGTGAGGAGGGGAAAGTAGGCACTTAGGTACTTGTAAATTTAATTATTTTTCCCTTCATTTTACCTGACTTATTGTCTTTACCTGTTTTTACCCTTTTCCAAAAAAATCCACGAAATGATTGAAGTTACCGATCTACGTGGCACTGGGTCTGCCCGCCGGAGCTTAAACTCTCCAGATTTACGTTAATACTTGGAATTTTCCATATATTTTTTTGGAATTGCGATCTTGAATTTCCATAAACCACCAATAGTTGTATAGTTGGCGTTTTAATCGTTCCATGTAACTAAATCATGTTGTGAACTGATGCCCTCATGGCACAACCAGTGCCACATAGATCAGTAAGTTGTATAATTATTATTTCCTTGATTGTTTGAAGCAGTTAGAAAAAGAAAAAAAAACAATGAAAATTCAGGTAAATGTAAAAAAATAAATAAAAAAATAAATTTAAAAAATCGACTGAATACCTACCTACCCCACCACGCCCAGCCACATCACCATCCCCACCCTGCCGCCCCTCTATTAGTCAGTCTGGCCCGATCAACCGCGACGGATGGTAGGTAAGTGGTAGTTTTTATTCCAAATTCATCATAGAATAATAATTCCTGGACGAAATTATACTGTGTTATTGTGAGTTTTCTCCTCGAACCGCCTCGGTATCCGCCGATTTAATCGGGAGAAGTGATATGGGCAATTCGAAAACCAACGTGGGTGCATTGCCGGCCCGCGCCGATGATGATTGTGTTCAGTGCTGCGATTTGGATTACACCACCTTCATTCTCCGACCATCCAGTACTAAAGGTACCGTAAAATTTTGTTATTTAGGTTTATTGTAAGTAATATTTTCTTTATAATTTATAAAGTCGAGGATCCTCTGGTGGCACACCCCATGCCACGGTTACATACCTACCTAACTTACCTACACATTTCTTTAATTGTTTGGAGCAGTTACGAACCGAAAAATAAATGAGAATTCAGGTAAATGAAAGGGGAAAATATTAAGTAAAAACCTACCTCATCCTGCTGATACTTTTTGGTAAGTCCCTAGATCGCTCGCTACTGGTTTGGTATGCGGTAGTTTTTCGTCAAAGTTGATCTTTAAACAATCATTCCTGGACTAGATTATACATTTTTGTGTGTTTTCTCCTGGAATCGCCTCGGTATTACCCGCCGAATAACCGCGAGAAGTGATATCGGCAATCCGATACCTCTCGTGAGTGCAGGTTAGCCTGTATTATCAGTGATTAGTGCTGCAATTTGGGTTCTACCACCTTCATTCCCGGATCATCCGCTACTAAAGGTAAGTACCACTCTGTTATTTCCCTTGATTTAAGTAATATTTCCTTATAACGATAAACGTGAGTGTAGTAGTAAAGTGACGAATTTAGGTATCCACTTGGGAGTTTCTGCATATATTTGATTGAACTTCGTGATTAGCACGATCTTGAATTTCCAGAAACTACTGATAAGGGACCTAGTTGGTGTTCTCATCGTTCCGAGTACCTGTCTGAATCAGGAGAATCGTTGCTCTGGTGGCACACCCCATGCCACGTAGACATACCTACCTAACTTACCTACACATTTCTTTGATTGTTTGGAGAAGTTACGAACCGAAAAATACAATGAGAATTCAGGCAAATGAAAGGGGAAAATATTAAGTAAAAACCTACCAAGGCTCATCCTGCTGATACTTTCTGGTAAGTCCCTCGATCGCCCGCTGCTGGTTGGTATGCGGTAGTTTTTCGTCAAAATTCATCTTTAAATATTAATTCCTGGACTAGATTTTATACATTTGTGTGTGTTTTCTCCTGGAATTGCCACAGTATTACCCGCCGAATAACCGCGAGAAGTGATATCGGCAATCCGATACCTCACGTGAGTGCAGGTTGGCTTCATTCCCAGATCATCCGCTACTAAAGGTAAGTACAACTCTGTTATTTCCCTTTATTTTAAGTCATATTTCCCTGTAACTATGAACAGGAGAGTAGTAAAATGACGAATTTAGGTATCTACTTGGGAGTTTCTACATATTTGATTGACCTTCGTGATTAACACGATCTGGGATTTTCAAAAACTACTGATAAGGGACCTAGTTGGTGTTCTCATCGTTCCGAGTACCTGTCTGAATCAGAGGAATCGATCCTCTGGTGGCACACCCCATGCCACGTAGACATACCTACCTACCTTACCTACACATTTCTTTAATTGTTTGGAGCAGTTACGAACCGAAACCGTAGGTTAGTACCTAACCCCGTACTCGTTACTAGGTACCTCCCTAAACCGTTGTGTAATAATTTACCTGTATAGGTTCCACTTCTACGGAGATAGAATAATGAACCGTTGTGTAATAATTTGCCCATCAATAATACTTCAACGGTTGTTCAAGTTGCAAAAGTACCTATCAACAAAATCCAGCCCCTTCTTGGTAGATGAGCCGTTGTGTAATAATTTGCCATTGTGTAATAATTTACCCATCAATAATACTTCATCGGTTGTTCAAGTTGCAAAAGTACAGATGAGCCGTTGTGTAATAATTTGCCATTGTGTAATAATTTTCCATTGTTTAATAATTTACCCATCAATAATACTTCATCGGTTGTTCAAGTTGCAAAAGTACCTATCAACAAAATCCAGCCGGATCGCACACCATCCGTAGGTTAATACCTAACCCCGTACTCGTTACTAGGTACCTACCTAAATCACGAGGTAAATGTTGCTAAAATAATTCTGTCGATTGCAAACAGTACCTAACAAAAAGAAACGCACATCATTTAGCGAATTTTCAAAGAAAATGAAGCTATTGCAATGGCTTCGAAATTTAAATAATATAAATTTTTGGAAATTTTCTTCATAGAAATCCGTTTCAGACCATTCTAAAACGATTCCTGAAATTTAACACTTTTAGCGAATTTTCAAAGAAAATGAAGCTATTGCAATGGCTTCGAAATTTAAATAATATAAATTTTTGGAAATTTTCTTCATAGAAATCCGTTTCAGACCATTCTAAAACGATTCCTGAAATTTAACACTTTTTTATATGTATATATATATAAGTAGTATCGGAATACCAATCCTGGGCCACTGCCTTAGATCTCTGATAAAAAGTTTTAACATAAAAGATCAGAACATATATTTTCACTTGAATCCTTGATGTTTTTTATTTTCACTTGAATCCTTGATGTTTTTTATTTTCACTTGAATCTCTGATAAAACTTTTTTACCACAAAACATCAGAACCAGTGACTTTTTTAAAAAAAATATTTTTTTTATCAGAAACTCTAGTGAACTCTAAAAAAATTTTCAATCGTAAATAAAAAAAATGCAAATTTAGGGGTCGATATTTTCGAAATTTAGCTCCCTCTGATGTTTTCACTAGAAAAAATAAAAAAAATTAAAATGACGTCACGCTAAAAATATTTTTGAATCGTCTTAAATTAAAATGACGAGACGCTCTTCTGAATTTGGGAATCCCAAACCATTAAAGGTGGACCCGTCGAATCGACGGGTCCTATGTATTTAAATATTTTTTCAAATCTACAGGTTCCATTAATAGAGGGGGTCTCGATTTGATACCACCTTTAAGAATTCAATTCAGACAGGATAAATAGTATCCATACAAGAATAGACAAAAGAAAAAAGTGGGTGGATAAAAAAAAATGAGGGGTAAGTTAAAAAAAAGAAAATAGTAATAAAATATAAGATGAGCAATAAAATTATATTACCAACTGAAATTTACATGGAGATCCGAGACAAGATCACAGATGCTTATGACCATTTCATTTTTTGCAAAGCTGTGAATATTCCAATAGATAAAAAGAGGAGTATATTCTTAAATGTAAATCCACAAACTCTCATATTAAATTTTGATTCAATCAAACATAAACAGTTTATTAGAGATTTTGTTGAAGAGTCTGGTTATTTTGTACCTTGGAATGAGATTTCATTGTATCCAAATCTACCAGAAAATTTCATTCGAGAGTTCAAGGATAAAGTATGTTGGTATGAAATATCATCTGAGCAAAAACTATCTGAGAAATTTATTCGAGAGTTCAAGGATAAAGTATGTTGGTATGAAATATCATCTGAGCAAAAACTATCTGAGAAATTTATTCGGGAATTCAAAGATAAAGTACAATGGGAACGTATTTCATCTAGGCAAAAACTATCTGAGAAATTTATTCGGGAATTCAAAGATAAAGTACATTGGAGACGGATTTCATCTAGGCAAAAACTATCTGAAGAATTCATTCGAGAGTTCCAGGATAAAGTAGACTGGAATGAGATTTCATCTGAGCAAAAACTATCTGAGAAATTTATTCGGGAATTCAAAGATAAAGTACATTGGGAACATATTTCATCTAGGCAAAAACTATCTGAAGAATTCATTCGAGAGTTCCAGGATAAAGTATATTGGGAATATATTTCATTTCACCAAACACTATCTGAAGAATTCATTCGAGAGTATGCGAATTTTATTGACTGGTATTGGATTTCTGGACAGCAAAAACTATCTGAGAATTTCATCAGAGAGTTCAAGGATGTTTTAAATTGGAGATGGATTTCATCTAGGCAAAATTTAAGTGAAGATTTCATTAGAGAGTTCCAAGATAGAGTGGTTTTGGATCAGTAAAAAAAATAATAGTTTAAAAGTGTTCGTTTTAATGGGGGTTCCCCATTAAAACATATTGAACAAGATGCAAGGTTGTTCTGTAGGCCAGCAAGCGCTATCTACCGACGAATCTGTGAACAGGTTGCATAACCAGGAAGAGGTGGCCGTCTCGCGGGAGGTAGGGCGTTTGACCTCATTCAGCCTTGAAATACACTACTCAACATCGCAGAACGCCCTCCCAGTTTTATAACTGGTCTTGGCCCATTGCCTACGTATCGGCTTTATAAGAGAGAGATCGGCGGATCGCTGCACGGACAAAACCTCAAGATTTTTTTGCCCTATATATATGAGGATACACTTCCCTCGAGATATTAGAAGCGTTACTAGCTGATGGGCCCTTAAGCTAATAATTAATCTAATTCCACCTCGATGGAAGTGAGAGTCGACCTTATCATCAAAATTTCCTTTCTTAACTGTTCTGCTCTCAACATCTACTTAAAATACAGCAAAAACCGAAACTTCAACGTAACTGAAAAGCCAAGTTGAAATGACTCACGGAATTAAAACTCCGTTGTAAGTCGCGAAGGTTGTGCCATTCAAAGATCCCCTCCTATAAAGGGAGGTAGAGATCGTTCAGGAATGGATGCTGTGTGTAGAAGTTGAGCAGCCACAGAATGTGCGGTTAAGTTGGGACATTTTGCTGAAATTTCCTTTGATTTTTTTTTTATGAGAATTGCACCTATAAGTGTAATTCATTTAAAATTTCGTGAGTTGTAATTCCTCAGGATAAAAATTTCCTTGGATTTCCTCTCCGCTTAAATCTTTTATTTTATAAGTAACTGGACTCGTTTCTAAAATCTCAGCTATTTCAAAAATCTCTTTCGTCCAATTTGTTTCGTATTTGTTTGCAAAAGTTTTCTTTGATTTCGTAATTCTTACACGATTTCCAATTTTAAATTTCTTTTTTCCATTTTTTCCAGTCTTTTTGAATAAATATCTCAGAATTTCATTTTCATTTCTCGCATCAACTTGAGCAGGTGTCATTCCAATAGAACGATGAACGTCTTGTTTGTTGTACCCATTAACTAATTCCTGTAAAATATCGACCCAATTTTTATTTCCATTCACCTCGAAACGAATTTTAATTTTCTGATTCAAAGTTCTGTTAAATCTTTCGATGATTGCAGATTTTTCTAAATTTTCCGTGTGATACATTTTAATTTTATACTCGTCTAAAAGTTCTTTGAAAAGTCTATTTTCAAATTCTAAACCTTTGTCCGTGTGAAGGAGTTTAGGAGTAGAATGATTATGATATTTTACATTTTCCAAAACTCCTTTGAAAGCTTTTGAAACTACCATTCCGTTTTTCTTTTTCAATGGAACTGACCAAACGTACTTTGAAAAAGTATCAATGATATTCAACATGTAACCGAACCCCTTGTTTTCATTCTCGTATTGTTTCATTATAATCAAGTCCGCGGCCCAAAGATCATCTTTTCCATGAGTAACAATTTTCCTTTTCTGAAATTTCTTTCTAACGGGTTTATGTAATTCTTTCGCAAAATCCAATTTTTCGTTTTCTGATAAATTTAAAATTTCAGTTTCAGGAATTACGTTAGTTTCCTCATTCGGATTTTTTATGAATTTACTTTTATTAGTTTTACATTTCAGACATTTAGCTGCAATTCTCCACCTTCCGTTCGCAGTTTGTACAATTTCCGCGTTTATATTTTTCGTTCGTTTTTTACATTTATGACAATAAATTTCATCCTCCATGTTTTATTAAAGGCTACCGAAAGATTTTTTTAAATTCTTAAAGAGGGGTAGCGATTCGCTCCCCCTAATTAAAGCAAACACAAGCAAGTAGATTTTTTTAATGGAGTGAACTCCATTAAAAATAAACCTTAGTATCTAATATTTAAGCTACTTCTTGCCTGATCATATTTTTAGTTGGATCATAAATTAAATTTGTTCTACTTACAATGATGACGTAACAAGTAGTACCTTCTGTGCTACCTGATGCAGATGCTACAGTTTTATTGAATTCTACATGAAGTATCAAATTACTTTTACTTTGAGATACGTTTTGAGGTTGATCCGACAAATCAATGCTATAAATTGGATAATCCCTTTTGTAAAATTCTGGTTCGATGTATGGAATTGATGGCTTGGAACTCATTGATTTTTTGAAGTCTAAAAATGCGTTGTACGCCAGAGAATAATCATTTTCATCGAAATCCAAATCTTGATTTTCCTCCGGGTATCTTCTACCACCTAATTCGATCCAATAATTTCTTACGTCTTTATGATTGAATCTAGAATTGTCCTTTTTCTGGTCGTTCGACGCGTCAGTTTGAAAAACTACGAAGCACCATAACGGATTATGCACGTTTCTGTAAATATTTGTAATATCGAACATTAAGGTTTTTCCTGTAACGTTTTTATATTCTATACACTGCCAACTTTTGAATTGAAATTGGTATGGCATGCTTCTAAGTTCTGCGATCAAATTAACTTTAGATTCGTTTTTATATTCAATCACTGGAACTCTCAAAACAAAAGATTTTATCTCCACAACTCCATCACTAGGTATAATCGAGGATGCATCCTTTTTCCAAACTTGAATAACGTTATTATCGCTGTTTCGAATAAAAATTATTTCAAAACCTCCCTTGAAAATTGGAATGGTTATATCTTTGAAAAACCCCAAACCTAAATCGCCAAGGTAACCAACTGCGTTGAATTGACCACCTCCTATTGCTTTCGAATTAAAACCTGAATTTAAAACTTCTCCATTATAATTCTTAGGGCCTGCAAAAGTGACAAGGCCCTGTACCAAGCCAGAAATGCCCGGATTCTCAATTTCATCTACTACAACATTGTGTTTTTTCACTTCTACACTCGAAAACATTTGACCCACGAAATTATCTACCAACATGACTGAATCTGAACCTGAATACGCCTTGGTTGGATCTTTCGACTTTAAAACTCCCTTTACGTAATACTGAATGTTTTTAGACAGAAATTCGTCTTCTAGATCAATTTTGAAAGTTGTCCTTTTGTTTTCAGCATTCAAATTTAAAGTTGAAGTCGGATTTATTGTACGAAACTGCTTTCGCACAATATCGTCTTGATATTTATCAAAAATCTTTTTAGTTTGATACATACTTTATTAGAAAAGAGATTCTTTTAACTTACCCCTCATTTTTTTAGATTTTTTATTTAGGTACTATGAATAAATTTTTAAGTATTCTCGACTTGTATTCGACTTTAACGTTAAAGAGGGGGGGGGGGGGGGGAATCGCCTCCCCTCTTTAAGGAATTGTGTTTTAAAAGAAATTTTTAAGTGTTCTCGACTTGTATTTGCCTTTAATATTTAGGTACTATGAAAAAAATTTTTTATGAGATTTTCTCATAAAAAACACAACTCACTGTAATAACTAAATTTAAACATTTTTTCTAATCGCGTTTATAATTTCCACTTTTCCCAGTTCTTTTCCCTTTTCTAAAAGTTTCGCTTTTTCCGTATCATTATTTTTATAACCGTTCAAAATGTTGGTTTTCATCTCGTCGTAATTTTTAATTTCTTGTTCAATATTGTTGAATTCCTCATCCGAAATTTTACCATCTTTCAAAGCATTCGTGATTTTTTCCTCTATGGAATTTAATTTTGTTCTCGCCAAAAGTGCGATATCCGAATGTTTATTAATTTTGTTTCCTACATAACTGCCCGAAGTTCTCAGGATTGCAGAAAATGTTGTTAATACGACTGAAAGTGGAACTCCAAAAGGGATTGCCACAGGGAGAGTGATACAAACACCAATCATCCCCAGTTCGGTTAACGTAGTGAAACACTCTATTCCGAAAAACGTTTTCGATAATTTGCAGTATTTTTTTCTCAAATTTCCCCTCATTTTCATTTCGTTTTTTAAAAATTCATATTGTTTTATAATGCGATTTATTCTATAATTGTTGGAATTAAATTCCGGAACTGGAATCTGAGGGTAAATGTTTTTGTAAAACGGAGTAAATTGTATGTCATTTTCAACTGCAGGAGCAGACGGTTTTTGGTTTTCATCAATGTTGTTCATCTTATTTATTATACAAATTATTTACTTTTCAGCAACAAGTAAGCTTTAATATCGTCGAATTGAATCTGTTCGTTATTTCCCGTGGTTGTTGACAATTTTATCATTTTTATTTCTTTCAGTCCTTTTCTTAGTGGAATGAAAACTACTTTCTTTGGTTTTTCCGTGTAAATAGTATTAGGTGGCATTGGTTTCTCTATGAAAGAAACGTGTAATAACTCGTTTTCAACGTGCAAATGGGGATGTTCATCATGATTTGTAAAGCTATATTCCGTAATGTTACAATGCCATTCGACTATATTATCAGAAAGAACGAGTTGTTTCGGATTATTCTCTGATACGTAGTTGGTATTCTTTTTAAACAAATTATTGGAACCTAAACAATGTTTCAACTGAAATATATCGCAAAAATTCCCCTCATCCACAATCTTCATGTCCATGGGAAAGTATGCAGCAATTCTGTAAGAATCGTCTTTTAAATACTCGAGATCGAATTTCAAACTATTCGGAGTAACTTGTTGTATTTCTTTCATTTGAGCTTCAGAATACTTTTTCATAGTTTCTTTTTTCTCTAACAAACTAGTTTGAAAATTGGATAAAAAACTAATCAACTTGGCTTTGAATGAACTCACATTGAACGTTCCATCGATTTTATATTTTAGATCATATTTTCCATCAGTAAAAGTATATCTGTAAGCGAACACGAAGTTTTTTATCTCAAACGTTTTCCTAGTTGTAAACAACAAAGCTGACATACCCAACTGATACTCTTTATTCGGATCGAGTGGAATTGGACTCTCAAACCTTAGTGTATCTCCTGAAATTTTTATAAACATTATTTATTTATATATAATAAATATAATAAATAAAATGAGTCAAAAATATAACATAGAGCTTTTTTCATTTGAAGAAAAGACAGCTTCTCACGATTTACTACCTCTGCCCCTACGCTGCCTAGTGGTAGGACCATCCGGATGTGGAAAAACCAATCTATTGTGCAACCTGATTGTACAACCATGGGGAATTCCGTTTGGAAATCTTTACATATTTTCCAAATCTTTAGAGCAAAAAGTTTATAAAGATTTGAGAAAAGTTTACGAAAAAATAGCGGCTAAAGTTGGAACGGAAATAGCTCATTTTTACAATAATTGTGACGAACTAATTGTACTAGATGATTGTCAGTCGAACAGTTTGATAGTTTTTGATGATTGCGTTAATGTTCAACAACAACAGATTATAAAAGATTATTACATGAGAGGACGTCATAAGAATATTTCTTGCATTTATCTAACTCAATCATTCACTAAAGTTGATACACAGTTGATTAGGGAAAATCTGAATTTTCTGTGTATTTTCAAGCAACGCCTAGTTTACATGAAAGCGATTTACGATGAGTATGTTGGAACAGATTTTACTTTTGATCGATTCAAAGAAATATGCAACGAATGTTGGTACGATAATCATGGATTTCTGACGATAAACCTCGAGAAAAAATTAAAAGATGGCCGATACATGAAAAAGTTTGAGAAAACGTTTCTTGAATAAACGATCAAAAACACCGTTAGACGATCAAAAACACCGTTAAATCACCGTTAGACGATCAAAATAACCGTTAAACCATCGTTAGACGATCAAAATAACCGTTAAACCATCGTTGAAACGTTTTAAAAATATACAATCAAAAAAAAAATTTTTTGTTTACTATAATAAATAACTATGCCTACTGTTAAGCATTTAGAAAAAAATTTGTTGAAAAAATATAACGAACATAAAAAATATAACGAACATAAAAAAAAGATTGAAACTGATGATTCAGAAACTCGTGATCAAACTGATGATCAAACTGATGATTCAGAATTAGAACCAGAAAATCGAATTTTAATGAGAAAACCCAAAAAAGAAATGACTGTCAAGGAAGCGAACAAAATTCGAAAACTAGAACAAGAGTTAAGAAGTGCTTTCAGAGAAGCAAGAGTGGATATGCTGAATGATAAAGAAACCAAAGAAAGAATGTTTGCTCCCATCACGGAAAAATTAGTTGAAGTGAAAAATGCTGTGAAACAAGCTGACGAGGACTTCAAGAAGTTGGAAATTGTTCCTTACATGCAAGCTCCTATGGCGAGTAGTTCTCCTGTCAAGAAAAGAAAACTGGTGACTTTCGGGCCTACTAATACTCTTGAAATTAAACCAACAGAAGGAGCTTCTGCACTAGTTGATACGACATCAGATGAGACCGTAGTAAACACAAGAAATAGTTTATCAAACATCATGGATATGGTAGATCAGAATCAATCCCCATCGAATAGTGTTGGTCCGAAAGGAATTGGTCCGATTGCTAGACTTTACATCAGACAGGATGATAAACAATTTGGTATATGGGGAGAAGAGGACAAAATTTTCATCGGAGACCAACAAATTCAAGTAAACGGAGATGCAATCGTTATTCAAAAAGAAACGTACAAAGGAACGCACGGATTATGGCGTTTGTTAACTGATCCTCTAGGGCCTGATCCTGATAAATACACTCAAGAGGATTTGAAAGTTTACAAGAAAATTCTCATTCAAACTAATTCTTTATACCAAAAGAATGATCCAACTACTAATAAAGTAAAGTCCAGTACAGGGAAAAAATGGAAAGATTTGATCGCACCTATTTGGAAAGAAATCAAAGCAAGTAAAGTTGGTTCGGGCTTGATAGAATATTCTGAAAATCCAGTGGAATTTAAATACATCGACAACCTCCAACAGCTGCATCAGCGTTTGTACTATTTGTATGCACAAGAACGAGCTGGTAATAACAATTTTCACAATGAAAAATTAGGAATTGTAAAGTTTATAACCGATCAGTTGGAAAAAAACATAGATAATCCCAAAGGAATAGAATATCTGTTGAGAGTTGTAAACAGTTTACCGAAAGGTATAATTAAAAATGGTTCCGGAGTTTTAAATACTTTGCTGAACAAACTTGATGGTTTCGTACCTGAAATGCATTTGTCGGGTGGATACAACTATTGTGGTCCATTTACAAAACTAGATAAACGATTGAAAAGAGGAGATCTGGGAATTAATAAATTGGATGAAGGCTGTAAGGAACATGATAAATTTTACAGGGATCACACAGACACGAAAGAAAGACATGTAGCAGATGGAGGAATTAGCAAAAGAAAGAATGTACGCGAGTGATGCAAGTTGGAAAGAAAAAACTGATGCAGCTAAAGTGAGTGCTTTAATGAAAAGTAAACAATATTTCGGTATGAAAATTCATTATTAAAAAAATTTTACTATAATAAATAACTATGATTACGAAAAAAATAGATTTAACCGAAAATCAATTAACCAAATTGCGAACCGCTTACAAAAAGCGTAGATCTGTTACAGTTCGTTTGACAGCGAAACAAATTTCAGGAAAAGGAAAACATAAAATCAGTCTGTGGGAAACTCAATCAAAAACATTTGAAAAAGCGAGAAAAGAAAAGAAAGGAATTACGTTAACTTTGGATTATGAACAACTACATTTGAATCACACGGGTGGATTCCTACCACTGTTATTTGCAGGAATAGGAGCACTTGGTGCATTATTAGGTGGGGGTGCAGCAGTAGCAAATTCAGTAATAGACTCGAAACATAAAGCTGCTGAAGAAGCGGAAATAAAACGACATAATCTCGAGATGGAAAAACTAGCTCAAAATGCAAAAAGTTTAAGTATTGGGGCCGGTTTAAAAAAACGAAAAAAACGGAAAACTACCAACCTCTGAGTAATTTAGATTTAAATCGTTATGCGAAAAATTTTAAAATAAAACATTTCCGAGGTGTTTTCATGAAGGATGAACTTCCTAATCGGTCTAAACCCGTTGAATGCGGAATTATTAATTTAGAAAATTCTAATCAAAATGGTAGTCACTGGACTTGTTATTTTAAAAAATCCGAAAAAGAAAAATATTATTTCGATTCCTATGGAAACGCATCACCGCCTAAGGAGTTGGTAAAATACTTGGAAAATAAAAATATTTTTTACAATTCCGAACAAATTCAAAAAAATAACGATCCTCCAATTTGTGGTCATCTGTCTTTGATAGTGTTAAAAGAACTTTCAAACGGAAAAGATTATGAAACTGTTTTAAAAACATGCAGAGGGAAATTGAATTCTGAAAAAACTTGGTCTCTGTAGGAGACAACTCTTAGTATAATATTGTTGTTTTAATGGAAATTTTCCATTAAAAACGTTTTTTTTATTAAAATCTAAAAAAATGAGAGGTAAGTTAAAAGGATCTCACCAATAATAGACAAAAGAAAAAGGTGGGTGTGTACCATACACCCACCTTTAAGAATTCAAAAAAAATGAGGGGTTAATTAAAAGAATCTCTTTTCTAATAAAAAAATGAATGATTCGAAAAATTATATATCCTATAATAAAATGTATGATACGAGAAGGCATTGTGAAAAGTGCAATGTTAGCACTACTTATAAAAATTGGGCTAGGCACCTAAAGTCTAAGAGTCATGGAAAAAACGACCCGGACCGGACAATGACTATCAGAAAACCTAGAAAAGCAAAACCTGTATTTGTAAATCCGAGGAAATTGCACAAAGTATTTAATTTTAGTGAAAAAGTATTTGAAAAAAACAGAGAAGCTAGAAAAGCGAAATCTGTATATGTAATACCGAGGAAATTGCACAAAGTATTTAATTTTAGTGAAAAAGTATTTGAAAAAAGCAAAGAACCGAAAACGGAAGTTGTTGAAAAGGAAACTGCATTTGAATCTAGATTAGTGACTTACAACATTAAAAATACGAAAGGATTTAAAGATGCTTCCAAATTTCTGAACAGTATTGAAAGAACCGCAACAGGTTTAATCAAATGGAAACTTAGAGAAATGAAACTAAAAGTTAATGTAGTTTTAATCGCAGAATTTAAAAAAGGAACTAACAAAAATAACATGGAGTATCAGGAACTCAATTTCAAAACTAAAAACGTAATAATATTGCATTCAGCAGAAGTTGCAAACTGTTACGATGAAATGAAACAGAAAATTCTAAATGAAATGGAAACGTTCGAAATTAAAGGATCTAATTGGCAACTTCATAAGATCAAGCATTTGGAACTGAACGTTAACAAGTACGTTCCTTTGAAAGGATCGTCTTACATTGAACTCCCAGCTTTTCTGCAAAATAGGAAAGCAATTATAAATGTGAAAAATGACGATAATAAATGTTTCCTTTGGTCTGTTCTTTCAGCTTTACATCCAGCTGACCAACATTCGTATAGAATAGGAAAGTACATTAGTTGGGAACATGAGTTTGACGAAGCGTTGAAAGATATCAGTTTTCCTATGAAACTTACAGACGTAAAAAAGTTTGAGAAAAGAACTGGGATTTCCATTAATGTTTACTGTCTGAATGAAAAAAATACTATAGTACCCTTGGAAATAACGAAAGATGAAAAGGAAAGGCACATTGACTTGTTGTACTTGAAAAACGAGAAAACTGAACATTACTGCTGGATCAAAGATCTATGGAAACTGGTTGGTCATAGTCAGCTAACAAAGGATGGTCACAAACGATTTTTATGTAAAATGTGTTTAAATAGCTTTGGAACTCAAGTTAAACTAAACGAACATAAAGTATATTGCGGTGTTCATAAAGCTGTTAAAGCAGAACTACCAGAACCTTATGATAACATCTTACAATTTGAAAATTATAGACACTCTTTAAAAGTACCTTTTACAATTTATGCAGATTTTGAATGTATGTTACAAAAGATTGATACCTGCAAACCAAATCCCGATGAATGCTATACAAATGACATTCAAAAACATGAACCGTACAGTTTTGTTTACTTCATGAAAAATGCCGAAGACGAAAGTAGGAAAAACTATGTAGGCGATTATAAACTTGTACAATATTCTGGACAGGATGTGGTAAAAGTGTTTTACGAAAAAATAAAAAAAGATGCCTTAATGGTGGCGAGAAAATACTATGACGTTAATATTCCCATGAAAGATTTAACCGAAGAACAACAAAGAGAATACGATAGTGCTGAGAGTTGCCACATTTGTGAAAGAAAATTTAATGAACTCCCACCTATAATTGAAAATAAACTTGATGTACTGAGAAAAACAATTCAACACTTTATTGATAAAAAAGATGACAATCAAGCAGATATATATACTGAAGAATTAGAAGTTTTGAAGTCAAATATACCTGATAATTGTATAAAAGTACGGGATCACTCACATTTGACTGGAATGTACAGAGGAGCAGCTCATTCGATTTGTAATTTAGAATATAAAAATCCTAAGTTTATTCCAGTATTTTTCCACAATCTTTCTGGCTACGATGCACATCTATTTATTAAAGAATTTGAAAAAGATAATTACGATATTAAACTTTTACCGCAAAGTGAAGAGAAGTACATTTCCTTTTCTAAAATGATAGCTTATGAAATTGATGAACTCGATAAAAATGGTCACAAAAAGAAAAAGACTATAGAATTGAGATTCATAGATTCTTTTAAATTTCTTTCTGCTTCTTTAGATTCTTTAGCTAAAACTTTAACTAAAAATCAATTTAAGGAAATAAAAAAGTATTTCCCAAAAGAACATCTCGAACTAATTACTAGAAAATTAGCTTATCCATATGAGTATATGGACTCTGTTGAAAAATATCGAGAAACTAACCTTCCACCTATAGAGAAATTCTACAGTAAACTCACTGGAGAAAATGTTAAAGAAAATGATTATAAAAATGCTCTAGAAATTTGGTCTACATTCAAAATTAAAAATTTGGGAGAATTTACAGAACTTTACAATAAAATTGATGTTCTTTTGTTAGCAGATATCATGGAAAACTTTAGAAATATATCTTTAGAAAAATATAAATTAGACCCCGCTTGGTACTATACAACACCAGGTTTCGCTTGGGACTGTATGTTGAGAATGACCAAACAAAAGATAGAATTGTTAACAGATTATGATAAGATTTTACTCGTAGAAAAAGGAATAAGAGGCGGAATTTCTCAATGTTCAAAACGATACGCGAAAGCTAATAATAAATATATGGGAGACCAATTCATCAAAGAAAAAGAAACTGTTTTCATTGAATACTTGGATGCAAATAATCTTTACGGTTGGGCGATGAGTAAATTTTTACCTTATGGAAATTTTGAATGGAAAATGGATCTAGATAATTTCGATATACAATCCATTCCTGATGATTCACCCAAGGGTTATATTTTAGAAGTTGATTTAAAATATCCTCAAGAACTCCACGATTTACACTCTGATTTTCCTTTAGCTCCTGAAAATAACTATGGTGATGAAAAACTATCAAAACTTTTATGCACGTTGTATGATAAGAAAAAATACGTTATCCATTACATTACGTTAAAACAGTATTTACAACTAGGAATGAAATTAGAAAAAATTCATAAGGTTTTAGAATTTGACCAAAGTGCTTGGTTAAAAATCTATATTGATTACAATACAAATCTTAGAGCAAAAGCCAAAACAAAATTCGAAGAAAATTTTTTTAAATATATGGTTAATAGTGTATTTGGGAGGACAATGATGAATGTACGTAAACATGTGGATATTAGGCTTTGTTCTGATGGTTTTAAATTGGAAAAACTAATTTCAAAACCAAACTTTAAAGGTAGAACTATTTTTCCCGAAAACTTAGCGGCTGTACACATGGAAAAAGTAAATATCACATTTAAACAGCCAATTTTCATTGGTATGAGTATACTAGACATTTCCAAAACTTGTATGTATGATTTTTATTACAACACGGTTAAAAAACAATATAAAAGTGATGTAAATTTATTATACGGAGATACAGATAGTTTAATAATGGAAATAAAAACGGATGATTTTTATAATGATATGAAAAATATGTTGGATCATTTTGATACTTCTGACTATCCAAAAAATAATGTTTACAATATTCCACAAGTTAATAAAAAAGTGTATGGGAAATTTAAAGATGAGTTACAAGGTAAGATTATAGATGAGTTTATTGGACTTCGCCCAAAGTGCTACGCTTTTAAAATATTCGAAACTAATGATGTTACGAAAAAATCTAAAGGAGTAAAGAAAAATGTCGTTAATAAGGGTTTAAGTATAGAGGATTATAAAAGATGCTTATTCTTTAAAGAACCAAACTATCAGAAACAGATATTATTCAAATCGAAAAAACACGATGTGACCACAGTACAACAGAATAAGAAAGCTCTTTCCGCTCATGATGATAAAAGATTTATAATGAAAAATGGCATAGATACTTTGGCTTGGGGTCACTATGAAATAAACATAAGTAGAGACAATTTTAAAACTCGCCTTGAAGAAATAATAAAAGAAAATAATAAAAAAGAAATGGAATTATAGGTAGGATTAAAGTAAATACTAAATTATAATTTTTATAAGGGATCCCTTATAAAAACCTAATGGGACCTCCTCTTACAAATATTCTGTGCACAAAGTTTAGCATAATTTGATTATCCTCTTCGATGCATTCAAAACAAATATTACCATTTCGTACTCTAACCCTAGAATTTCTGAAAGGAGTAAAATTTAGAATGTTTTCAGTTAGTTTATTTTTTCCGGTAAAAAAGTTACGTTTCACAGTTGGTAAATCCAAAAACTTATGATACTTCCTCACGAAATAATCAGTCAGTTCTCCAGATTCAGATACTTCCCACCACTCACTCTTGGAAAGACAATTTCCATCTTCTAGTTCTCTTAACGATTTAAAGTGTTCCATTTTTATTTTATTGGAGAGATCCTTTTAACTTACCCCTCATCTGAATTGAATACTTAAAGGTGGGTCCGTAGATTAAAAAAAATATTTTCTATAATAAATAAAGAGATATGGGTTTAAATGATGAAGCATTAGATTTATGTGAAGAACATGGAGGTTTCTGGAAGTTTGTAAAGACACCTGAATTTCAATTTTTTGAAAAAAACTGTTACGCACTAGATAACATTTTACGTGAATTGAAGGAGTATAGATTTTGTAAAGGGTTGTGCAGAGAACGTTTATTTGGTGTCGATGGTAAATCACCACTCCGAACAAAGGAGCAAGTAAAGGCATACCTTAAAGAAAAAAAGATTAAGGTTCCTAAAAATGCTACTGAACATCAACTCAGAAAATTGCTTTATAATGAGGATAAAGCCGAACTGAAAAAGCATTTTGAGGATTATTTTACATGTTGCTAAAGCTCAGAATGCTTGGGGTATGAAGGAGATTTTATTTTTAATGAGCTGTGTTCATTAAAAGTTCTTATGCTACTAACTAGCAGGTTATTTTATATTGTATTGTTGTACACTTTTCCTGTCTGAATTGAATTCTTAAAGGTGGTATCAAATCGAGACCCCCTCTATTAATGGAACCTGTAGATTTGAAAAAATATTTAAATACATAGGACCCGTCGAATCGACGGGTCCACCTTTAATGGTTTGGGATTCCCAAATTCAGAAGAGCGTCTCGTCATTTTAATTTAAGACGATTCAAAAATATTTTTAGCGTGACGTCATTTTAATTTTTTTTATTTTTTCTAGTGAAAACATCAGAGGGAGCTAAATTTCGAAAATATCGACCCCTAAATTTGCATTTTTTTTATTTACGATTGAAAATTTTTTTAGAGTTCACTAGAGTTTCTGATAAAAAAAATATTTTTTTTAAAAAAGTCACTGATTCTGATGTTTTGTGGTAAAAAAGTTTTATCAGAGATTCAAGTGAAAATAAAAACAATCAGTCATGCAGCATGACTTAATGAGCGAATTTTCAAAGAAATATTCGAATTAATGGCTATGGTTTTGAATAAAGGAAAACTTCGGTCTAAAATTTGGTTTTCTATGTATATTCTCTTCGTATTTATTTTAATTTGTACGTTTTGTCCATCCTGATTCTACCGTTTGTTTATTACGTAATTGTACTAAGTGCTTATTTATTTGATCGCTGTGGGTAAATTCAAGGAGTTGTACTAATCGTTTGCCTCCCCCTTTTTTGCTTCGAACTCTCGTCTTCAATTAATACTTCTCACATATTTCAATCTGACCACTCTAAGGGGGTGGGGGGGGGGGGGGGGTAAGAGTTTAAAGATTATCCTAGTTTTGGGTAATTTTTGCGCACTTTAAATGCTCTAATTTAAGAACGGATTTAGATATCTAAAATCCGATTTCACTATCGTGTTCAGCGTGCAAAAACCTTTAAAATGAGGGGTCACTTGTTAGAAAATAACATTTTGGGGATTTTTGGGTAATTTTTGCGCACTTTAAATGCTCTAATTTGAGAACGGATCAAGATATCTAAAATCCGATTCCACCATCGTGTTCAGCGTGCAAAAACCTTTAAAATGAGGGGTCACTTGTTGGAAAATAACATTTTGGGGATTTTTGGGTAATTTTTGCGCACTTTAAATGCTCTAATTTGAGAACGGATCAAGATATCTAAAATCCGATTCCACCATCGTGTTCAGCGTGCAAAAACCTTTAAAATGAGGGGTCACTTGTTAGAAAATAACATTTTGGGGATTTTTGGGTAATTATTGCGCACTTTAAATGCTCTAATTTGAGAACGGATCAAGATATCTAAAATCCGATTCCACCATCGTGTTCAGCGTGCAAAAACCTTTAAAATGAGGGGTCACTTGTTGGAAAATAACATTTTGGGGATTTTTGGGTAATTTTTGCGCACTTTAAATGCGCCAAAACCCTCCTTAGAGTAGGCCAATTTCGCCCATCTTCGAACTTAGCCTTTCGATTGCCAAGATAGATTTTTTGTGCAAATTTGAGCTGTTTATCTCAATTCTATCGAGAGTTATCGTCTGGAGTGACACATATATAAATAAATAAATATATATATAAATATATATATATATACATATAAAAAAGTGTTAAATTTCAGGAATCGTTTTAGAATGGTCTGAAACGGATTTCTATGAAGAAAATTTCCAAAAATTTATATTATTTAAATTTCGAAGCCATTGCAATAGCTTCATTTTCTTTGAAAATTCGCTAAAACATCAAGGATTCAAGTGAAAATAAAAAACATCAAGGATTCAAGTGAAAATATATGTTCTGATCTTTTATGTTAAAACTTTTTATCAGAGATCTAAGGCAGTGGCCCAGGATTGGTATTCCGATACTACTTATATATATGTGTCACTCCAGACGATAACTCTCGATAGAATTGAGATAAACAGCTCAAATTTGCACAAAAAATCTATCTTGGCAATCGAAAGGCTAAGTTCGAAGATGGGCGAAATTGGCCTACTCTAAGGAGGGTTTTGGCGCATTTAAAGTGCGCAAAAATTACCCAAAAATCCCCAAAATGTTATTTTCCAACAAGTGACCCCTCATTTTAAAGGTTTTTGCACGCTGAACACGATGGTGGAATCGGATTTTAGATATCTTGATCCGTTCTCAAATTAGAGCATTTAAAGTGCGCAAAAATTACCCAAAAATCCCCAAAATGTTATTTTCTAACAAGTGACCCCTCATTTTAAAGGTTTTTGCACGCTGAACACGATGGTGAAATCGGATTTTAGATATCTAAATCCGTTCTTAAATTAGAGCATTTAAAGTGCGCAAAACCTACCCAAAACCCAAAACGGTAGAATCAGGATGGACAAAACGTACAAATTAAAATAAATACGAAGAGAATATACATAGAAAACCAAATTTTAGACCGAAGTTTTCCTTTATTCAAAACCATAGCCATTAATTCGAATATTTCTTTGAAAATTCGCTCATTAAGTCATGCTGCATGACTGGTTTTTTTTATATGTATATATATATTTATATATGTGTCACTCCAGACGATAACTCTCGATAGAATTGAGATAAACAGCTCAAATTTGCACAAAAAATCTATCTTGGCAATCGAAAGGCTAAGTTCGAAGATGGGCGAAATTGGCCTACTCTAAGGAGGGTTTTGGCGCATTTAAAGTGCGCAAAAATTACCCAAAAATCCCCAAAATGTTATTTTCCAACAAGTGACCCCTCATTTTAAAGGTTTTTGCACGCTGAACACGATGGTGGAATCGGATTTTAGATATCTTGATCCGTTCTCAAATTAGAGCATTTAAAGTGCGCAAAAATTACCCAAAAATCCCCAAAATGTTATTTTCTAACAAGTCACCCCTCATTTTAAAGGTTTTTGCACGCTGAACACGATGGTGAAATCGGATTTTAGATATCTAAATCCGTTCTTAAATTAGAGCATTTAAAGTGCGCAAAAATTACCCAAAACTAGGATAATCTTTAAACTCTTACCCCCCCCCCCCCCCACCCCCTTAGAGTGGTCAGATTGAAAAATGTGAGAAGTATTAATTGAAGACGAGAGTTCGAAGCAAAAAAGGGGGAGGCAAACGATTAGTACAACTCCTTGAATTTCCCATTTGACATATAATTGTTATGATACCTTCATAGATAGACAAGTACCGGCCCACGTATTACTAGAAGGAAGACGAAAGAAAAAATCTATTTCAAATTATTCAATTTAGGTACTAACAGTAGGAGGAAGAAGGTTAGGTAGGTATCTTATCAATTTATTATCAGTATCATACGAATATTTGATATTCAAAGGTAGGTAGGTACTTAACATGATAAAAATAATATCAATGAAGAAGGAAGGATCTACCTACCTAGTAGAGCAAATCTTGAACTGGTTTTAGATACCAGGCCTGAAATCGTAGTCAAGAGGAAAGGCCATTCAGAAGGAACAAGGAATCTACTCATAACAGTTTATAATTATTACGTAGGTAATTATATGAAATTAATACCTACATACAAAATGATTGTGTAAAGAGTTCGTAGCAGTTAATAACAAATTATAACCACATGGATAAATTAGAAATCAAGGTAATAAAAAAATATTAGTAACAGGGGCATCTAGTAGGAATATACCTAATAATTATGTTCCAAAGCTACCAATAGGTACTGACCTTCTTTTGAAAAAATCACAATATTGGTAATTACCTACCGATCATGTGATTTTTTTAACAATAAATTAACTAAATTTATGTATTATAAGGAACCTACTTAATACAATATTTTCCGTTGCCTACCTACTAGTTTTCTTGAGCTGACGGGAATTTAAAAAGGCATTCCTTCTTTGTGTTTCTGCATGGCGGCGGCATCCAAGCTTCCTTTTCTCTTTCATTCACTCGATCGCCTGATCCCGTTCTATGCAAACGCTTTCACTAGCCCGAAAAAACTCTATTACATCATACTTTTTTGTGTTTGAATTGTTCACATTGCAGTTCAAATTTGTAGATCAATCAAGAGAACCCACATGTTCTTCCAAGTGATCCTTCCAGAAACCACATCCTTCCTTCATAGTTTATTTCAAGATTGAGCCTGCATGAAAAACAACCTGCACTTGAAGCACTCATGATTTTCTATAACAACTCCTTTACCTACTGCACTCTCTTGAGTAGGTAAGTCAAAAGTCCTAACTACCCTATCCTACCTAATATGAACCCACAGCGATCAAATAAATAAGAACTTAGTACAATTACGTAATAAACAAACGGTAGAATCAGGATGGACAAAACGTACAAATTAAAATAAATACGAAGAGAATATACATAGAAAACCAAATTTTAGACCGAAGTTTTCCTTTATTCAAAACCATAGCCATTAATTCGAATATTTCTTTGAAAATTCGCTCATTAAGTCATGCTGCATGACTGGTTTTTTTCAAATGAAATAATATCACAACAACCAACTCGACTTCATAGGTACCCCACCAATAAAATCGGTTTCACTATTATACCTATCAACAAACTCCAATAGAGCGATCATTTTTCAAATGAAATAATATCACAGAACAACCAACTCGACCTCTTAGGTACCCCACTAATATAATCGGCGCGTCCCTGGTGACGAGATCTCGTCTGTTGTATACAATTTCATTCACACTGGAGTCGAAAATGCCTGTCGGTGCAAATTTCGGGGCCTTACTGTGAACGAACGGCTAGACGTACGGTGCTCCGGGTGGTCTTAAAAAACTCGTAAGTTCAAGAACTATTTAAAACCGTAAAAAGATTCACGTAAAAAAAAGGTATAGGCGTTCTGAAAATGTCAACCCCTATTTTGAACCCCTTAGAGATGACTGACAGTAACGTCGAGCTTCGAGGACCAACTAGACCCCGAACGGAACCTATAACCCGAATTTCATCAATTTTTTTCATGGTAACTAAGAAAAGTGGCCAGTACGGCGTACGGCGGACAGACAGAAATATTTTTATTGCAGTTTTGGATTCTACATACCTTGAAACGCAAACCATCAAATTTTGAGGGGGGGGGGGGTAAGAATTTTTTTTTCATGCTCGATTCCAATGGTTCATTATTGAAAATAATAAACCAAAATTAACCTGGTATTCAGTAGTAGCTACTTACTTATACCAATAAAACAAAAATCTTCGTATCTACTTCTGTACAACGAACGAACGGGAACTTGGTGGGAAATTCACGAACCTATAGGTACATTATTATGCATCATATTCTGTAAAACGTTTGAAGACAACAAAACTCGTATTCGTTACCGATGAATGTGGGGACCAACCACCACCTACTCTCAATATTAATACCCCCCCCCCCCCCCCCCTCAATATTATCACTTTGTTAATGGCAATTTTGAGGGAGTAAAGTTACAGTACACTGATCTCCAGACAGAAGTTATTCATACAAAGAATGGTAAGTAGGCATTGGGGAAGAATTTTCAGCGTTATAGCGAATTTTCGGAGAAATTGCAATGGGTCCAAATTTTCTAGAACCTATATTATATATATATAATTTTGGAATTTCTTCTATTCATTTCGGAATTATCCATGTATATTTTGAGTTTTTACATGCAATAGAAAAAATATACGAATGTTCATGCATATACGCATTCCCAAATTTCGCCAGTGCGTTTTTATGGCAAACGGTAGGGCGAGTTTGAAGATGAACAATTTTCACAAACCCCCTTTTGTCACCCTCTTTTGGTTTATTATTTTCAATAATGAACCATTGGAATCGAGCATGAAAAAAAAAATTCTTACCCCCCCTCAAAATTTGATGGTTTACGTTTCAAGGTATGTAGAATCCAAAACTGCAATAAAAATATTTCTGTCTGTCCGCCGTACGCCGTACGCCGTACGGGCCACTTTTCTTAGTTACCATGAAACAAAATTGATGAAATTCGGGTTATAGGTTCCGTTCGGCGTCTAGTTGGTCCTCGAAGCTCGACGTTACTGTGAGTCATCCCTAAGGGGTTCAAAATAGGGGTTGAAATTTTCAAAACGCCTATACCATTTTTTTACGTAAATATTTTTACGGTTTTAAATAGTTCTTGAACTTGCGAGTTTTTTAAGACCATCCGGAGCGTCGTACGTCCAGCCGTTCGTTCACAGTAAGGCCCCGAAGTTTGCACCGACAGGCATTTTCGACTCCAGTGTGAATGAAATTGTATACAATTCAAACCAAATCTCGTAACCAGAGACGCGCCCACAATAGGAATTTGTGAATACGGCCAATCATTGGTAGGGATCACCTGATTATATTGGCGGAGTATGAAGTCGAGTTGGTTGTTCTGTGATATTATTTCGCTTGAAAAATGATGGCTCTTTTGGAGTTTGTTGGTAGGTAGTGAAACTTGAACAAACGTTGAAGTATTATTGATGGGTAAATTATTACTACGGTAAATCATTACTCAACGGTAAATTATTACACAACGGTTCATTATACCATCTACGTAGAAGGGGCTGGAGTTTTTTGGTAGGTACTTTTGCAACTTTTTTCACTCCTCATCAACAATTTCTTTTCAGAACTTCATTATGTGTGTTTCTTTTTGTTAGGTACTGTTTGTCATCAGCAGAATTATTTTAGCAACATTTAACTCGTGATTTAGGTAGGTACCTAGTAACGAGTACGGGGTTAGGTACTAACCTACGGAGGGTCTGCGATCTACATAATATGTATAGAATAGTACATATCATAATATTATATAGACGGGTTATCTATACATAGAGCTGTGATCTGTAACAGAAGGGTATTCTATACAAAATAATAAACCGTTGTGCAGGGATTTGCAGCGTTTTTTAACTGTATTTTACTCCTTTATTGGTTTATTATTTTCAATAATGAACCATTGGAATCGAGCATGAAAAAAAAAATTCTTACCCCCCCTCAAAATTTGATGGTTTACGTTTCAAGGTATGTAGAATCCAAAACTGCAATAAAAATATTTCTGTCTGTCCGCCGTACGCCGTACGCCGTACGGGCCACTTTTCTTAGTTACCATGAAAAAAAATTGATGAAATTCGGGTTATAGGTTCCGTTCGGCGTCTAGTTGGTCCTCGAAGCTCGACGTTACTGTGAGTCATCTCTAAGGGGTTCAAAATAGGGGTTGAAATTTTCAAAACGCCTATACCATTTTTTTACGTAAATATTTTTACGGTTTTAAATAGTTCTTGAACTTGCGAGTTTTTTAAGACCATCCGGAGCATCGTACGTCCAGCCGTTCGTTCACAGTAAGGCCCCGAAGTTTGCACCGACAGGCATTTTCGACTCCAGTGTGAATGAAATTGTATACAATTCAAACCAAATCTCGTAACCAGAGACGCGCCCACAATAGGAATTTGTGAATACGGCCAATCATTGGTAGGGATCACCTGATTATATTGGCGGAGTATGAAGTCGAGTTGGTTGTTCTGTGATATTATTTCATTTGAAAAATGATGGCTCTTTTGGAGTTTGTTGGTAGGTAGTGAAACTTGAACAAACGTTGAAGTATTATTGATGGGTAAATTATTACTACGGTAAATCATTACTCAACGGTAAATTATTACACAACGGTTCATTATACCATCTACGTAGAAGGGGCTGGAGTTTGTAGGTAGGTACTTTTGCAACTTTTTTCACTCCTCATCAACAATTTCTTTTCAGAACTTCATTATGTGTGTTTCTTTTTGTTAGGTACCTACTGTTTGTCATCGGCAGAATTATTTTAGCAACATTTAACTCGTGATTTAGGTAGGTACCTAGTAACGTGTACGGGGTTAGGTACTAACCTACGGAGGGTCTGCGATCTACATAATATGTATATAATAGAATAGTAGATATCATATTATATAGACGGGTTATCTATACATAGAGCTGTGATCTGTAACAGAAGGGTATTCTATACAAAATAATAAACCGTTGTGCAGGGATTTGCAGCGTTTTTTAGAAGTTTTTTCTAGGTCAAAAATCAATATAAATCAGTCAAAATTGTTATAAAATCACGCAAAGTGTAACTTCCATACCCTCAAGCATGTTTAAACTATTTCGTGGAAAAAATCAAGGGTCATACAAACTGTAAGCGAAGTGCTGGACCCCTGTAATGTACCTAATTGTGATTGGAACAACGGTAGAAGTTACGGTAAACTTTTCGATGTGACTATTCCGAATTCCTCGAAGTTGGAGTGGTAGTCGAGGGTTATATATTTAGCACCATATATTTTGTATACCATGAGGGGGACAAAAGTTCCTATGTATATAAAAATAAATAAATAAATAGAAATAAATAGTATGTTCAAGTGCCTACGAAATGTTTCATCTATGTGAATAATACTGACGATGTGAGGAAGCTGTAGAGCCATCCCACTTAGGCCTTACTTTCCCAATATTAAATTCTCAAGAGAGAATCTCCTTACGATTCCTTATAGATGCTTTTTCTGCCCTCTGGAATCGGTCCTGCTGTCGAAAAGCTTAACCCTCGAAGGATCAACAGCAATATGGGTGGAGTTAGATAAGAACTCAGCTGTGCCCTTCGTGTATATTATAGCGAGTTCCCCGAGAAAAAACCACATAGGGAAGCAGGGCAGAGGGAGGGGGAAGGTATTCGTTTTCAATTTTTTTACGACTGCCCACCCTCTGATTGGCTCAGCCCTCTTCCCGAAACTTTTTTTCCCAGTGTAATTGCACGTTTATCTCTACTGCGCATGCTCGTTTCATTACCCCTCGCCTAGGTCCCGCCTTATTTAGGGCAAAATAACACTTTTTTTATTTTTATTTCACGAGACTTTTATTTCGTCGATAGGGTGTCGAAGTTATTCCTTTCCCTTCGGAGACTTTTTAAAAAGATTCGAATATGGCACCCGGTATCTACCGCTATAAAAACATTGTTGTCTTTCACGGCCCCTCCTTTTTTCTAATTAAGTCATCTGATTAAAAAACGGCGAGTTAGCTTTTATGTTATCTACACCGGAAAGCTTCGCCATAACCTTTTATCTGAATTCCGCAGGTAGACGGTTTAAAATTCAGAGTCTATTCCGTTTGAAAAGATCACCCAGTGCTCGAGCTAGAGAAAGTGGAATGTCAATGTATTTTATTCAAAAGATTTTGGTAATCAATCTCAAATCGTCAAATCAATCAACGCACCTACCAAACTAGTATAAATATCTATCAGTACACTATGATGGATTTGGTTCTTAGGACCCTCATGGGTTGAAATGTGAATACTTAGTTCTACCTTGAAATAAAAAATGAAAATGCCAAGGTTTGGCAGAAAGTGATTATATTTATGCGATCACATCTGCCATACAACCTAGTTTCAATTTATGTACCTTAATATAATATGGTACCTAATTAATAAACTCTGACCGCTGAGAATACCATAAAAATGACTGATTTTGAGCGGATCTGGAGTTATGCGTGTGCATTTAGAATTTCCCGTTTGCGTATGTTTTGCGCAATGAGCAGAAGAAAGTTACTGTACAACTTTTGTTAACGTGGAAGGTGGGACTGTGTAGGTCTACTGCGCACCGTCCATCAACATCTCAGCTCATTGCAATTATTCCTTCGCATTACAAGGAACATTTTGTAGAGTCGAACCCGCAACTACCATCAAAATTTTAATCATTACGATCATTATTATTCTTTAGCGTTGCGAAAATTATGGAAACATACGGAACCATATTTGTTCTCTCAGAAAGCTTTGAAATGCAAAACCTGAGTGGAAATTTAATTATTGTTTTCCTCCCAAACATAATCACAGGATTACGATTCCTTGGTTGAATCGTAATTAATAAAATAAAACATGAATTAAAACATACAATTCAGGTGCTAATTGCATTTTCAGGGCTTTGCGAAATGTTCACTTCGATGTGAATGTCCAATTTTCATAGGGTGTTTTGGATTTTCATAGTGAATTCGGAAGCTACAGACGGGCTTATGCCCAAATGTTCGACAATCCGGATATCGGCCAACATGATATCGTATACAGCGTCCTGTACCATAGGTTTACCAAGTAACTCTTGAAATCCTGATTATTTGCAACTGATAAATCATAATATACGTATAAGTATAGATTTGGCTGTAATATTTTTGTTGTAATATTGTGGTTCCTACGCAATGTAGTATAATTTACTGAATCCTTATCTCGAATCCTCAAACCCTGCAGATTGAGTTGGTATAATTAGGTGGTCCATCATCTTTACAAAAAGTATCATAGATGCGTATCAGTCAAACGTTACAGCAATTGACAGATTATTTATCATTACCACAACTGCGATAGTGGTCTCCTCCATCAAACTACACTGCACTCTGACAGGCTTCCAAGAAAGTTCTGGATGTATTTTCCAATCTGCTTATGAGTTAGAACAATTCTCTTCCAAACTGCAGGCCCGAGATAGAGGTTGCCGGACAGAAGTGCTTTCCAGCTTCTGCAGATCAGTTGGCTCAACATTGTTCCCAAGTAGATTGTAAAAGGCTTGGGAGAACTTCCTCTCTTATTTTTACGACACAAGTTATTTTTATGGGGGAGATGTGTATCTGCAGGAGGCCGAGGCGAAGAAGTATTCTTTTATTGGACCAACTTCTTGGAGGCGGCTATCTACAAGCGCCCGTTCATGTTATTACTGTTGTTCGAAAAAAGGGCTTACAATTTAATTCACTTGAAAGTATGCCAGGATGTGTTGAGAATGCTCGTAGTGCCGAAACAAAGGACGCGTTGTAGAATTGGCAGTCGACGCACTTTCTTTGGAACCTATTCAACAAAATATTGATGAAATCTGGGGCCCATTCCTAAAGACTCTTCAGCTTTTCGCTTTGCAAGTCTTCATTTGTAGGAGAACTTTCTGTTCCTAAAGACTTCGCGCTCCCTCTCTGCAGTTCTACTCGAAACGAAGAGTGTTTTGTAGAGTAACCTTCGCTCTGTGGAGTAACCTCCAATAACTGTTACAGTTTGTCATTGGATGTTCCGATCGTTTTACTCCGAATCCGATTTCATCAGGTCTTCAGTCTTTCTATAAGTTAACTTACTTGGGATTTGGTTAGGCGAAACGACTCCCTGAAAGTTGATGATGATCATCATCCTCTGATGAGAAGTATCGGAAAATTTCCATTAAAAACAATTAGGTAGGCGGCCACTTTTTATCCACTAACAACAACAACCTGTCGCTTCCTAACCGTTCCTTCCTTCTAAATGTAGAGTATTTTGATGGCCTCAGTGGAACTAAATTCGATGCTATATATGCTTGCCCTCGCACTAATTGGACCACATTTAGACCTAACCAAGAGACTGGATTCTCTTCTTTTTATTGATACAACCAAACACTGAAGAACTAAAACCTAAAAACCGATTTAAAAAGTATGTCATTCTACCGCAGTCATTTGGGACTCTACAAAAATGTTGTAAACTCTTCGTTTGAAACGCAGACTCTTCACTTTGCACTTTGCGAAAGATATGCATTTCACTCTTCCTCTTCAAATTATGAGCGTTCTTCAAATCGTTCGCAAAGTGCAGAGTGTGGATTTGAAGAGTACAGAGTGAAGAGTGAAATTCTTTAGGAACAGGCCCCTGGTCAAAAATTGTATTCGGGGGAGGAACATTTTTGTACATTCAAATAATCTTACACCATGACAGCTTTCTCGATTGTCTCGGTAAGTTGATATCAACGCTCCTGTTCCATCCGTACACGCCTTTCATTTTGCCAACGTGGCCGTAAATAATTGGTTTTTATTGTAGAACACTGAGTGTGTTAGAACATACTTGTATGGTTACCAGTGCATTCGTACATATATCATGTTTGTACTAACCTGAATGAAAACCCAAACCGTAGAAAATCGCCTCTGTTGGAGGCATGCTTGATATCCTAATCACCTATATTCTTTTGTTTTCCTTGTCTTTCTCTCTTAATTTGCTTGTTCTTACTTTAATGAACTTGAATGTTTTATCGTTTACAACTCAACTGTATATCTTTCTCTAGCAGGGAAAACAACTTAAATATTATGTCTATGTAGATTTTAATGTAGAATTTGATTAATTTAATAATATATATTCTATTTAAATTCGCTAGATTCTTCAAGACCTGACCTGAGATCCTGAGACCTTTTGTTGTTATACAGCTTCCGTCGATGTTGTGGAGCTTCCGTCCATCTTTCTGTTACAAGTTTAACAATAATAATACGATTAATATTAATAGATATTAATTAATATTAGGTATACGATTATGGCCCTTGGACGTGAGTTTAAAAGACAAGACAAGGTCTTTGAATTCTACAATATTAATCATGATGAGATTTTAGACAAATAAAACGTTTTCGATGAAAGTTTGATATAAATCTTCCAACGTAAAGAATTTTTCTTAACTAAAATATAATTATATATTAGTTTGATTTGAATGTTTTTTCTGTGCCTAATAAGCAGTCAACAGTGAATAATAATAGCATAACACGTTTCCAGACATAGAACTGTATTTTTCCACGCTTTTTTCTGAAACATCAACGTTAACTGGTCGCACTTTCGAATTTTGTTATAATATTAAATTGTTGTGAACCAAAAATTAGTTGTCGAACATTTTATCCAAAATAGCTAATTAGTTCAGCTAGTGGCTGATCCTCCACACCACTGACCATGAGAATGTAACGGGGGGCGGCGAACGAAACATTGGTATGGTACCCGACCGAGGACGTATGAAATCGTTCAATTCTAGTATAAAACTCGTAGATCAATATTAGGCACCACAGTGGCATACCAACCATTTAGATAATTACCATTTTGAAATGGTTAATCCGTCCCGGAAATTCAATTTCTTTGCTTCACTGAAAAACGTCATGACCATAATTACGTTTCTTTGGCTTTCAAGATCCTTTAATCACTTAATCACGTTCACGCGTTTTATATTTGTTACCGTTCTTTGGAGTTTCTGACTTTATCATCCAAACATAGCAGGTCCCTAAATTTGTGCAATAAAATTTACGCATCTTACGTTAAATAGGGAATAAACTGAGACACATACATCAAATCAACAAAGTGTATTTGACTAGATTCGTTAGACATGATGAAAGCAGGTTTATTATAATATTGCATATAGAAACATTCAAGTATGATAGATGAAGTTGTTTTAAGAAGCTAAAAATCAATACTGCGGTAAGTAGGTATATTACATAAAATATACAGAACATAACATCAACTTTAACAAATATTGCACATTTGCCTTCGACAATATTATTTACAACATCGTTTTTCCTATATTCAAGAACGCTAGAATAGGGGTAGGCAATTTTTAAATGAGAATATAAATTAGAGGTTCTCGTCATTACATATTTTTCATCACCACCTGAGATTATTACCTGTCTAATGATTGCGATAATAGAGGGAGTCTAGAAAATGTAAACTGAATTTGAACAAATCAGCATGACCGTGTGAGGTCGACAGCAACATTTTAAAACTCAAAATAAGTATTGTTGGTGGTAGGTGTACAGTAGGTATATTCTTGAATATAATTTATTATGAAAATTGATTACTCAGACTGGTGTTCTGTGAGATGAGTTGGCCGAGAGGAAAATCGGGAACATCCATAGGTAAGAACAGTACAAAGAGTTTGATTCGAGAACTAAAAGACGACGTCTTCCTCTACTATTTAAATTTTGGTTTAAAATTAAACTCTGCAATAAAATAGGTAGGTACATCCAAAAATGCATAGCTGTAGTGTAGATTTGAGTTATTCTATATTATATATTACCTAAACGTAATGCTCATATAGTTACTATATTACAATTTGAAAGATATGACTTAATAGGGGGCACTAAAATGTTCGAAATTGGTACTATATGGGTTTCGGTAGTCGAACTGTGTGTGATTTTTGGCTTGCTTGGAAATCTGCCCGTCTCTATGTCACTTGTGGATTCTCCGTCTCATAGTTACATCTTCTTCTTCGTCAACTTTATCGCCATCCTTGTCTTGGTGTGCCGTCATGTGCCGGGTCAGGTGGTGGCGCTCTCTGAAAGTTTCATTGCACACCGGACACCTCAGTTTATCTTGCTCCCTCCGCCTTCGGTTGGAGTCGTGGAGGAAACTATCGCTTTTGTGATGCGACCTCATGTGATAAACGAGGTCAGATGTCATTCGGAAGCTGATGTTACATTTGGCGCAGACGTTCTGCGCAGGTAGGGTAAGGGCTGCCAAGGATGACGGGAGTAGAGCCGCAGTAACGTTTGCAGCAGCAGTGAGGAGAGCCGGAACTTGAGCACCGGGTCCGGCGAATGTGCTGGGGAAGGGATAAGCCGCTGCCATGGGCAGTCCACCATATGGTAGGACCTCTCCTGTGTACATCCTCTTCGAACTGGATCCCTTATCTTCCATGTGGTTCTTCATGAACGGCCCCTGAAACGCAGTATCAGGCGAGGACCTCATAGCCTTTTCTCTGCTGGGAATAGCCGAACCCTGATAACTATACGGCGGCGTAACGCTCGGCTTACCCGGAAGATACTGAGGGTTTTTGACGTAGTATTGCTGCGGTGATCTGTTCCTGGACGGTGGGCTCAGACTCTCCTGGTACGACAAAGCAGGCGACACAGCCGGTGACATCACAGGTGACGATGGAACGTGCTCGACTCTCCCAGGTATACCAACTTTGGTGAATGCACTCTTCGAAAATTCGTCCAGGTGCTCCTGTTTGGATGGCATCAGCAGTCCCAAAGGTGCCTCAGAATATCTAACAGACCTAAGATCCTGAGCTGGAGGGCTATATCTTTGCAGTAAACCAGTGCTCACCAACTTCAGCTGCTCCTGGTGCCTCTTTTTGGCGTTGTCATCCGGAGCCATCAAGAAAGCCACGTCAAAACTCCTTTTCACAGCAGGTTTTGGCGGCGTCACTGTGATCGGAGTAGGAGGCGACGAACTCCCTTCGCTATCTCTGGAATCTGTTCCAGGAGACGCTGTTGTGTTGATGAACGGCGAGCTCGACTCGACACAACGTCGACGGACATCCATAGTCATTATAACTTCAATAGATTCTCCACCACCTAAAACAGAGAAAAAAGGAAACATATAATTTAGGTGAATTTCATAAAAGTATAAGTTTTGCAATTTACCTAAAATTAACTACAGGGATACTTTGAATCCTTCTTTGTTTCCAATCATTCTAAACAATAAAACGAAATCAGACGCATAAATAATTTATGATTTTTTTACTTCTGGTTGGCTTCTATTTGCTGTACCTACTTTATACAGTAAGGAGGTACCTATTACAGTAGACTAGTCCTGAACTACGATCGAAAATTCATCGACTAAGACTAATACTCAACGCTTTTTATGAGACGAATATGAGAAATCTGCTTTTTCACATTCACAGAAACTACTTTTGGTCATGTGAAACAATGAGATCGATACAAATGGAAGAGTCAATAGCTAAATCAGGACAACCAACGCCGATAATACCATTAAAATCCGTTTTAACACCTTAACTACAGGATACTCGGACACACGGCTACCCATTAAAAAGTTACCCGTACCTACCTAATGATGATTTTAGCGAATTTTCAAAGAAAATGAAGCTATTGCAATGGCTTCGAAATTTAAATAATATAAATTTTTGGAAATTTTCTTCATAGAAATCCGTTTCAGACCATTCTAAAACGATTCCTGAAATTTAACACTTTTTTATATGTATATATATATATATATATATATATATATATATATATATATATATATATATATATATATATATATATTTATATATATATTTATTTATATATGTGTCACTCCAGACGATAACTCTCGATAGAATTGAGATAAACAGCTCAAATTTGCACAAAAAATCTATCTTGGCAATCGAAAGGCTAAGTTCGAAGATGGGCGAAATTGGCCTACTCTAAGGAGGGTTTTGGCGCATTTAAAGTGCGCAAAAATTACCCAAAAATCCCCAAAATGTTATTTTCCAACAAGTGACCCCTCATTTTAAAGGTTTTTGCACGCTGAACACGATGGTGGAATCGGATTTTAGATATCTTGATCCGTTCTCAAATTAGAGCATTTAAAGTGCGCAAAAATTACCTAAAAATCCCCAAAATGTTATTTTCTAACAAGTGACCCCTCATTTTAAAGGTTTTTGCACGCTGAACACGATGGTGGAATCGGATTTTAGATATCTTGATCCGTTCTCAAATTAGAGCATTTAAAGTGCGCAAAAATTACACAAAAATCCCCAAAATGTTATTTTCCAACAAGTGACCCCTCATTTTAAAGGTTTTTGCACGCTGAACACGATGGTGGAATCGGATTTTAGATATCTTGATCCGTTCTCAAATTAGAGCATTTAAAGTGCGCAAAAATTACCCAAAAATCCCCAAAATGTTATTTTCTAACAAGTGACCCCTCATTTTAAAGGTTTTTGCACGCTGAACACGATAGTGAAATCGGATTTTAGATATCTAAATCCGTTCTTAAATTAGAGCATTTAAAGTGCGCAAAAATTACCCAAAACTAGGATAATCTTTAAACTCTTACCCCCACCCCCTTAGAGTGGTCAGATTGAAAAATGTGAGAAGTATTAATTGAAGACGAGAGTTCGAAGCAAAAAAGGGGGAGGCAAACGATTAGTACAACTCCTTGAATTTACCCACAGCGATCAAATAAATAAGCACTTAGTACAATTACGTAATAAACAAACGGTAGAATCAGGATGGACAAAACGTACAAATTAAAATAAATACGAAGAGAATATACATAGAAAACCAAATTTTAGACCGAAGTTTTCCTTTATTCAAAACCATAGCCATTAATTCGAATATTTCTTTGAAAATTCGCTCATTAAGTCATGCTGCATGACTGATTTTTTTGTAGATTACTTTAGGTCATTGTCTCTTCTCGTGTAGACGTCGAACGAATATAGCGACCTAAGCTCTTTTCTTTTTGTCGTAAGGCGGCAAGGAAATCGTTGAGATCCACATTGGAATTTGGATGCAGGGAGCACCACAAAATCATGTGGGACCTGAACCCAACTAAAACCTCGCCTACCTTTTCCCTCGTTGGAATTTGGCCTAGAAATACACAAAGCAGGCTGAATCGGTTTTGGATTTGGCTCTAAGGCTACCTAATTGCTGAGTCCATCCGTGAATGAAAATATGAACTTCCTTATCACCCTGGAGCAAGCTGCTACATCGGTGTTAGCAAGAAAACCAAGGGCCTAGGTTTGAATGTTAAACTGGGGAAAACGGCTGTGGATGAGGAGAAGAGAGCTGGGGACGGGTTGCACTTTTCCTCCTAATAAAGATTAGCTCGCCCGGCTATGGAGGGTGGTGAATTATTCAGTTGTTCCGAGGTTTACCTGTTGAGTCTCCCAGCCCTGACCAGTTCGCTACCTCGTTTGGTTGTTCGTTTATGCAGAAGATACAATTTGAAACATAACCGTCACCCTACAGCGACCGGGGTAGTGTTCGCATCATGGAAATTAACGGAGGCAGTATATTTGCTTAAATCTGAAATTATCTAGTTCAGTGAGTACCCTGACCGATAGTAAAATGTGAACTTGGAAACCGACTTAAATCCATAACCGTTGTCTATTCTGACCAATACCTACTTTACTTGAATTCCATCACACGATAGCAACAATAATTTGAGGAATACAAGAAAATAATTCAATGTTTGATGTTTGTTAGGATATGGTTTGATGAAAATAAGCATAATTTTATAATCACACCTAGTACATAATAATATATCTAATTTTAAAGGAGAAAACTCAAGATAGAAGTACTATAACTTGATCCCAAAACAAGAGTAGGGACCTACCAAAATACCAATGATTTACCTAGTATATTGTGACTTGAAATGTGTGAGTGATGGATATACCAATAGAAAATCGTTTACTACATCTACATACCTAATATAATTTTTGTTTGTTTGCAAAATTTGAGTTTCTAATGGTGGTAGGTGTTTAAAAAGAAAAGAATAATAACGATCAACTCGTAATCACCTCGTACAAATATAAGCACCGATTGCACAGATATTTGGACTTGATATTTTCTCAATGGCTATTCAATGAGGTACTAATGTGGGTCTAAGTACTGGTACTAATGAACTGGGACTGGTTGATAATAATGGGTGATAGTCACGAGCGTTCCCAAATGAGTTAATAGTTACTTATCTCTGTTTACAAAATGTACGAGCGTTCCCGACCTCGAATGAGGGGATGCTCAAAGATGTGACAGCTCCCGTCCAGATTCGGGCTGACCGTTCCCGATAAGTAAAGGTTTAGTCACTAGGTAATACCTACCGAATTTTGCCGGAAATTTCAGCTCTTGCAATAAAGCAGTTAGGTACCCATATTAAGACTGCAGATCGTCCGGACGGAATAGTACGTAAAAATGCAGAGAAAAACTGTCAGATAACTTGAGCCAAATTCATCAAAATTACCAGCCAAATTCTTGAAAACTTTTTTCCCATTTTTACAACACCCACTATAATGTTTGCCTGCATTAAAACCACAATGCGACTTGATTCCTTTCCTTATTGGGAACGATCGTACATATAGGCCTGCAGAACATGGGAACGTTCGTACAGAATGACAGAGATGGTGAACAACGGGAACGCTCATGCATAATAATACTATTTTGGCTCCGGGAACGTTCCTGCGTGCGCCCGTAATAATGTTATCTGAATTCTGGTCGGAAGCGACTAATCTATGGGTTCCGTTAGTGTTTTCTATTTTTAGCAGTAAAGAAGTATCACCTACTTCTTTCCTGATTTTGTTATAGAACATCTTAGATCGGATTTCACTTTTAATACCTACAAATAATTGAGTGGAGGAAAGCTTGGCAGAAGGTCGACCGACTATAGGAGGCAGAATAATTGAGTCTTCATTGAAGATTACCTACATACCTACATACGTAAGCACTTATAATAATACATTCTTAATCATATTTAGAATGTATTCTAAATATCTCCTGGATTTCTTGTTATCGGAACAGGTCTGCCGGTCGCTACCTATGTACCGGCTGGCATACTAGTAACAAAATCCAATAACATTATCTCTCTTATGACCCAGTTTCTCGTGTGAATTTCTCAACTTAACTTTCTAACTAACGTCAGAAGTTTGTGCCTTCGCAACCAGTATTAATTTCATCGCATTCACAGATATTTGCAATACCACTAATTATTTTATGCTACAGTTCGAGAAGTTGATCCATAGCTGCTCAGACTTGGAGCCTTACTGAAATTTCGCGCACCGAGTGTTAAATAACTAGATGTCAACGTACTTTATTGCACAGAATAGCATACCTAACTAGTTTTCCTCTCACAAACACAAGTAAATGCCAAAAGATTCCATTGTTCAGGGCCAAACTAAAGCACGACAAATTCCATCGTCCATCCACCTTTTTTTCTCTCTTTACTGAACCACACAAATCTTTATACTTACCTACCTACCTAATAAGTGGGGTCCGCGGATTTTTTGGAATCTTCGAAGTTTTTCATAGACTGTCATTTATTTGATGGGTAAAAGAAAAACGGTACTCATCTGAGCGAGATTCAGGCTGTCTTGTGAGTATCTTAACATCTGCTGCACGTGGAAAATGAATATAAATCCAATACATTACTACGCATACAATGGATAGCAGATTCGTTGAAGCTACGCAGGGAAGCATTATAGTTGATACCTACCTACCTATGCCATGCAACGAAACTGTAGATTCATTTAGGTAAGTTTACTGGAGTGGGAAATATACTCTGCTTTTGGTTTATTATTCTATGAATAATACACCTATGTATTCGCTCAGCAAAAAATTTTTATAACACCCCCTCAAAAATTTTTCTTTTCCGTTTCAAAGTGCGTAGATTCCAAAAATGCAATGTCCGTCCGCCGTACGCCGTATCACGTGTACAGACTTCATTTTCGGTCTAAAAAAATCGTTCTTTCGCACACATGCTCCATTTGGGCCCTAGTTGTGTCCCGAAACTTTTCAGCCCGATCGGAATATATCCAGGGGAGTTATGAATGAAAATGTGTATAAAAATAGGTACTTTTTGCGTTTTAGCAACATGTTGGTAACATGAGCTTTTAAGGTATCGTTTTTCATGTTTTTGGGGACGAGAAGACCGAATATGAAGTCGGTTTTGACTAAAGAGTAGAAAATTGAGGTTCTACCAGATGTTCAGCTCCCGAAATTGAATTTTTATGAGTCAAAAACCTGCGAAATCCTCTGAAATCACCATCAATTTGTAGAATAACACTGGAAAAAGTGTCAACAGGTGGATCAAGACGATTAAATGCTACAATCAATGATCAGAGATAATTTATTTAAAAAAAAAAAAGGAGCGTAGTACCTTATTCGTGTTTTGGGGGCCAAAATTGGTGGAAACCACCAGAAATAGCTATTTCAATTATTTTATATGAAAGAAACAATAAATTTAACTGCCAACAAGAATCTCTAGAACTCCAATAGAATAATAAACCCACGTGACAAGGACTTTGCAGCGTTTTTATCATTGCACTCCCAGGCCCGAAAAAAGGGACCACTGCACTCCCCGAATGGTTACCAACCGATACCACTGCACTGCCACAATCAAAATGTGACAGTTTAGCAGACACTGTTTTAATATACTTGTAAAGTGGTAGTCCTGTTTCGCGCTAGCGAATTATTTTTTGTATCCATTCCTTGATGAGAACAACCTCCTCCTCTTGTGTTCTGATGTACGCCTTACATCCATACATCCACTTTCCCGCACACAACCAACGCAATTCACCATACTGTAGCTCTTTGTGGAACACAAATTTGAATTTGTCTTGGAAAAACACGTCTTTCTGGTCACGACTTCTACCAGCCACACAAACAGACTCGACCTCTGTCATGATGAATCTGACGACCAGTGCAACACATCGCTTCTATCTCATCTCTGGGAGATAATGTGAGGGAGTGCAGTGGCTATCAATTATTATCAATTATTGTTTCTTTCATGTGAAATAATTGAAATAGCTATTTCTGATGGTTTCCACCAATTTTAGCCTCTAAAACACGAATTAGGTAAGCTCCTTTTTTTCCCATTTATCTTTGATCATTGGTAGTGCCATTTAATCGTCTTGATCCACGTGTTGATACTACTTCCGGCGTTATTATACAAATTGATGGTGATTTCAGACGATTTCCCAGGTTTTTGACTCATAAAAAATCAATTTTGGGAGCTGAACATTGGGTAGAACCTCGATTTTCCACTCTTTGGTCAAAATCGACTTCATATTCGGTCTTCTCGTCCCCAAAAACATGGAAAACGATACCTCAAAAGCTCATATTACTAAAAAACAAAAAGTACCTATTTTTGTGCACAGTGTCACTCATAACATCCCTGGGTATATTCCGATCGGGCTGCAAAGTTTCGGGACACAACTAGGGCCCAAATGGAGCATGTGTTCGAAAGAACGAATTTTTTAGACCGAAAATGAAGCCGGTACACGTGATACGGCGGACGGCGTACACGGACATTGCATTTTGGTTTATTATTCTCCGAATAATACACCTATGTAATCGCTCAGCAAAAAATTTTTATAACCCCCCCTCAAACTTTTTTCTTTTCCGTTTCAAGGTGCGTAGATTCAAAAAATGCAATGTCCGTACGCCGTACGCCGTATCACGTGTACAGGCTTCATTTTCGGTCTAAAAAAGTCGTTCTTTCGCACACATGCTCCATTTGGGCCCTAGTTGTGTCCCGAAACTTTTCAGCCCGATCGGAATATACCCAGGGGTGTTGTGAGTGAAAATGTGTGTAAAAATAGGTACTTCTTGCGTTTTAGCAACATGTTGGTAAAATGAGCTTTTGAGGTATCGTTTTCCATGTTTTTGGGGACGAGAAGATCGAATATGAGGTCGATTTCGGCCAAGGAGTGGAAAATTGAGGTTGTACCAGATGTTCAGCTCCCAAAATTGATTTTGTATGAGTCAAAAACCTGCGAAATCGTCTGAAATCACCATCAGTTTGTAGAATAACGCTAGAAAAAGTGTCAACACGTGGATCAAGACGATTAAATGGCACTACCAATGATCAAAGTTAATTTGAAAAAAAAAAAAAAAGATCGTACCTACCTAATTTGTGTTTTGGGGGCAAAAATTGGTGGAAACCATCAGAAATAGCTATTTCAATTATTTCACATGAAACAAACAATAAGTGTACAGCCAACATTTCTGTAGAATAATAAACCCCATGTGACAAGGACTTTGCAGCGTTTTTGGAATCTATTCACCTTGAAACCTAAAATAAAAAATTTTGAAAAAAATTTTTGCTGAGCGATTACGTAGGTGTATTATTCACAGAATAATAAACCAAAACGTGGAACGTTTAATTTTTACACCGCAAAAAACTACTACCTACACGTAGTTTATACTGTTGACGGTAAGTAGTTATGGTACTCCGAGTATGTAGGTTGTATGACAACAGGATGCGTGTACCAACTCACCTGGGGGAAAAGATGCTCTAAATCGTCGAGTCCTCGGATCCGGCAGATCTCAGCGCCGAGACGGACCGTGGGTTCAAATCCTGTGAAGATCGCCCTTAGAAAATAACCTCCGTCGCCCTTCTGCCGGAAAGGATACAGACAGACTGTGCCTACAACCCTCTGCCGGGTGATAACACCCGCGTCTGTCAGTCTCCACCCCCGTAGCGGTGGGCGGGGCCAGAACCGACCAATCGCCTTCCTTCGTTCTCCTGTCCTTGGGGGGATCACAGTGGGGGTTCCCTTCTGCATCAGGACTCCTCTCGTCTCTCTCGTCCTTCCACCGGGCAATCCGGCTTGCTATAATTTCATTCTACTTTGCTCCACCGTGAAATTATCGAGACGCTCACACGTATTAATTTCAACTTTTCCCGGCCGCAGTTTTATTCATTTCTCCACGTGATTTGTCTTTTCTTTTTTTCCCCCTAGAAAAAATATTGATAAGTCGCGTAAAAAATACCTACCTATCCTATGGTCATGATGAACCTCCTAGACGAATGAGTACGGAATTAATTCACTTTTCGAATCAATCAGCTTTTCCCACAGTACCATGAAACACTACCTGTTGACCCACTATTGGTGACGCGTCAGGCGCTCATTTTGGTTTATTATTCTATGAATACCTAATACACCTATGTAATCGCTCAGCAAAAAAAATTTTATAACACCCCCTCATATTTTTTTTTTCTTTTACGTTTCAAGGTGCGCAAATTCCAAAAATGCAATATCCGTCCGCCGTATCACGTGTACCGGCTTCATTTTTGGTCTAAAAAAATCGTTCTTTCGCACACAAGCTCCATTTGGGCCCTAGTTGTGTCCCGAAACTTGGCAGCCCGATCGGAATATACCCAGGGATGTTATGAGTGGAAGTGTGTATAAAAATAGGAACTTTTGGTTTATTATTCTGTGAATAATACACCTATGTATTCGCTCAGCAAAAAATTTTTATAACACCCCCTCAAAATTTTTTCTTTTCCGTTTCAAGGTGCGTAGATTCCAAAAATGCTAAAAAAGTCGTTCTTTCGCACACATGCTCCATTTGGGCCCTAGTTGTGTCCCGAAACTTTTCAGCCCGATCGGAATATACCCAGGGATGTTATGAGTGAAAATGTGTGTAAAAATAGGTACTTTTTGCGTTTTAGCAACATGTTAGTAAAATGAGGTTTTGAGGTATCTTTTTCCATGTTTTTGGGGACGAGAAGACCGAATATGAAGTCGATTTTGACCAAAGACGCGGAAATTGAGGTTTTACCAAAGGTTCAGCTCCCAAAATTGGTTTTTTATGAGTCAAAAACCTTGAAAACTGTCTGAAATCACCATCAATGTGTATAATAACATTGGAAAAAGTGTAAACAGGTGAATCAAGACCATTAAATGCCACTACCAATGATTTATTTATTGGTAGTGGCATTAAAAAAAAATCTAAAAAAAAAGAAAAAAAAGCGTACCTATTTCATGTTTTGGGGGCCAAAATTGGTGGAAATCATCAGAAATAGCTATTTCAATCATTCCACATGAAAGAAACAATAAATTTAACAGCCAACAAGAATCTCTAGAACTCCAATAGAATAATAAACCCATGTGACAAGGACTTTGCAGCGTTTTGGTTTATTATTCTGTGAATAATACACCTATGTATTCGCTCAGCAAAAAATTTTTATAACACCCCCTCAAAATTTTTTCTTTTCCGTTTCAAGGTGCGTAGATTCCAAAAATGCAATGTCCATCCGCCGTCCGCCGTACGCCGTATCACGTGTACAGGCTTCATTTTCGGTCTAAAAAAGTCGTTCTTTCGCACACATGCTCCATTTGGGCCCTAGTTGTGTCCCGAAACTTTTCAGCCCGATCGGAATATACCCAGGGGTGTTATGAGTGAAAATGTGTATAAAAATAGGTACTTTTTGCGTTTTAACAACATGTTAGTAACATGAGCTTTTGAGGTATCTTTTTCCATGTTTTTGAGGACGAGAAGACCAAATATGAAGTCGATTTTGACCAAAGACGCGGAAATTGAGGTTTTACCAAAGGTTCAGCTCCCAAAATTGGTTTTTTATGAGTCAAAAACCTGGAAAACTGTCTGAAATCACCATCAATTTGTACAATAACATTGGAAAAAGTGTAAACAGGTGAATCAAGACCATTAAATGCCACTACCAATGATCAAAGATGATCTAAAAAAAAAAGAAAAAAAAGCGTACCTATTTCATGTTTTGGGGGCCAAAATTGGTGGAAATCATCAGAAATAGCTATTTCAATCATTCCACATAAAAGAAACAATACATTTAACAGCCAACAAGAATCTCTAGAACTCCAATAGAATAATAAACCCATGTGACAAGGACTTTGCAGCGTTTTTCGTGTTTAGTAACAAGTTTTTTGGGACAAGAAGACCAAATATGAAGTTAATTTTGACCAAAGAGTGGAAAATTGAGGTTCTACCAATAGTTCTGCTCCCAAAATCGATTTTTTGTGAGTCAAAAATCTGGGAAATTGTCTGAAATCACCATCAATTTGTATAATAACACTAGAAAAAGTGGAAAAAGTTGAATCAAGACAATCATAATTATCAAACATAATTTGAAAAAAAAGGAGCGTACCTAATTCGTGCCTTGGAGGCCAAAATTGGTGGAAATCATCAAAAATATCCATTTCAATAATTGCACCTGAAAGAAACAATAAATGAACAGCCAACATTTCTGTAGGTATGTCCAGAATAATAATAAACCCATGTGACAAGGACTTTGCAGCGTTTAGTAGATACGAAGGTAGATACCTATTTTAGTTATACAAGCAAAATAACGATTAGGTAAATTCAAATTTCGATATTTAATATAAAATTTTTAAGTAGACACCTAGCTGTAATAAATAATTGAGATAATTTGAAATTAAAAAGTGAATAGTTAGGTAGATGTACCTGCTCTAAGGATGTGAATAGGGAAGTTGTGAGGTGACGGGGGGGGGGGGGGGGGGGTGGGGCGAATGTAGCTAAAACCATTCGATTTCCTGTTTTGCTTCCACACTTTCAAAGGTAGGGAAGCCTAGGATTCTTGATTGAGTAAAACAAAATTTATGCCCTCCAAAATGAAAATTTCCAATATCATTTTGCGTTTCAGACATTGAGGAACATAATTTGGTTCCGTGTCTATCTGTGGTAAATTCCTTGTAACGCCCATAACTACCCTAAATAATGGTCGAAATAGGATGAAATTTGGAGGGTAGGTGCGGGTTAGGTCACAGATGTTCCCATATCAAAATCATCGAAAAAGTACCGTGAATTTCATCTGCGCATGAGCAAACGTGAAATACTTGGAACTGCCACAACTACCCTAAATATCGTCGAAATGAGCTCAAACTTGGAGGGTCGATCAGGAATAATACTTTGATAGTTCCAAATGAATTTCTTTGGAATCAAGAAGTAACTTTCATCTGCGCATGCGCGAACAGGAGTGTTGACCACCTCCTTGTAACGCTTCTCACTCCGCGAAAAATAGTGGTAGAGAGCTAAAATGTTGAGGGTACACGCGGGTTGGATCGCACACGGTCCCATTTCAAAACCATGGAAATCGTTCTGTCTGCGCATGCGCAAACGTGAAATACTTGGAACGCCCATAACTACCCTAAATATCGTCGAACCGTCGTTGCAACGAGGCAATTCACCACCTGACTTGCACTACAGCCGTTTGAGGTCGTAACGACGTTCGTATCTTGTAAAACAGAATTCCGAGGTTGTTCCGACTTCGCAGTTCACCACTTGATTTGTATCAAATGGAATCGCGGCGTCGTAACGACTTCGGAATGATGTAGTTTAGGTCGGCATCGTCGGTGCGACGTAATCACAAGGTCGAGTGATGGCATACATACAGATTTACGGATTTCTGGCGTCGGGTGTACTACACATTAGCTTGTAAGTCATCAAATACTACCAAATCCGACCAGTTGTGCCAGTTGGGCGCTTAGCTAGGTAGGCATCTACGTGCTACATAAATTAAAACCAATCCCTGTATAAGCTGTGGACTTGCAGTTGTGCGTTGTTCCGGTGCACCTCATTTTGTGGTGACTTTTTAAAAATTGTCAATAAAGCCCCTACAGGATGCTTGATGCTATCGTCGAGGCGTCGTTAGCAACATTCACGGGGGGGGGGGGGGGGGGGGGGCTACAAAAGGGAAGAAACGGAAATAAAAAACGCTGCAAAGTCACATGGGTTTATTATTCTATTGGACATACCTACAGAAAGGTTGGCTGTTCATTAATTGTTTCTTTCATGCGTAATGATCGAAATAGCTACTTCTGATGGTTTCCATTAATTTTGGCCCCCAAAACACAAATTAGGTACGCTCTTTTTTTTTCTTTTTTTTTTTTACTATCTTTGATCATTGGTAGTGCCATTTAATCGTCTTGATCCACGTGTTGACACTTTTTCCAGTGTTATTATACAAACTGATGGTGATTTCAGACGATTTCCCAGGTTTTTCACTCATAAAAAATCAATTCTGGGAGCTGAATATTTGGTAGAACTCAATTTTCCACTCTTTGGTCAAAATCGACTTCATATTCGGTCTTCTCGTCCCCAAAAACATAGAAAACGATATCTCAGAAGCTCATGTTACCAATATGTTGCTAAAACGTAAAAAGTACCTATTTTTATACACATTTTCACCCATAACACCCCTGGGTATATTCCGATCGGGCTGAAAAGTTTCGGGACACAACTAGTGCCCAAATGGAGCATGTGTGCGAAAGAACGATTTTTTTAGACCGAAAATGAAGCCTGTACACGTGATACGGCGGACGGCGTACGGCGGACGGACATTGCATTTTTGGAATCTATGCACCTTGAAACGTAAAAGAAAAAAGTTTGAGGGGGTGTTATAAAAATTTTTGCTGAGCGAATACATAGGTGTATTATTCACAGAATAATAAACCAAAAGTTGTACTCTATGCACTTCACCTGCTAGTTCATACACGCCGACTAGACAAATGAACAATTACCTAGTATCGAATTATTCGAAATTGAGGGACAACGATTTGGTTGAAAAACATGAATTTTAAGGTTTTTACTTTGAAAACAACCCACAGCTTGGGTGGGGCTACCAAAAATTCCTATAACTACCTACGAAAAGCTCATTAAACAATTTGTATGCGTTATTACCGTATTTCGGACCACTAGGTATGCGCCTTCTCCGGTTCGTCGCCATCTGCCAGTCGCGCCAGTTCTATAAAAACGCTGCAAATCCCTGCACAACGGTTTATTATTTTGTATAGAATACCCTCCTGTTACAGATCACAGCTCTATGTATAGATAACCCTTCTATATAATATTATGATATTATGTACTATTCTATTATATACATATTATGTAGATCGCAGACCCTCCGTAGGTTAGTACCTAACCCCGTACTCGTTACTAGGTACCTACCTAAATCACGAGTTAAATATTGCTAAAATAATTCTGCCAATGACAAACAGTACCTAACAAAAAGAAACACACATAATGAAGTTCTGAAAAGAAATTGTTGATGAGGAGTGAAAAAAGTTGCAAAAGTACCTACCAACAAACTCCAGCCCCTTCTACGTAGATGGTATAATGAACCGTTGTGTAATAATTTACCGTTGAGTAATGATTTACCGTAGTAATAATTTACCCATCAATAATACTTCAACGTTTGTTCAAGTTTCACTACCTACCAACAAACTCCAAAAGAGCCATCATTTTTCGAATGAAATAATATCGCAGAACAACCAACTCGACTTCATACTCCGCCAATATAATCAGGTGATCCCTACCAATGATTGGCCGTATTCACAAATTCCTATTGTGGGCGCGTCTCTGGTTACGAGATTTGGTTTGAATTGTATACAATTTCATTCACACGGGAGTCGAAAATGCCTGTCGGTGCAAACTTCGGGGCCTTACTGTGAACGAACGGCTGGACGTACGATGCTCCGGATGGTCTTAAAAAACTCGCAAGTTCAAGAACTATTTAAAACCGTAAAAATATTTACGTAAAAAAAATGGTATAGGCGTTTTGAAAATTTCAACCCCTATTTTGAACCCCTTAGAGATGACTCACAGTAACGTCGAGCTTCGAGGACCAACTAGACGCCGAACGGAACCTATAACCCGAATTTCATCAATTTTTTTTCATGGTAACTAAGAAAAGTGGCCCGTACGGCGTACGGCGTACGGCGTACGGCGGACAGACAGAAATATTTTTATTGCAGTTTTGGATTCTACATACCTTGAAACGTAAACCATCAAATTTTGAGGGGGGGTAAGAATTTTTTTTTTCATGCTCGATTCCAATGGTTCATTATTGAAAATAATAAACCAATATCCGTGATTTGGAAGAATATTCGTGATTTGGTTATGCTTCAACTTGCTACTTGGGATGGGTGAACGGAACTGGTAAGGTCCATACCTAATTCAACTCTCGTGGTTTCAATAAGGCCATTTTGTAAGTATGTCACCTGAAGAGAAATTAAAACTGCCTGTTTGGACTTATTTCGAGCTATTCCTATCTATTCTCCTCACCATACGATCTACCAATAGGAAATTTCGCACTGAATCTGAACACACCCCATGTTATTTAAAAAACCCTTCTCAAGGAGAGGGCTAAAGAAGCTGTTGATCAGCATATCAAGTGACCAGTTCAGGTCTAAATGCTTCTTTTGTAATACCAAATTGGGTAATAAAAGTAATTCGGCTAAATATGGAAGACTTGTTGCAGAAAATCAAGGTAGCCATTAATAACCAATGGGGCATGCGCCATGCGCACGTATTTTTTTTTTTTTTTTTTTTTTTAGATCAAACATTCCATCTTGTGAGAATTTTGACACCAACAGAACTGGCCTACGATAAGTAGTTCTTTTTCTATGATTTTTCAAAAATTCCAGAAGTTTTGACGTCATTGCACCCCTTCCGACTGGGGAAGACCCCCCCCCCCACTGTGACGTCAGAACTTCTGGGAACTGAAAAATCAGAAAATAAACTAGGTACTAATCGTCGGACATTGCGGTTGGTATCAAAGTTCTCAGAATGGACTCTAGTTTCATTTAAAAAAATCATATATAAATTTTTGATAATTTTTCGAAGTTCCCCTATTTCACCAAAACCATTTTCCCTAGTTTACACAAAAGGAGATCTACAACAGCTCCCGTTATATAGGTGGAATATGATTTCCAACTATACTGCCGTCCAAAGCAAGAAACCCGTAGAACAAGGAAATCTAGTTTTGAGAAAAACACAAGTAAAGTTTTTAGGCTGTAAAATGGGCATTCTTCAATATTTTCCAATGATTTTGTTTGCAATTGATCCGAATTTAGTTTCTACGTAGCAGCAAGGCGCATCAATTTTGGAGGAATACACATACATTTATGTAAGCAACTGTTTTTCTCCGTTGTAGAAGATGAGGTAAATTTTGCTTCAAAAAACGGTAGAGGGTATGCTACTGCTTTTCTTCGTTGGACGCTCATGCTGCGGTTATTTCCCACTGAAGCTGCTGGAGTTTTCACTTTGGGAAAGGTCTCAAAGAGAAAAACAGTAACTTTTAGTTTCCTTGTAAAATACGACTTACCGCGATGTGCAAGCCACCGACGGTCGATCGCTCGAAGCTTTTGGCGCTCATCACAATATTGAAAAACGGTGCCATCCGACAAATTCAGATGAGAGTGATGCAACAACGAAAAACAGTACTGTCTTGATGACCATTAAATTAAATTCACTGTTCCAATTAATTAACACCGTAGGTCTGGGATCTACTGTTTTTATTTGTTGGAAGAACTACTACTGCGTTTCACCGTTGGAAAACCATCAGAAACTCGAAAAACCGTATAGACATTTTCCTTGAATAACTTTTTTAGGGAAATTTTCCCAACTTTCAAAACTAGATGTCAAAATAGGTCTTTAAGATACGAATCCAGCCATACCAAAATCTCTACATTGGAAAAAATCGAGTCTACGGCTTTTTTACTTCGGAGGGCAGTAGGTACTAGTCTTTCGTATGGAAACCAGTTTGGTCAATACCACTGGTTAAAAAAGTCGTTTCGAGATCTTTGAAGTTTTTGGAGTTATTGAGGTTTGCACAGAGGTACCTTTACCTGTTCAGAAACAGCGCAAATTTATATTTTGATTTATAATATTACACGTTAGATAGGTATCTATTAGGTAGCTAGTTCCTGCTTCTTTTTGTTCTGTTGCAAAATACCTACTCGTTCCTGCTAATAGGTAGGTACATATTTCTCTTATGCTGCCTTAATAAAGCAGCACAGAAGTTGGAAAGCAAACTGTTATTTTTCATGTCGCGATCTTTCCATATCTAGTGACCTTTCAGATGGCAGATGCTGCGTCGACTTTGAAGCACCACGTCACGTGGCCGTCGTCAATCAATTAAAACGACATTTTCACGTCTAATGATGAAATATGTCCGTCTCGCCGACGGAAGGGGAGATCTGTGAGAAAACTTGACATTTGCTACCGAGAAAACCAAGCATGGGACGTCATGGGAAAAATTTTGTTTTCCAAGGGTGGGGCGCTAAACGGCCGCAGTGCTCCCGAGAGATTGGTCACGGGGCGCGCGTCAGTCGCCTTCTGCACCCCAAGCGACCGATTCGTCCCGCTCTGTTAGGCCCTTGGGTGTGTTATGTCCCGCTTTTATGTTCACATTGTCGCTATTTAACCTGATTAGACATGTTACTGTTCCTTCCATATAGGAAATCTCAGTTCCCAGACGTTCTTGCTCGAATGGTTCTAATGGATTGGTCATAAATCCGTATATCTCATCACATTCAGATACTTGTGATAGCTCGAAAAAAAATACCATTCGACAGTATGAGCGGCAGGTCCTTGAGTTATCACCATAATAATTCTTAAGCAATGGTCATTTGAAATAGTTGCGTGATGCACAAAAACCGACGCCGTTTTCTGTGATTACGAATAAACAACATAAAATTTATGAATTAATCATTTATTTAAATCCTGAAATCGGCACACTTGATAGGTTTGGATTTGAGCTAGGGCTTCATTGGATTGGTTTCATTCATAATTCCATTTGACGAACCTCTCCATCCTGGAAGATGCGCTCCTACAGCTCTTCCTTGCTCCTCTGAGACACATACAAGAGGCAAGTAGGAAGTCCTGCGTCCATCCGTGGCCTACGCTCGGTGTATTCCTTTGGTGAGGCTGCGCTCCGTTTCTTCAAGAACAAGTAACCTCCTTCTTCTTCCTCTTCTCCTTCTCATTTCTTTTCTTTTCTATTCTATTCTCTTTTCTGCCTTCTTTGGCGAGTGTCACCCCCAATTTTGTGGGTTCATACCCATCTTATCTCTTATTTTAAATTCTAGGTTTTAAGGTTTTACTTATCATTTTGTAAGTGTCATACAAAGTAATTGTAAGCTTTGACATAAGTGGGTTGTGTCATCGCATTTAATTTTTAATTTTAATGTACTGTTGTATTATGGGGCCCTGCCCTAAAACAGTGCTATCTAATAAAGAAAGTTTGAAGTTTAAAGTTTAAAGTAGGCAGTGGCAGGGTCCACTTGGCGTTTAGGTACATGTTAATGTGCCATCACTTATATCAACGATACGCTCGACGAACCTCTCGGGGTTACAGAATACTCAGATCTCACACGCAGTTGTCATTATACGTCTGACATTAACTGGCCCCACGACATTTACTTACCTCGCTTCGTTTGACTTCTCGTGATAAGGCTTTTAAGTTTTACAGTCTAACGCATGCTTCATAGAGGGAAGTGATCATTGCCCTATCTGTCATATTTATCCTCTGCACATGTCCTCTCGCAGTCTCTCCTATCACAAGTGCATCCCTGAATCCACATGGTCACAGGTCAAAATACAAAATACTGGTGCTTCAATCGGAAAACCGAAGGCCGGATGGGTTTTTTTCATTTCTTTTGGCCAAACTGAGAACCCTGTTGCTTTTTTCTGTCTATCGTGCGTTGTAATGCGTGGTTGTGGTGCGTTGTACCGGGGGTCGAACAGGGATGAAACAGGGATAGGATGGGAGCACAGTGGGGCAAACGCGGCAAAACCCCAATTTTTCGCAAGTGGAAATTTAAATCATTCAATCCACGTTTCTTATAGTGAATTAGCTGTAAAACCAACATATTTAGGATAATTTATTGGTTAAAATTTGATTAAACAAACATTTCATCCTCCATTTCATCGTTGATTTCTGCTACAATCTTTTAAAAATGGGTGTGGTGGTTTGCTAAGAGAGAGGTGAAGGCGAGGTGAGGTATGGTGAATGAGAATGATGTGGAGATAAAGGTATCGGACCTAACGCCCCTGGTTAACACCTTTGACGGAAGTCAGGGAGGTTTCCACCACTTAGGGGCGGTTGCTGAGCTGGGGGTTTGGAAATCTCGGACTAACTGTTAGTCCATGACTTCATGATACTGGAGTTAAAAATGGGAAAAAATGGCTTGCTGAGTCCCGGACTACGCTCTTTAATTCTGGGATCATCTCAGCCCGGGACTAAAAATTAGTTCTAGACTTTCCGAGAAAGTACTAGATCAACAGAGGGAAACGTACGGGAATTGCTGTTATTATGTTGGTAGTACCATCATTTCCATCTGATTTTCACCTTCTTCCAGGTTATCTCCAAGGTTACCTCACACCTCACTCATCACGGTAGTATCAGTATTCTATGTCACTCATGCCCGTGTTTTTCGCCTGTTTTTTGTTGCAAACCTAGAGTTGTTTCCTTTCGTCGGTCTGTTGACTCGTTGTTCCTTATACTACGTTGTAATTCCTAAAGGTTTCGACTGACTGCACCTGCTCATATTTCTAAAGCCTTTGCATCATTCTATGTGTTTTAATGATAAATATGTTTTAAAATATATTTATAGAGTTGTTATCATGAAGCAAGAAGTTTTATGCATGATTATCAAAAGTTCGAGTTACTCTTATCAAAATGCGAGTTTCAAGTCGACTATTTAGCAAAACCGGGGTTTAGCGAATTTTAGAAGAGCTATTGCACTGGTTGGTATTTCAACTTGCTAGGTGCCCCTCGCTTTCCCGGTGCTTTTGGGTAGAAAGAATTTATAGTAGTTACAATCACTTCTCGTGTTAAATTTGAAATATCAAAACATCAATTTACTAAAATTATGTATGGCAAAGTCATTGGAAAAAGCGACGAATTAAATCATCCCTTGTTGTATATTCTTCTCGGAAAACATTCATTCGTCCCACTCGCGGTCAGTGACATCCTCTTCATTTTGAGTATAATCATCTGAGTCCTCCCATTCCTCCCATCTGTTGATCACCAGTTTCTCGGTGGAGGGTTCCTTCGGCAAAAAACCTTACCGCTACCAAATCCTTGTTCCATCAATTCTGCCACCACTTCTATAAAATCTCTAACGCTTTCTTTTGAGAGTCTGTACCTATCTGCCTTTGAACTCTACGTCCGAGAGATCATCAAATGGATTGATTGGATTCCCTATCATACCTGGGCCTCCGAATGTCATCTGGTATGTATGTAGTCTAGGTAGTCCATTAAAGTTAAAACAAACTATAAAAAACACAAACTGCCAAACAAGAACGCAAACCTCAAAAAAAAAACCTCTCGACACAGCAGATAAACTCTGGGATCAAAGAGATAATTCTGCAGAAGGGAGGGATTAAAAATCAGGGCTAAAGTGAGCCCAGGACCAACTTCTAATTCTGGACTAAGTACTATTGGGAGCTCAGCAAGGCACCAGAATTAAAAATTAGTCATGGTTTATGTCGAAGTCGAACTCAGCAAGTCATTTCACGAAGTCCGGGTTTAAAATTAGTCGAGGTCTAAAAATTGACCCTGGATCTAGGCATAGTCCAGGACCAAATATAATCTGAGTCTCGGCAACCTATTTTTCTGATAAACCCGGACTATCACCATTTAGTCCAGGACTACGCCCTAACCACGAGCTCAGCAACCGTCCCTTAAGATGCTAGGTGGATACGCCCAGTGATTGCCACTCGTCCATAGTTTTACCTATCCGGTTCCACCATTCTGGGATCTTTGAGATATAAGGTAAGGAGGCGTGAGAGGAGAGAGAGAGAGAGAGAGAGAGGTCATGGACTCGGTTTGAGCCTATAATCATGGAAGAAGAGAGAAGGAAACTTCACTCCACGTAAAATGGCGTGCTGAGAAGCTTTCAGAGCAACCTAACGGAGGCGAATGGAACTATCCACAGTGCATGCCTGCATCAATAGAGCGCGGTGTGCCTGACATTCCCCTCCCCCCTCCAGACAACCTGACCTATTTTTGTCATTTGATATCAAAATTATATTTTATGAGGCTAAATGTTCTAATAACCATGGCGTGTTATGTTTCTGATTTGCTTTATCTAACACTGCTTGATTTCATAACTTCTTCTATTCATAGGAGTTGATGTAGACAAAAATTCGTGAAATGAAAAAAAAAATTACCAAGTAGTTACCCAACAAATAGTAGGTAAATAACGAAAATGAGTATGCAGGCACCCAATTGAATTACTACAGGTTATTAAAATTGATAGTTTATTAATACAGTTGAAATACTTATTAAATTTGTTATGTACACTAAAAAAAGGGGTTAGATATTTGCACCACTTGACACAACACTTTCCTGGAGGCAAGCAGTGGAAAACTACGTCACAGAACTATCTAGGTACTACATTAGGAATGATGAAGACGATAAAAATTATAAAACAGAACGACGCGAAATGAGAAGTAATAAAGTAAATAATACTAGGCAAGTGGCAAGGCACAAGATCACATATCAGAATGGTGGATCACGGAGAAAAACAAGAACGAGAAAAAGCCGTTGAAACGTGAATACTGCGAGGAAGGGAAGGTGAGGGGCGGAGCGTGGAGGTCTTGTGATGCACTAGCAGCGCTCGTGATGATTAGTAGTACTACAAGGCTACAAGCTTACGCTCGCCTCCACTAGGGACCGGGTTCGTCGAGGCGAAGAAAAGGCTGCACCCCATTTTACATGGAGTGACTTTTCCTTCTCTCTTCTTCCATGCTATAATGAGGTAACGGGCGAGAAAGGCGAGTTTATATAGGACTCTGTCCACTCTCCTCCCCTCCATCAGCTTCAGTTGAGAGATGGTGGGAGATCCCTTTCGGACTACCTGGGCCAAGTCACGTACGCCACCTCATCATTTGGTTTATATGCGAGATCTTTAATGGCCTACATGAAGTGATGTTCTGGGAGGATATCACGACAATGGGTTTTGCCATTTATGCAGTAGAAACACACCTAAAATTAATATAAATTCATTGCGCCATTTATTGGTTAACATTTGAATGAACCAACATTATATCCTCCTAAAGTTCAGATTTAGTGATAATTAGTAAAATAATTGGTTGCAAACAAACAACAACTTCATTGCAAAAACAAAGCGAGCTGCCCCACAGGCCGGGGGTGCCCCGAAGGACGCAGCCTACTGCCCCACCCCGGGTGGTACCTACGTCTCCATTCTTACTTGCACCATCAGTTGTATATCACCACCAGACTGTGGTAAAGTTTCATTGATACAAGTGGATGATATCAAGGGATGAGTCCAGGGAGTAGGGTGGTGATGGGGCTCAGCCGTACAGATGGAATTGAATTATCCCAATGGTATATCTGAGAACCTTGAGACATAATTTGGTGAGGGTTGCCTTTGGAATCCGGTGCTCCTTGACAAAAGGATTGAAATTTGTGGTTTTTTGAAGATAAAACACACAATATTTGTATTGTTGTTGTGAGACTTTCAAAAAAGCTCCATTGAGCTCCAATGTGCTGCAATTTTTCGAATCCACATACCTTTTAGAATACGTTCTGTGTGAACTTCAGCCTCGAGCATCTTCGATTCTGGCTTCCACGCTTGTTTTTGTATGTTGAAATTGAGGGCAGTATACGTTGGAGTCTCACCACGGGCTTGTTCGAACACGTGCAGGCTAGTTCTGAAGCTCAGGCATAATTAGAATAAGATTTTATTTATTTTATTTACTTTAAAAAATCAGTTTCAGCCAATTTTGGTGATAAATAGTGGTGACATGTATCGATACACTGGTACCTACAGACTACACAAGTGTTGAGGCAAAATTCAGATATTACAACTACTATATAGGTAAAGCGCCCCATTTGACTCAGAATTTAATTATCTACAACTTTTCTTTGTGACAAGAAATGTTGTGAACGGTACTAATAGGATAAATATAGAAAAATAAGTATAAAAACGTGTTTTTTGAGGTCTTTTGGCGAAAAATGCATCAAGGAGCTGAAATAAGTATAGGAATATACAGTATATTCGTGATCAGCGTTAAATTTCCTGTAGAGGTTTTTAGAGTTTTGCCGAAAAATGGCCTTCTGGCCCCGCTGTGTGCTGTCCTATCCGTGTAAAGTTAGAGTAGAGACGAAAAAGTCCAGATATAAGACCTTTACACTCATGCTGAGACGAAGCTCCGCATCCGTCTGCTGTCCGTCCTCATTGAGCGGAATCTGCAGTACGGATAGTGAGCGTATAAAGGTTGACTTACGCCGACAACTTCAGCACCGCTCAGTCCGGTATACCCCCAGATAAATCGCTTCCCCGTGACCCCTGGTTCTCATACACACACCAAAAAATTCGTAGAGCTGTCTCATCTTCTGGATAAACCACTAAAAGCGGCGAACACCTAGAAAACTTGAAATCCCTCTTTGCACTAGGGACACTTGAGAATTCAGCAACCGCCTAGGGTTAAGGAAGAGATCTTCCCGGCCGTTGGAATTTAAGGTTTAAATGAATATGGAAAAAAGCCGCAAAGTTCGAGAAAACAAATACAAACAATCAACAATGGCTCAGATTTGCATAAGGAAGGCACCCTCCACACTCTTGGACAATAAATAAATAAAAACACGAACGATTCCCCGCCCCCCCCCCCCCCCCCTCAAGGTATTCTTTCTCCCAATTCTTTAGGTTCTTCCTGCCACCTTTCTTTTATCTTTCATCGTTTCTTTTTTTCTGTCCTTCCTGATATTCATCAAGGACGAAGAGAGGGGGAAAAAGTAGGCCGTAAATTACCGAACAAAGCTAGCATTCTTCACTTGAGTCGGGGAACAACGTTTTTTTCATCCTTTTGTGCTTAGGAGCTTTCTTTTATATTCGAGGAGAAATAAGTCGGAGCAAAGGAGCAATATTCAAGAAAAATATAGTTTAAAACGTACCGACTCGCAGTGAAAGTCACGTGTTCCTTCAACGGACATCCTGAAATGTTTTTCTTCTCCCACGAAACTCGGTCTTGACATTCTTTTTCCATTCCACATTTACTTGACACCATGTAACCATATAAAAAGATTTATTATATGCAAGGGCAAATTATTAACGTCACTCATCAACTTGTTTTGTTCCTTTTTCTGGAACTGTTGTAGGCTGCAGGTGTACATTGATATAGGTAAGGCCATGTTGACACGATCATGTTGACGAAGATTTTCGGTGCAAACGAACGGCTGGACGTACCTACAATGCTCAGGGTGGTCTCAAAAAATTCTTAAGTTCGAGATCAAATTAAAAACGCAAGAAAACCCCCTGTGTTGTGAGTTTTCGAGCTATGACATTCGGGAAATTTCAACCCCTATTTTTCACCCCTTAGAGATGACTGACAGTAACGTCCCCCAAATGGGACCTACAAACGAAATTTCATTAAATTTGTTTCATGGCAACGAAGGAAAGTAACTAGCGATTCCAAAGGTTCATTATTCAAAATAATAAACCAATAAGTTTTCCTGCTTGAAACACGAACACAAATCTCGTGCAGTGGGTCGTCTTTTGGCCGCATCGAAGTTTACACGGTCGGGTAATTTTATTTTAAATGTCGATTTTCTCATCACCAACGTTATTTCAGAGGATCGGATGAGGGTTAAAAATCTTCGTTCTTTTCGCCATTGTCGACTGAACTGAAAAGTTTACAGGAATTTTTGATTTTTTAGACCGGTTTTCGACGAAACGTTAGTCGCAAAAAACGTATACCTAGTGATTCTCACCCATTTTTGAGCAAATTAAATTTTCTATTACGAGAAATTCAAGAAATTTTCGAAAAACATGAATTGTAGAGATTTGATTTTTTCTTCAAATTCTAGATGAAGAACATAGGGATCTTCTGCCACTAATTTGAAAAAAAAAATAGTTCCACCTAGAAATGATTCGAAAAACGCTTAGTTTTCGAGTTTCTTGTATTTCGATTTTAAGATTTTTTCGTATTTTCGACCTTAAATCACTTAAACGGCCCGTAACTCAATTTAAGGAGTAAAAACAGATCTGAGTATACCGTTGGAAAGAGCATTAAATGTTCCATCTCCCTGGTACCAAATCAAATTTTTAAGAAAAAAGATTTCCCTGTGGTTGGAAAATAAACCCGGAAATTGACATTTCGCGTTCAGTTTTTAAACGTTTGTTAGCCTACGGTAACAGGTAAAGTTTGCTACTAGGGATATGGGAAACCAACTCCAACATACCTATTTACTACATTATTGAATTAGAATAAATTAGGAATTTTTTATTTTCCAATATTTGCAACAAGTTACCCATTCAAGCTATAATTTTCCTCCACCAAACTTTTTTGTTGAGTGAATAACTACCCTCACTGTTTTTAAATCTAAAGCGTTATTTCCGCTAGAATTAGAAGTAGAATTACCATACCTACCTTCCGAAAGAATCCGTCGTCACTAGCTCATTGGAGGCTTCGATGTAAGGGCATCGTAATCAGACCGTCGAGAGAACACTGTCGCTGTTCATCAGGATTTAACATAATTTACATGATTTACAATAAATAGTTTCGTTCAAAATAAATTTTTCCTCCGACATACCGCCCAACTGGGCAGACTTTTGGTTGCCATCGACCTGTGTAGACCGTTCTAATTGGAATCTTAACGAGACCATTCATTATTACTTTTGTAATTTCTTGTCTAAACATATTGAAGCACAAGAAAACGGGGTTTCAATGTTTGAAGTACCGATCCTTCCGGGATGTGAGAATACAATGGTTGGACGTCCTCAATCCCCTGTCGATCCCCAGGTAACCTCTACCTTGGCGAGTCATAATGCGTTGGAATACCATACTCTTAGCATACTAGGTTTTTGCTCTCGGCTTAATAGCAATTATTACACAACGGTAAATTATTAAACAACGTTACATCTTCCATGAAGGTTTGTTGATCGGTTCTTTTGCAAATTGAACAACATGTTGAAGTATTATTGATGGGCAAATTATTACACAACGGTTCATTATACTTGACCACGAGGGTAGGTATTGACCACAGAAAACAGTGATTTACGCAGAATAGGCATCTATTTCGCTCCACATCAACCATTTTCCTTCAGAACTTCATTATTTGTGTTTCTCTTTGCCATTTTAGTTACTGTTTGTCATCGACAGAATTATTTTAGCAACATTTAACTCGTGATTTAGGTAGGTACCTATTAACGAGTTCGGGGTTAGGTACTAACCTACGGAGGGCCTGCGATCTACATAATATGAATAGAATAGTACATATTATATAAATGGGTTATCTATACAGAGAGCTGTGATCTGTAACAGAAGGGTATTCTGTACAAAAGAATAAACCGTTAAAGTCTATAAAATACTCATTGAGCCTACCAACAAACTATCATATTCTGTAAAACTAGGTACCAACAGACTACATCATATTCTCGAAAATATAAACATAATAAATCAATTAATTTCTTGCCATTCCTTCTTCTAGATCAAAAAGAAGAATCGTAAATTCATCTCACCGCTATTTACTACTTTTCAGTATCCGCGGAAGAAAGGATCTTGAAGTAATAAGAAGAATCGAGAAACTTCATATGGCAGAGAGCGTGAAAAACCGGGTGGGTTCCTTAGCATTGGCCAAACGATTTTTCAACTCACCAAAAATATGCAAGTCGTATCTGTCCTGTCTAACGACTTCCAAAACAGATATATTTCGCGTTGTCATTGGAACAGGGTGGGTGCTCCCCTTCTTTGTCTACCGACCGGCAGACATAGCTGGGAAAAAGTCCCTCGTTGAATCCCGTTCCAGACAACACAGCACAAGGACCCGGAAAAAAGATGGCTCGCAATTCAGAAAAATATTATCTCTTTCCTCTTTCGGGTCGGTTGAGTCGTCCTCCTCCCCCTCCTTTTCCACCGCCCTGGCGAAATTTACATAATTCCGCCGTAAACCGTGCAAGTTTAACGCAATATTCATGCACAGATGTAAAAATCCGAGGACCTCCCTCGAGGGGAGGGCTCAGGACATAAGGAACTTCTATGTTTGTTTCCGACGACTTTACTATCTCCCGATATCCTTGAATAATTACCAAGCGCTTCATAAATATTTTTATATTTTTTTTCATCTCCCTAACAAAAGGGGCAGTCGTACCCGTTTGGTTTTTTTTAAAAGCTGTGTGATATCTTCCCGTGTTTTACGTTGTCCGTCATCAAAACCTCGTTGTAACCAATTCTTAAAACTCACCCTCTCCAAATATTCATTCCCCGTGTCGGGACACAATTTATTTACCTACTTACATTGGAGAATCATTCAGTAATAGCCTTATGTTTTTGTGGCTCGGCCTCTCAGATAGACAAACTTCAATTTTTTGACCAATGGAGCACTTTTTTCCACTTCATCAATCGTGAACATGAATATGACGATGAATACCTGAAATTCAAGTAATTTAATATAATGTATGCGAGCAGCTGTGTTAGCGTGGTTAGTGAAACGGCATACCCGCAAAAACTATCAAAATAACTTTAGATACAGTAGAAGTCGCTTAGTAGAAAGGCGGTTAAAGGAATAAGTCGGATATAAGGACAGAAACAGTCAGGTCCCGATCGGCTGTATGTAAACACACAGGGAATTGGCCTGTTATAGTGATCAAAAGGACGGTTATAGTGATCAGTTTTTGAGTTCCTGGGTGTCAGAAGTCGGCAAAATAGGTAAAAATGGCTGAAATCTCTCAAAATGGGTATAATATTCACCATAAGTGGTACCTGTTGAATGATGATCCGAAACAGAAGATAACTACCTACAGATTTTAATACATTTCCTAAAAAAAAGTAATTATTCAAAATTAGGTAAATTCTGGGGGGGGGGGGGGGGGGTCACAATTCGCCAATATCGGTAAAAATTGTTAAAATCACCACAAGGTATAGAAGTCTAGAAGTAAGGTAGAAGAATACAGTAGAAGTCGCTTATAGAGATCGGTCGCGTATAGTGATTGTTTCCAGTCGGTCCCAATTCTATCACTATAAGCGACTTCTACTGTAGTGATGATCAAGAGTTCGGATTTTGCATATCAGGTTTTTTCAGTAGAAAGTGTCATACTTATCCAAATTAAGGTATTTGGAGATCATTATTTCATCGAATTTCGGTACATATCTCCCTTTTGTGGTAAGCCATCTTGTAATGTGGGATAAACAAAAAATAAATACATAAATACCTTTTGCTTACCACTAATTTATTAAATACACAAAGCTTTTCACTCAAATTCTGAGCATCCAGGTAAACTCACATAAACACAGTATTTGGAGATGTTTTGGGCATTTAAAATTGAATTTAAAATTGCATATATCGTGCATATTTTGCTGTTTTTTTGCATATTATATGCATCTGCATATGTTACAGTGTTTTGCATATAAATGGCATATTTCTAAGAAATATGTGCGTACCTACACTGAAATTTCCGAACTCCGGTCATGTGAAAGGTCTTACACGTGCCTTTGTATGACTGCCCTTTCAATCTCTCCGGGATATCTCACTCCAGGAGAAATTGCCAAGTTAAAATTCCTTCCTGTTGTCAGCTGCGACGTTGAAAGATCCTTTTCCGCGCTGAAAATGACTATCAGACCGACGGAGGAATTTCACAGTCGAAAACCTCGAAAAAGTGTCGATAGTCCAGGGAAATTAATCTGTACCTACACCTACACATTGAAATTTTAATCATTGTAAATTTTATTTAATATTGTACAGTTTTATTTGCTGTCATTTTATAAAATATAGATGAATGATTAAGAGTTTGGGGTTACATTGCTCATTCCCGTATTAGACTTCTCAATAAAAACTTGAAAACCGAAAAAATTGGATCAAAATTTCAACTTGCATATTATTTTGAATTTTTTGCATGTTTTGCATATTTTGCTTACTTTTGTTGCATATCTCAGCTATTTTTTTGCATATCGATCCGAACTCTAGTGATGATAACCATTGTGAAGGGAAAGCGGTCTCTAATAAAACTGAATCCTATTTGGTGGCATAGAAAGTTAAAGTTACCTACTTTAAAACGCTAATAACGCGCGGCGCGTGCTCGATTCCCCCCTCCCCAGACAAATTGCCCACCAGTTTCCTTTTAGATTATCTTTTATCCTGCACCCTCTCACCGATAGTAACTTGATTTATTTCGTTACATCGACCAGATTATCGTTATTGCTTCCTCCCCTCCACGTCCCACTCGCCGACATTTTTTCTGCGCTTCAATAAGATATCCCACTCGCCTGACGTCGAGATCTTGATTAGGGAGTGTTATATGGCCTGCGCCACAAGGCCTCAGCGTATGCCTTGCTAAAAAAATGTGGTCTTGAAAAACGCCACTGCAAATCTTCCAACAAAGGTTTACTATTTTCTATACAGTTAACCCGTCGCTGTTTTGTTCACATTACCCTGGGAAGTATCCATATGACAGAACGCGCCTGTGGAGCTGAATATTGGTAGGTAACCAAGTAATTTAGTACTTTCCTCAAAAGTTTCCTTATAAATCTTCTTGGTAGTACCGTTCTATCCATCGGTTCATTCTAATGGGTTTATGCACCTACACTTCGGCGCCTAGCGTTAAGCTGACATGTTTCCAGGGAGCAAAGCATATTACTGGAGCTACGTTAGTACTAAGAGCTGTACTATTTATACCGTCATGTATACTGTACAGCTGATAGTACTGGGTTGAGCAACATGTGACATCACCAAAAAATGTTTGATATTGCGAAATGGAGTCAAGAATCGATTTAGATACTCGACAACACAACAATTCTGTCATCAAAACACAAAACTAACACCAAACCTGCTCAGTTTAGTATATTTCTTAAGTGCTAAGGAATTTCAAACTCCGAACGTTCTCCATTAATTTTAAGGTGGCCTGTTACCTTCCACGGACTTCTGTGCAAACCTTGTTTAATGAATTCAAACTTATGTACTGATTTGAGAAAATCCAAACCCTTATCAGAAACTGGAGAGACACAATCATCAGTTTAAATTTTGGATACAGCTGGATTTTCTGCTGTCCTTTTTTTACACTTAACCACTGTCCTTCTATATTTATTCTCTATTCAACTTCTATTTTTCCGGTGTCCGGCATGGATAAATAGGGAGCTGAATGCAGTAAGCAAGTGATTTCCAAGTTCGTTGTTAATCGTCCCGGCAGCCACTGGCATGGGTAGTCAAAAATCCTAATTCATGCTGGTTTCCTCCCCCCTTGTACACGAAACCATAGAAAATTAATACGTTTTTCCTTTAGTCGTCTCAGAAAGTTGTGCCTCTCCAGGTTTAATACTGGGATACCAAATCACGATTTATTGCAGGCGCCGAAAAGAGTTGTTGGTTTACCAGGTAATTTTCCGGGAGGGCGCAAAGTGAGACAAAAACAGGTGGAAACAGGTAAGAACTGACCTGGGGGCCTATTCACTAAAATAGACAGTGGAAAGAGATTAACTATTTTGAAAATCTCCCGCGAGAGATAGTCTCCCCTGGGAGACAGTCTCTTCCAATGTCTCCCCGGTTCGTCTATTTTACTGAATAGCTCCAGAGACTTTGAGAAAGAGATATGGATCCTAATACACGAAAATGCCATAGTATCCATGAAGTGCGAGATGTTTGTGCCCCCCGGAGCTCAATTCCTTAATAATGAACGAATTAGTAATACCTATTCAATGGGTACCTACCTACCTCAATCCATACTTGGATGTTTTTACTCATGAATCGGATAAAAGTTTAAATGAAATTGAAAAAAAAGTCTCAATTATCAACAGAAAAAGTCGAATTAGGGGGCATAATGCTTGATTATATCTACACCTAATGAACGGCCACTCTTAGTAGGTAGGTACCTACCTCAACCCGTACTTGGACGTTTTTACTCATGAATCAATGATTATGTATATATTTTTAATTAAAATTGACTTACCTTTATGAAATGAAAGAATACACGATCAAAAGTACCGATGTGGTTGCGGATGAAGGAGGATATTACACGGATGAAGGAGGATATTACACGATCACTGTGAAACAAACGAGAAATAGACTCTCTCTTTCGAGGGAAGACACCTAATTAGGTGTCTCTCTGAAAGAGATCGAGAATGCCAAGATGGCCGCCAACTCTCTCTTTGAAAAGTTACTGAATAACCCTGTCATGGATGCTATAAAAATCTATTTGGCCCAAAGAGAGAGTCGGACCTGAAAGAGATGTCTCTTTGGCTTAGTGAATAGGCCCCCAGGCGCCGAAATGAACCTTTACATCTGAATGGCCCTACCCGGTTCTATTCACCATTCGCTATTCTATTCACTATTCCCTTTTCGTTATTCCTTTGAAATTCCCCCCCTCCCAACTAATAATAACAACGGTCGTCATGAGCTGGATTATCAAGTCATTCTCATTGCGCTTATAATATTTTTTACCAACTGATTCTACACGTCCATGTTACAACAGACAGGTACCTGAGGAAGCTATACTGCCCACCCATCTTGGCAGACGTTTTCATTTTAGGTAAGTAGTCTTAGGTTTGATACTTATTTTAATGTTATCCAAACGGAAAAGAAACATAGTTTGTATTAACCATTCCAAGCGTGAACACCGTGAAACATGATGTACCTAACCAGGATTTAGGTTTATGAGTACTACTGCATCGCCCCAGGAATGAAAACAGATGTGAAGAATGTTGTGCATATTTTTATTGATAACATACCTACTCGTAGAAAGACAACGTCAACGAGCTGTGAGAATAACATTAATCAAAGAATATCAAAACATAATTGTATTGTGGTTATGGATACGCAATTCCCATTTCCATGTCCACAGCTTTTTTTTAAGAAACTATATACCTACGTAGGTAGCTCAGTGCAATACAATGTTATTTCAAGCCAAGATTATAGAAGAATGAAATATCATATAACATCCGTTTAAATATCGCATTTTCCATCTGATAGGTAGATAAAACGAAATTGATAAAAAAAAGCTTATTTATTAATTCTATGAACGTACAGCAACAAGTTTTGAATTAGTTTGAAGTTCCTACAGTAACTTACATTCATTTAAAAAATTGGGTGGTAGTTGTATCCGTGAAAATATTTAATAATAATGAATAGCAGTTGTCTACTGATAATTACCTTTAATGTACTAATAATTACCTACTGATGCAATTAGAAGATAATGTTAAAATGATGATTGTATAATACTATATTTGGTTTGTTAAAGCATGTACACTAAATGCACGTTACTCGAAATAGTTCAACCGAAACATGTGATTGACTACAAGATGAAAATAGAAGTGCAGAAAGTACCTACCTAGTTCAACAACATAGTTAATGGATATCAGAAAAATATCATAAATGAAAAGCTCCCATATAAACGTCGCTAATACGAGTAGGTACATATATTTATACATAATATTTTGTGCACTACCTATATTATTTATCAATTATTACCCTTGGGTGTTTACTACTTAAAAACTAATTAAAAACCATAAAATACTATAAACCATCGAAAAATAGCATAAACAAATTAAAAGAAAAAATATATATTAGTTCTTGAAGTTGAACGCATTTTCATGTTAGCTTGACTCCCAGTGAAGATTTAATTTAGTTACACCAACCCAAACTCTACCCAGTATTCCTTCGGGAAAATTTCAGGGAAGTCACAGCACCTGCTTAAGCGCCTTATTACAGTTGTACACGTTTTTGTTTGCCCTGTGAGTGACATGCTAAAACTACAGAAATATGAATCAAACCCCTAATAAATTGATCCTGCAGTAGGATGTTACTGTCTGTTGTATGTATATACAATTATTGCTGAATAGGTATTACTGATGAAATCCACAATGGCCAATTCCTGCCAGGTTGACATGTTTGCCCTTCTTTTTTTGTATTGACAGTAAATTGAGCATGAAAAAATAGGGATAACTCGTATACTGTGTTTCCGTTCTAATACTGGCATGCTGCATTGGTTCCTCACATAATCCTTGCGTCAATTTATTCAATTTATGTTCCAGTTCTTATTCAAGTTTTGTTCAATTTCTACCTTTTATGTTTACCTTTTTATTCAATCTCAAGATGTTGTCCGAACAGCATTTCAACATTTCTAGCTCCCCCTACCAAAGCGTTTTAGTATTGGAAACCTTTTGTTTTTGGAATAAACAACTGATTACATTGGTTATACATCCATACAACTAGGATTTCGGAACTGAGGAAAAAGTAGTTCAAAGGACGATGCTGACGAATTTCCTTGATTTTTCTAGAGTTTTCAGATGAAATTGTGATTTGCCGTTGGACACATCCCTACAAATCACAATAAGTCTCGCAAAGATAATGATAATTTTTTTTGAATGTTTAGTTTTTTGTTTTGGAATGTTTAGTTTTATGAAATTGGTTAGAATATGTTAGGGGAATGGACATCCGGTATATATAGTTTGAAATTAGTAATAGTCGAGCACCCTCTTGCCCACCATGTTGAAAACCGCTGTTGTACATATATATATATTGTATTATGAAGTCTCCGATTTAAATTCAGCTCTCACGAAAACTAGTCATCCTGTCCAGGAGCTGTTTACAGTTCTCTATCTGTGTTAATAACGAGATACCTTCGGAGTTTCGAGATGCAATCATGACATTCCAATCGTCTTTGTTCATGACGTCCTCCATAGAATTTATAGTTGCGGATACAGTTTTGAAAACGACGTCCAATCTGTGTAAAGCTGAAGTCACCTCTCCATCGACGGAAACGTCCATGGGTGTTTGGCGGTCGTTGTTGGTCGCATTGAATGTAGCTCCGTTCTTGAGAAGAATTTTCACCAAGCCATAATTTCCTTTCGATGCTGCGATATGAAGAGCAGTCGTGCCGGTCTTAGAAGTCTTCGAATCGACGAAGTCGAACCTTTCAACCTCCTCTACATTCCTCAAAAGCACCTTAGCAATATCTTCCCTTCCCATTGAAGCAGCTGTGTGGAGAGGCGTATTCCCCTTTTTCGACAGTACACTCACTTTGGCACCGTTCTCGATCAATCTCTCAACCAAATGTAAACTTCCGCTGGATACTGCGAAATGCAAAGGCGCTCTACCATCTTCGTCCGTCGAATTGAAATCTATTCCGCTATCAATCATTTTCTGCACAACTTTCTCATCTCCTTTGGCAATGGCTTTGAACGCTGCCTTTTTATCTATCCCGTCTCTTGATATTAAATTAAGACGACTCTCCCGCAAAAGGTCGAGCCTCGGACTGTTGACCAAATTTAGGAGTGTGTCTGTCACATCCACTTGATACGATCTTTTCTCTTTAGCTCTATCCATATGTCCAGTAAACATATCCATGTAACTGAATATGGGATTAGTTTGTGATGTGTAGTAGCCGCCATCGTTATCTTCACAATTCGAAAAGGGCCCATCATATCTTGTTTCCTCCCAGTTAGGAACCGATCCTAACTTTCTAATTTTATATTCATCTTCATAATCTCGTAGTTTAAAAAAGTCCAATATGGCCTTCTTTATAAAGCCTTTGTCTTCCCCTAAGAGTTGAGTCAATAATAATGTTTCCATCGAATCGAAAATGATTTTAATAGCATCCTTGATTTTCTTCTGGTAAAAGTAGACAATGGCTACATTCATTATCGATATTCTTGTTTTCGGATGTTCCAGCCCTAAAGTTGTGCTCCTCTTTTTCACAACTTGTTTATAGATTTCCAACGCCTTGTCATGCATGCCCTTCTCAACTAGAATGTTCGCAATATTATCTTGGACATCCAGTGTTAAACTCACATCACCCTGGTGAATTGCTTTCAACTTCTCTGCCAATGCCTTGTTGAATTCTAGAGCTTTTTCCAGCTGTCCAGATGAGATTAAAGCGGTACCAATAAGACTCTGAAGTGCCACAACGTCAGGATGCAGGGGGCCTAGAACGGAAATCTGTTTCTCATCAAGCGTTTCGAAAAGACGAAGAGCCCGTTTGAGTTCTCCTTTATGTAGAAAAACTTGACCAATAATACCCTCAACGTGCATTGTAAACTCCATACGTTCTCCCAACATCTTCTTGGAAGTGTCATACAGTTTATGTAGCTTGGTCAAAGCATCATTGTACTTCTGTTCGTTGGACAGCAGTATTGATAAAAACAAATCTTCTTTTATACTCATCAAACTATCGTCAATAAACAAGGCCTCCCTGGTGGCTCTCTCCTCTGCAGCTACGAAATATGCTTCTTGGGAGCACCCAGCCATGTCTAACCGAACAGCCTGTTCCAGATTCTGGGACCCACGGAACACTGACTGCAAGCCATCGAGGTCAGGGAAATTTGCCGACATAGCGCAAGCTATAATTGTTTTGCCTCTGCGATCTTTACAATTAGCCAAAGCACTAACTTCTTCGGGCCTAAATGTGATCTTACGGAGCGACTGAAGTACTTTTACGTTTCCTAATCCTACTTTCAAAAACATATTTTGAATAAGTTTGAGGAATTTCGAAATTTTATCATCGGTAGCGTAATCTAATGGTGTTTTTTTCCCTTCGTTAGAAGGATTAAAAACTGCTCCACGTCCTAGTAATGATAGTACGATATCGTAGTGAGAAAACTTGGAAGCATAGTGAAGCGGATAGGAACCATTTTTACCTGCTGCATCAGGATTTGCACCCACTGCCAACAACTCCTTCACAACTTCGGAATTCCCTTTCCATGTCGCACAAATCAATGGTGTTTCACTCCGTTCGTTCCTTGCATCAACTACTGCAGATTGTCTTATGCTTTTTCGAACTTGTGACAAGTCACCTCTTTTCGCAGCACCGAACAGTTGTTCAACAGATTGGATAACCGTACGAACTTCACTCCGTGATGTTATGTCCTTCGCTGCATTACCTAGAGAATCCCTGGAGTCATAATACGCGCCGTTTTGCATTAAGAATTTTATCAACTGTACGTCTTCACCCATGAAAGCAGCAATGTGAAAAGGAGTCTGTCCATTAATGTTGACTTGGTTAGGATCCATATGTTTGCTACTCACCAGATACTTCGCAACTTTCAAACGATCTCTATCACCATGAGCCACGTAGTGCAATAACGTGTTATCAAATGCACCTTTATCATAAATATTCATTCCTTTCGAAAGGAAGAAATCGACCATGTCAGTAAATCCTTCTCTGGCCGCAATGTGTATTGCTTTGCTACAATTATCCATTTTACGATTGATGTCAGCCCCTCTCTCTACTAGGAGTTTTACCACGTCGATTTTCCCCGATTGGGCAGCGATGTGCAAAAGGGGCCATCGCTGATCTGTTGAAAAACAGTTGTTGACGTTTATGCTTTTGTCATGATTCAAAAATAATTCAACGATCTCCACATGGCCATTCATCACTGCGAAGTCGAGCGAAGTCCTCCCTTCCAAGTCTTTGGTTAAAATCTTGGATTTGTGTTTCACGAGAACCGAAACTGTTTTTAAATCACCTTCCCTGGCCGCCCAGTGCAATGGTATATCACCTGCACGCGACCTGACGTTAGGATTCGCCCCAAGATCTAACAGAATTTGTACGATTTCAGGATTGCCTCGCACTGCTCCATGTAAAGGTCGGTCGCCGATTTCGTTGCATTCCCCGTTAATATTTGCGCCTCGCTTTATTAATATTTTGACCACGTCGGTATGTCCTAGAGTTGCTGCTATAAGTAGAAATTCGGAGTTTTTCGCATGGGCAGGAGACGAATTCAACAGCAATTCCAGAATATCTCCGTGCCCGGTTCGGACAGCTGCTTCTACCGCATATTTGTCGATTTTGGCGCCGTATTTCATCAATAATTCAACAATACTCTTGCAGTTGGTTTCAACAGACCGACTTAACGGAGTCATTACCTTAGTCATCAACGGAGTCACAAAACACTTCTGGTTTATCGTTGAGCAACGATCATTGATCAACAGAGTGGAACAACACTCGAACGAGCCGCTTGTACACGCAAAGAATAGTGGGGAATAGCCAAGCCTATTCATATGATTAATATTAGCTCCTCGTTGCACCAATATTTCGACGGCCTGATTCCGTCCAAACGCAGCAGCGATCTCCAAGGGGGTCATGCCGTTAATATCGGTGTCATTTATTGAAGCACTATTAGCTAATAGTAGTTCAACTATTTCATGAGAACCATTCATAGCAGCTATATGCAAAGGCTTCCATTTTCGTTTTTCTGTCTCAACGTCCACTTTGGCCCCCTTACGCAGCAAGCATTTCACAATACCATCATTCCTTTCCTTACAACTCCAATGCAAAGCCGTACAACCATTTGATTCAACAGCATTTACATTTCTGCTATTTACCAAAATCTCAACAATTTCTTGGTTTCCAGTAAGCACGGCATAGAAATGAGGGAGACATCCTGCTCCATCCCTAACATTCGTTGCAGCGCCGTACTTGAGCAATACCCTTGACAATTCGAAATATCCTCTTTGAGCACAGTAATGGAGAGCTGTTTGCCCATTATTATCCGTAGCATTTATGCGAGCTCCTTTTTTCAGTAGAAGTTCCGCTACATCTATATTGTTGAGAAGTGCCGCCCTGTGCAACAGAGTCATGCTTGTTGCTACATCTATAAGATTCACTGAAGGTTTTCGCTCTATCAATAGTTTCATAATTTCTATGCGGGCAACCATTGCTGCGAAAAACAACACTCCGTTTTCACCCTGGCCTGCTCCATTTTTCAATAAGAAACGTACTACTTCTTCATCGTTACTCATTACACCGCGTATAAGGACTTCATCCCGATGTATTTTGAAACCGCTGCGCAACAGAATCTTGATGCATTCCAAGTGACCACACATAGCAGCGTTGCTCAAAGGCGTTTTTTCCTTATTTTTAATGATTTCTACTGATTCGAGCCTTATTAATGTGGGAAGTAACTCTGAGAGGCCCTTTTCTGCAGCAACGTTAAGAGGCGATTCACCAACATTGTCACCATAGCAAAACGATTCTTGATCTAGAATTAATTTAGACGCTTCAATGTTTTTACAATACAGCGCTTGTTTCAATATGGTGACGCCTGATAGGTCGACGGCATTCGGATCGGCCTTGAACGTAAGAAGCATTTTTGTGACATTCGTGAATTCTGTTGATACAGAATAGTACAATCCAGTTCTGCCAAAACCGTCAGGAGCATCAACGGGAATTTTACCTTTGGTTAAGAGGAGTTTGGCGTTTTCCAATCGACCTTTGTGAACGGCCAGATGCAAAGGGTTTACTCCGTCCAGAATTTTAACATCGGTATTCCTTTTCCACTGACTCAATACGTACACCATGGATTCTGGATTAGGTCCTTCTGCGGCATAATGGAGAGCCGTAGTTCCATTGTAGTCTCTACCGTAGATGTCCGCGCCTTTTTCCATACAGCCATTGATTGCAGTAACACTTCCACATGAAAGCGCATTGAACAACTGTTGTTGGTAACGTACGACATTACTGATATAGTCGCCCTGCTTTATCAACACATCGATGTCGTGGGATGGTTCTTTATCATTCAAGACTCGTCTGCGTTCCAAAGCGTTTCCAGACGCAATGAGTCTAGCATTGATGACAACAGAGGCTGCAGGATCGTGAAAACAAATTTCACTCATCTCCGTGTTGTGGATCAAATAGATCAGCAAATTCGGTCCATGAGGTAAAGGAACTCGCGCATCAACAAACGCTCGATCATATCTATTGAATTCTTCTGAATAACCCATGAAGTGTAGAGCTTCCACCATCAACAGTTCCAAAATTACTAGTTGTGAACTTTTTTCTTCTTTACATTGAGGTTGGAAATTTATAGCTTTGAGATTAAAACTATCATCTTTGAGCATACTTTTCAGTTTTGTGATACATTCAACTTTCTGCTCATTTGAGGTGTCAACTGTTTCGTCTGATGGAAGATTTGGCTCAAATGAGTCGAATGGAAATTTATCATTGTGGTTTTTGAGCCTAGTGTGCAATTCTTCAACGGATTCTGCATTGTCGTCGAAAAAGGAAACTATATTAATAATCTCAGCGACCATATTGTAGATCTGATAGTATCCATCTTTTTGTAAGCGTGCAGAAATGATATTGAGGTAATCAATCACTTCGAAACCAACCTTCTGTGATAATGCCATTGCTTTATATTCAGAAACTGCTTCCTTGAATAATCGGGTAACAAGCTGGAAACATTTATCCGTATAATCAGATCCCAACCTTCTGCCAAACATTCTTAAATATTTTACGAGCGCTACAGGCGGCTCATCATCGAAACATTTTCGATGATTAACTTTCTCCAGAAAATTGGCAGCATTCAGAGTTGAAAAAAGTGATGTATTCAGTGGAAAGTCATTCACCAACTCTTGTAATCTCCGCATGTTTCCAGGTACTGAAAGGCCAAAACCTACAGAACCCAATGCTTTAATGATCTCGTCGACTGTATTGAGTCCGTCGCAACCTTCCCCATGCACGACATACTTTTTGGCCAGTAGAAAAATACGCAAACGTATAATGTCCTTTGCTGCAGTATCCAGCCGTTGGATGTTAAGGCGTAGCTCGGAGAAGAATTTGACTGTTTCCTCGTCCATTTTTTCTGCTCTCTTGGATAGCATAAAAGAGCTGGACAAGGAATTGCGGATGCCGATTATTATCTGTCGAGTGTTTGAGCTCAAACTGTAAAACAGACATTTTCGAGTCTCTTCGGTTAGCATCGGGTTCTCCCAAGTGTTTTGAAAACATTGACCAATCACTTGCAGAGTTCGAACGATCACAAGACGATCTTTCTTCTCCTCAATGTCAGCTTCCAGAGAAGCATTGGTGTACTCAGTGATGATCGCTAAAGAACGAAGATCCCTGCACCCTTCAAAGTCCTTATACAATTGTTGGAAAAATGGGTATTTCTTTGTTACCATCTTCACTCCTTCATTTCTCTTGATTGAAGGGAAACTACTTAGAACTTCCACGTTGTTTTCTAGAATACCCACCTTTTCGGCCTCTAAACATTCACTGAAGTTCTTGAGGTGGGACATCAATGCACTCTCAGTAATAAATGACCGATAGAGAATATTTAAATCGTCTTTTTTGCTGTAAGTACGTACGAAAATCGCCAAACAAAACTCGATCTCTTCCCACGGGATCGCATCGTAAGTGGATCTTAGCAAACTTTTAAGGACACGGATATTTTTCACAATCATTTTCAGGTTTAATAACAACATCCCCCTTTGATCACTCCAATCACTACCCAAAATAACTTGTAATTTCGAAATCAGCAAATCTACCCTCGCCATCAATTCTGCCATCGTTATCCCAGGATAAACGTGTTCCTCATTGTGAGACAATCGAAATTCATGTAGCCTGCTCAGAACACAAAATTCCATTTCTGAATCTAATTCTACATTCCTCAATTTAAGATCTTGATATGATAATGACATAGCATCTTCGAAGCATTGAACATTTTTTTCAATTTCGAATCCGGGCCATTTTTCAATTAACAAATTAACCATTTTTACGTTATTGGCTCGGATGGCGTAATAAAACGCGTTGTGCCCGAACGGATCGGCGTACATGGGGTTAATGAATTCTGTGCCGATTTCATTGTACAATCTGACAAGTGCTTTCAATTCAGAACTGAAAAGGTAATTCAGTATTGTGTAGCGATCATTCTTACAGGCCAAAATAATCAAGTTGGACCGAAACAGAGGATTACCAGTTTCATTTTGAATCGACAACGGAAACTTTAGCTTCTTGTTGGTGGTGATAGAGCAAAGTGACTCAAAAATCGTTTTGAACTTTCTAATATCACCTGCGACGACGGATTCTGTTAGTTGGTTCCATAAATGTATGTGTCTTGTGCGAAGTGCATCCGCTCCATCTTCGGTTGATCCGTCCATGGCGCCTCCAGTCGGTCGCCTCAGATGAGCGATACTGATTCCTACGAAGAAAAATAATTGTAATTAACAAAATGTGGCAGAAGGAATAGAAGTGACTATGTTCTTGAGCTGTAGAATCGATAGGAGTTGGCTCCAGTCATTTAGTAAGCTAAATCAGCGCTGCAAAGTAACACACTTGTGCACAAACTTCACGTTCATACGTCATCCTACTGGTATCTGTCCCTCACTAGCGAAGATAAGAAACCCTTGTGAAAGTTTTTCTTCCAAAATCAAAATAGTAAATTCTTCTAAAACATCATTTGTTCCGCTCTATACCATTTTGAAATATCCAAATAGAATAGGTAGGTCTACGACAAAACGGACTTGAGGACCTAAAAAATTGAAGTTACGTCCAAGATGACTCTCAAATGGTCCAGCGACAATCGAAATCCGTCTACGCACCTGCAAATATTTGCTACACTTGAGTTTTCGCCCAAATGTTGCGGGTAGTGGGAGACTGGCGGCTTCCTGGTGGAACCGCAGTAAATCGAAAGAATTTTCTAGGTACCTGACACCAACAACCCCCTACATGGGTAGTTTCTTGGTACTGGTACACCTTCATACATCAAGAATTACCCACCAACAAATATCCAAAATTACCATATTATATTATTATTTACATTGATTATTTTCCCAAAAGGCTCAATGTTGAAAATAACTAACAAAACAAAAAGTTCAGCCAAAAGGGGGTCGGAATATCCAAGCGAGATGAAGAGTCCGATCCGATATATCCCGGTTTGGGATAAAGGTTCGCGACATCTCTGGTTCTCGTCTCGGGCGGGCACCAATACAAGCTTTGATAAGCTGGTACAAGTATGTTATAGCCCCACCAATATCGATTGTATCGATTATCTCAAATACATCGATCCTTGTGGTATCGATGACGTGTATCAGACAAGACGGTGGGTGTACATGTACAAGAAGTTTAGTTCCCATTCCGCCGCTCGCATTGTCAAGCGATCTGGATGGTCGCTAGGGCTCGCATCTCAAAAAAGATAAACAATCCCAGAAACTATCCCGTGAATGAGCAGGTTGTTTGGGACTTCTGAATAGATGGTACAAGTATGTTATAGTCACTCTTATTTTTTGGTGTCCTTACAATGGTCTTCCTGTATTCATTTTGAAAGTTGATATCGGCACCCGGGATGTAGGCATCGGGACGCCATATTGAGCCGTCACCGATACCACAAGGATCGATGTATTTGAGATAACCGATACAATCGATATTGGCGGGGCTATAACATACTTGTACCGATAAGCTTGCATGTGCTTACCCGACCAACAGTTAGCTCTTCACCTCTGATAATAATCATGTGAAGGCTACATGGACAAAAGGCTGAAATAACAAGATAAGCCAGCAAAATGTTTCCCCGGGATATACCTACATAGTTAGGTTAGATCCAGGGTTATAAATAAATAAATAAATAATAAATAAACATAGAAAAGCTCTGGAAATAATAGGTAGGTAGTTGCTTATAGGTACTAACTTTTTGGATGTTGGGTTCTGAGACAATTAGTCGTTCAGACACAAGCTACATTCTTTCCATCATTTTTCCCCATTTGTCTCGAGGATAGAGGGTATTCGAACACGTTTGCTGTAATGATAATACAAACACTGTAATGATAACAAAACGAACAGAATAAGTGACAATTTCATGACAATTATTCTGATCTGTGACGGTTAGATTAGGTCACCGTGTCTCCGTTGCCAACTTCGGTAATCGGTTGAGTACCTCTACATGGGATAGTCACAAGTTGTAGTAGCTCTTGAGCTTTCAAATTGATAGCTATTAGGTTTATAAAGGTACTAACTTACTATTAGTAGGGTTCTGAGACAATAAGTCGTTCAGAAACAAGCTAAATTCTTTCCATCATTTTTTCACATTTTTCTTGAGAACAGAGGCTCCTCGTTTAACACGTTTCCTGTAACAAAAACAAAAACGCTGCAAATGATTGCACAACGGTTTATTATCTTCCAGCATAGATATTATCTTCCCTTCTGCTCACTGAATCACAAGTACCTATAATACTCTGAATTAGTAGGGTCGTTATTGCGGTGGACATCTAACCACAAAAACATACAGACGCACACATACACCAAAAATACCATCAGAGTCTAAGTTATAAGCTTTCTAAGCTCATATCATAAGCTTTTTAAGGTTACATAAATATGCATTTTTCCACCGCCCCCATATCCTGTAACGCGCCATTTCCGCCCAGCGAACCCCACAACGTGGTCGTTTTGGTTTATTATTTCCAATAATAATAATAAACCTTTGGAATCGAACATGAAAAAGCGCAGCAAATTATTACACAACGGTTTATTATGTAACTGTATAGATGCCCCTTCTGCGTAGATCACTGTTTTCTGTGGTCAATACCCTCGAGCTTCCTCCTGGAAAGCCCTAAATGGAGTACCTACTGGAGCCAGCCCAGGAATTGAAATTACATACAAATGCGCGGGATTCGATAATTCAATCATTAGTTATTTATAGTTTTTCATGAAGCATAAAGCAAAAAATAAACCGTTGTGTAATAATTTACGCCCTTCTGCGTACAAATAATAATTTACCGTAGTGTAATAACTTACCCAATAATACTTCAACGTTTGTTCAAGTTGCAAAAGAACAAAATCCGAAAGAGCCATCATTTTAGCGAATTTTCAAAGAAAATGAAGCTATTGCAATGGCTTCGAAATTTAAATAATATAAATTTTTGGAAATTTTCTTCATAGAAATCCGTTTCAGACCATTCTAAAACGATTCCTGAAATTTAACACTTTTTTATATGTATATATATATTTATATATATATGTGTCACTCCAGACGATAACTCTCGATAGAATTGAGATAAACAGCTCAAATTTGCACAAAAAATCTATCTTGGCAATCGAAAGGCTAAGATCGAAGATGGGCGAAATTGGCCTACTCTAAGGAGGGTTTTGGCGCATTTAAAGTGCGCAAAAATTACCCAAAAATCCCCAAAATGTTATTTTCCATCAAGTGACCCCTCATTTTAAAGGTTTTTGCACGCTGAACACGATGGTGGAATCGGATTTTAGATATCTTGATCCGTTCTCAAATTAGAGCATTTAAAGTGCGCAAAAATTACCCAAAAATCCCCAAAATGTTATTTTCTAACAAGTGACCCCTCATTTTAAAGGTTTTTGCACGCTGAACACGATGGTGAAATCGGATTTTAGATATCTAAATCCGTTCTTAAATTAGAGCATTTAAAGTGCGCAAAAATTACCCAAAACTAGGATAATCTTTAAACTCTTACCCCCCCCCCCCCCCCCCCACCCCCTTAGAGTGGTCAGATTGAAAAATGTGAGAAGTATTAATTGAAGACGAGAGTTCGAAGCAAAAAAGGGGGAGGCAAACGATTAGTACAACTCCTTGAATTTCCCATTTGACATAATAATTGTTATGATACCTTCATAGATAGACAAGTACCGGCCCACGTATTACTAGAAGGAAGACGAAAGAAAAAATCTATTTCAAATTATTCAATTTAGATACTAACAGTAGGAGGAAGAAGGTTAGGTAGGTATCTTATCAATTTATTATCAGTATCATACGAATATTTGATATTCAAAGGTAGGTAGGTACTTAACATGATAAAAATAATATCAATGAAGAAGGAAGGATCTACCTACCTAGTAGAGCAAATCTTGAACTGGTTTTAGATACCAGGCCTGAAATCGTAGTCAAGAGGAAAGGCCATTCAGAAGGAACAAGGAATCTACTCATAACAGTTTATAATTATTACGTAGGTAATTATATGAAATTAATACCTACGTACAAAATGATTGTGTAAAGAGTTCGTAGCAGTTAATAACAAATTATAACCACATGGATAAATTAGAAATCAAGGTAATAAAAAAATATTAGTAACAGGGGCATCTAGTAGGAATATACCTAATAATTATGTTCCAAAGCTACCAATAGGTACTGACCTTCTTTTGAAAAAATCACAATATTGGTAATTACCTACCGATCATGTGATTTTTTTTAACAATAAATTAACTAAATTTATGTATTATAAGGAACCTACTTAATACAATATTTTCCGTTGCCTACCTACTAGTTTTCTTGAGCTGACGGGAATTTAAAAAGGCATTCCTTCTTTGTGTTTCTGCATGGCGGCGGCATCCAAGCTTCCTTTTCTCTTTCATTCACTCGATCGCCTGATCCCGTTCTATGCAAACGCTTTCACTAGCCCGAAAAAACTCTATTACATCATACTTTTTTGTGTTTGAATTGTTCACATTGCAGTTCAAATTTGTAGATCAATTTGATCTGTTTGTTCTTCGTTATCTTAGTTCAATTCCTACGTTTTTTTGTGTGGAGAATCTCTCATAGGAAGTTTCCTCCTTTGTTGTGTGCTCTTCTAGCTTCACCAGAAACACGACCAACTTTTGCATTTCTACAAAACAATATGGAAATCACATGAGAGGTGCTTAGGTACCGATCCGAATTATACTGCACCATTGGTCCTGTTTACATCGTGAACCATAACGTGGAATGGAAAGTTGCGATGTATCCGTACAGGCAACTTTCGATTCCAATAATTCTCAAGCAGTTTCAGGTCCACTCAATGTTGAATACTAGAATAGAACAATATTTCAACGTAGCACCCACATGTTCTTCCAAGTGATCCTTCCAGAAACCACATCCTTCCTTCATAGTTTATTTCAAGATTGAGCCTGCATGAAAAACAACCTGCACTTGAAGCACTCATGATTTTCTATAACAACTCCTTTACCTACTGCACTCTCTTGAGTAGGTAAGTCAAAAGTCCTAACTACCCTATCCTACCTAATATGAACCCACAGCGATCAAATAAATAAGCACTTAGTACAATTACGTAATAAACAAACGGTAGAATCAGGATGGACAAAACGTACAAATTAAAATAAATACGAAGAGAATATACATAGAAAACCAAATTTTAGACCGAAGTTTTCCTTTATTCAAAACCATAGCCATTAATTCGAATATTTCTTTGAAAATTCGCTCATTAAGTCATGCTGCATGACTGGTTTTTTTTAAATGGAATAATATCACAGAACATCCAACTCGACTTCATACAGCCATCCTTGACTGCTTTAGGAAGCATCAGTGCTCCCTCGAGATGATATCTGGGCAGGATTTATACCGTTTGATTCACGCTCATGTTGGCGACGCTTTTTGTTGCAAACGAACGGCTGGTCGTACAATGCTCCGTGTCGTCTCAAAAATTCTTTAGTCAAGATCAATATAAAAACGTTAAACAAACCATACCTCATTCACAGTTTTCGAGCTACGGCGTTCTGAAAATTTCAACCCCTATTGTTTATTATTCTGTGAATAATTACAACTACGTAATCGCTCAGCAAAATTTTTTATAACACCCCCTAAATTTTTTTCTTTTACGTTTCAAGGTGCGTAGATTCAGAAAATGCAATGTCCGTCGAGATTATCATCCACATCTACTTTAATTTCAGTCTAAAAATTTCGTTCAGTCGCACACATGCTCCATTTGGGCCCTAGTTGTGTCCCGAAACTTTGCAGCCCGATCGGTATATACCCAGGGATGTTATGAGTGAAAATGTGTGTAAAAATAGGTACTTTTTGTGTTTTAGTAACATGTTACTAACGTGAGCTTTTGAGGTATCGTTTTCCATGTTTTTGGGACGAGAAGACCGAATAAACGACGTTAAATTTGGTCTAAAACCGTCGTTTTTCCGCACACAGTTTGGGTCCCCATTATGGAACACATTTGGGTCCTAGTTGTGCTCCGAAACTCGGCAGCCCGATCGGCATAAACCCAAGGACGTTACGGGTGGATAATGGGTGTAAAAATAGGGGCTTTCGAGGGATATTTGGGATTTTAGTTAACATGAGCTTGTTAGGTATCGTTTTCCATGTTTTATAGGACGAGAATAGCGAATAATAAGTTGATTTTGACCGATGAGTGAAGAATTGAGGTTGTAACGAAGGTTGAGCTCCCGAACTTGTATAATAACACTAGAAGTAGTATCAACAGGTGAATCAAGACAATTTAATGGCACTAGCAACGATCAAAAATAATCTTTTTAAAAAAATCCGAGCCTATTTCGTGTTTTTGGGGGCCAAAATTGGTGGAAACCATCAAAAATAGCCATTTTGATAACTGCCCATGAAAGAAACAATAAATGAACAGCCAAAATTTCTGTAGGTATGTCCAATAGAATAATAAACCCATGTGACAAGGACTTTGCAGCGTTTTTTCGACCCTTAGAGATGACTGGCAGTAACACACAGTTTGAGGAGGGGGGGGGGGGGCGCATTTTACGCTATCTGTAACCAACTGAATTGTAATACCGCTGCAGTCGCATGGTTTTGTTATTCTATTGGACATAACTACAGAAATGTTGGCTGTTCATTTATTGTGAACTAATTTAGATAGCTATTTTGATGGTTTCCATCAATTCTGGCCCAGAAAAAACGAATTAGGCTATTATTTTTGACAAATTATTATCTTTGATCACTGGTAGTGCCATTTAATTGTTATGATTCACCTTTTCATACTACTTCTAGTGTTATTATACAAATTTATGGCGATTCCAGACAATTTCCCGGGTTTTTGACTCATAAAAAATGAATTTTGGGAGCTGAACCTTCGTTACAACCTCAATTTGGTCAAAATCGACTTCATAAATATATGGTCTTCTCGCCCTAGAAAACATGGAAAACGATACCTCACAAGCTCATGTTTTCTAAAGCCTTAGCAAAATAAAAAACTATTTTTTCACCCAAAACACCTTTGGGTACCTATATTCCGATCGGGGTGCCGAGCTTAGGAGCATAACTGGGACCCAAGTGGAGCCGACGTGAGAAAGAACGACGACTTTAGAGCAAAATTTAACGTGCTGAAACTTTGTGAGAACCTCAATTCTTCCATCAAAATCGACTCTTCATATTCGTCCTCCTCGACCTAAAAAATATGGAAAACCATGCCTCACAAGCTCATGCTGTAGCCCTAAATACAAATTTTTGACCACCAAAAATCCAAATTTGACCCCTATTGTGTATGAAAAACAACTGAAATGGTGTTTTTTGGTCTTTACTCACCCTGCTATACCACTTTCAGTGATTTGATATATGTTGTTCGCGACTGTAGCAGTTTTTACCGTTTTTCTACCCATAAAAATTCAATGTTGACCCCCGTAGATTTTTTGAAAAATGCGAAATTTTGTTTGGTAATACGAATACGAACGTTTTGGCGTTATTTGAACTGTTATCATGAAGCCAAGCACAGATAGCTGAAATGACACATATACAAATACATATATTATAATATATGTGTCACGGTGAAAGCCCGGAGCCTGTCGAAAGCTGAGACTCACCGGCGATTGTTGACATCCACCAAAGCTGATGGAATGATCGTAGATTAAAGTCCGGAATTCGGGCTTCCACCCGTGAATGCAGTTACAACAAGGGAGCGGTGAAAGTCCGAATTATGTTGCGTTCTTGTCGTATCTCGCACAGAGCTCAGTTATCTGCGGTTCCGTTTGTTGAGATCTTTCGTGATGATTCGAAAGAGGTAGGCTATGACCGTCGTGTTCTGACTTGATCGACCGTTTTTACATTATTGACAAAATTATTATGGTGGAATTAGCAATGAATAAATTTAAAAAAGAAAAGGCTTCGACATTTTGTTCGCTTTCCTGATTTCAAAATTACATTTCTGAATATAGGTCTTGTTAACAAATATTTGGTACCCGTGTAGTATGCGATCTCACCGTTATTGCACCATATGGCATCCTCTAGAGCTAGAGTGTCGCACTGGCCGGGCTGAGATCGCGTACTACACGGGTACCATATATATCCAGTTCGGACATACATCAAGTTGCCTTGGTGATTGTTAACAATCACCGGTGAAAGCCCGACGTACTAGTGATGGGGGTTGAATAACGGAACCGCTTAGAATAACCGGTTATCGACCAAGAACCGGTTATTGAAACAACCGGTTACCGGAAAACCTACGTTATTGGTATAACTACTTCGCTTCTCCTGGCAAGGGAGGTGGTTGCCTTCACTACCCAATAATTTTTGTGTGAATGACCACACACAGGTAACTGTCTCGCTCTCGCACCCTAGGGATGTCCCAAAAGTATCGATACTTGAAAGTATCGATACTTTTTTCAAAAAGTATCGATGCATATCGATACTTTTTTCTCTGATATTATCGTAGTGTCGATACTTTTTTCCCAGTATCGGAGCCGATACTTTTTTTATCCCTCACATTTCATCGGTTTCAACACCTATCACGTGAAGGTACTACTGACCTCTAACTAGATTGATGGGAGGCCAAACACTTCAGCAAATTAAAGAAATTTAATGTACCACCACCTCCAGCTCTCAGTGAGAATCAGCTGTCCTCCATCTAGTAGGAAGGAAAATACACTGCCAATGTGATGGCACAGGAGCTTCCTCATCACAATCAGAGTGACCCATTATACATTACATAACATTACATAACGTGAAATATACATATTACATAACATTACATTACATAACATTACATAACATAACATTACATAACATTACATGAAATATACATATTACATAACATTACGTCCATTATACATAATTGCGAAAGTTAAATGCGTGTTTGAAGAATTTCACGTTAGCGCATGCGCAGGGCGAACCGCTGGCTCTATCATGTTGAAATTTATATGGGACCTCAATGGGCCCTACCCGCTTAATCCCTGAGAATTACATTGAAATTGGGTGAAATCTTTGGTTACTACGGCTGTAACAAGGAAATTGAATCTATTTCACGCCAGCGCATGCGCAGAGCGCACCGAGGGTCCGATCATGCTGAAATTCATACTGGAACTCACTAGGCCTTGTCCAAATAACCCTTAAAAATTTGAGCGAAATTGAATCAAAATTGTGAAAGTTATGCGTGTTTGTTGAATTTAACGTTAGCGCATGCGCAGGGCGTACCGCTGGATCAATCATGTTGAAATTTGTATGGGACCTCAAGGGGCCTTATCCGCACCATCCCTCAATATTTGAGCTGAATCAATTCAAAATCGTGGAAGTTATGGCTGTAACAAGGAAATGCGGACAGACAGACCCACAGACTCATAGACCCACAGACCGACAGACACGGAACCAAATTTGTTCAGTAGGCTTTGATACGCAAAATGCAAGTGGAAATTTTGATTTCTGAAGACAAAAATTTTTTGGCTCACGAAAGTGAACACAAGGCTTCCGCTGCTTCGCAGACTCGGAAGCAAAATACCCAACCAAGCAACCAACCAACCTAACTCAATAGGTTCGTTCGCAGTACAAATCGCGACTCTGTTCCGAACTCGAGGAGTCCTGGAAAATGGCCGCCTGAGGTTCTGAAAGGGGTTCCGAATTCCGCAACACTACGAACGCTCAGTGAATCTGGAACTGTCAACGTTACTACCTATATGATATTATAGAGGACAACCTGCGTCTTTCGTGGATGAAAGACAAAAACGCTGCAAAGTCCTTGTCACATGGGTTTATTATTCTATTGGACATACCTACAGAAATTTTGGCTGTTCATTTATTGTTTCTTTCATATAAAATAATTGAAATAGCTATCTCTGGTGGTTTCCACCAATTGTGGCCCCCAAAACACGATCAAGGTAAGCTCCTCTTTTTTTCTTTTTTTTTCTTCAATAAATTATCTTCGATCATTGATAGTACCATTTAATCGTCTTGATCCACCTGTTGACACCTTTTCCAGTGTTATTCTACAAATTGATGGTGATTTCAGACGATTTCCCAGGTTTTTGACTCATAAAAAATCAATTTCGGGAGCTGAACATCTGGCAGAACCTCAATTTTCTATTCTTTGGTCAAAATCGACTTCATATTCGGTCTTCTCGTCCCCAAAAACATGAAAAACGATACCTTAAAAGCTCATGTTACCAACATGTTGCTAAAACGCAAAAAGTACCTATTTTTACACACATTTTCACTCATAACACCCCTGGGTATATTCCGATCGGGCTGAAAAGTTTCGGGACACAACTAGGGCCCAAATGGAGCATGTGTGCGAAAGAACGATTTTTTTAGACCGAACATGAAGCCTGTACACGTGATACGGCGTACGGCGGACGGACATTGCATTTTTGGAATCTACGCACCTTGAAACGGAAAAGAAAAAATTTTGAGGGGGTGTTATAAAAATTTTTTGCTGAGCGAATACATAGGTGTATTATTCACAGAATAATAAACCAAAAACGCTGCAAAGTCCTTGTCACATGGATTTATTATTCTGCTGGACATACCTACAGGAATGCTGGCTGTTCATTTATTGTTTCTTCCATGTGCCGTAATTTAAATAGCTGTGTGTGATGGTTTCCACCAATTTTGGCCCCCAAAACACGAATTAGGCTCGGCTTTTCTTTTAAAAACATCATCTTTGATCATTGCTAGTGCCATTGTCTTGATTCACCTGTTGACACCTTTTCTAGTGTTATTAAAGAAATCGGAGCCCTACGTTCGGCACCCGGGCCCTAAAAAGCGTTACTCTCGGCACCCGGCTCGTTCAAAATCGAGTTTTACTTTCGGCACCCAAGTTACGGTGGGCACCCAGCTGAAATAGAAATGGACTGTTACTTTCGGCACCCCGTTACGTCGGGCACCTGCCTCGCGTTGAACACCTTAATTTGCCTTCCCACTTTTACAGTCTTAGGACTGTCCCCACTGTCTGTGGAGGTGTGGTTAAAAATTTGGTGTTTTGTGTCCTTCCAAGAGGAAGTCGTCAAATGATAATACTAAAAAGTAAGAAATTAAAAAACTAGCAACACAATCAAAAATTTGGTGTTTTGTGTCCTTTCAAGAGGAAGTCGTCAAATGATAATACTAAAAAGTAAGAAATTAAAAAACTAGCAACACAAACAATAAAACAACAAAAACCAACTCGCACTGTATTTGTGTCCATGAAGTCACGCAAAGTCGAAAATACTTCTTCCCGAGATTTTGGCAATACACCTATCTTTTTCCTCCTCCGCATATATGCTACATGCTGCAAATTGTGCACTACTTTCGCCGTTGGGGATGCATTGGGAACTTCCAGCAGAGCCTTCCTTACAATCTGTGAAGATACAAAACACACTTGTGGGTACCCTCCCGATATTGCGAAAAGAATACTGAAACACAAAAAAATATTTACTCCGCATACCTTTCGAGGAGTGGAAATGTCGTCACCAGCTTTCCGCTTAACAGCCGCCCTCAGCAAAACGTCCGCAAAGTCGTCACTCAGCTCGTGGGTGTGCTCATCTTGAGCGAAAACCACCTTCCCATCCATCGTTCTCAAATAGCACTTGCATTTAAACTTCCTTCGTCCCGGGCAAATCCAGCGAGTTTCACCTGATTTCAGTGTTTTTTGGTAGGTGAACCGGAATTGTTTGTGAAAAAAAAACATCGTGGCCGCTCCTCGAGCCCCCCGCAACGCACACGTCACCTGTCACGTTCATCACTGGAGCAAAACTGCCGAACTCATCGAATCATATTGATAAGAACGGCTGTTTAAGTTTTCATGATTCCCGGGTGCCGAAGGTAACGGTCCATTTGCCGACTCATTTCAGTTTTCATCTCTGCCGGGTGCCCAGAGTAAACAGAGCGGAGGCGCTCCCCACTTTCACCTCTCATTTCCGAAGGCCCGGGTGCCGAATGCAGGCCTTCCAAATTTAAAACACTGAATTTAAAAAGAGCACGAGGAAGGATAGAAGTCTCCACCATGAGTGTAAGAAGTCAAATGACCATGGTTGGTCGGTCTGCCCTTATACCCCCCCCTTCTCCAACCCATGGGAAACCATGTTTAGTTGTCTCCCGAAGCGGGATCTCTTCGTGTAGAGGTAATGCCACCTCAAAATAATCCGAAATTCACAAAATTTGCTTTTTGTTTTACATAAACGACTATCTACAGAGCTCCCCGCCACTCGTTTTCTCCAATCACGTCAACATTTTGAGGTACCGATCAACAGGACCATTTTTCTTGCAAAAGAAATGCGCATTATCGTTGCTATATCCGTTTGCCACGAGAAACTATTTATCGTTTCCGAATAAACGTTTACCTTGTGCTGAATCGAATAAAACAATGAACAGCAAGACTAACAGTTTCGGCTTATTATTCGGTGAATAATACACCTATGTATTCGCACAGCAAAAAATTCATAACACCCCCTCAAAAAATTTTCTTTTACGTTTCAAGGTGCGTAGATTCCAAAAATACAATGTCCCCCCGCCGTCCACCGTATCAATATCTACTTTAATTTCAGTCTAAAAATTCATTCTTTCGCATACAGGCTCCATTTGGGCCCTAGTTGTGTCCCGAAACTTTGCAGCCCGATCGGAATATACCCAGGGGTGTTATGAGTGAAACATGGGGGTAAAAATGAGCTTGTATCGTTTTTCATGTTTTTTTGGGACGACGAGACCGAGTATGAAGTCGATTTTGACCAGCTGTGGAAAATTGAGGTTGTAACGAAGTTTCAGCCTCAAATTTACGTTAAAATTTGGTCTAAAATCGTCGTTCTTCCGCACATAGTTTGGGTCCCCATTTGGATCCTAGTTGTGCTCTGAAGCTCGGCAGCCCGATCGGAATACACCCAGGGGTGTTATGGGAGAAAAACTGGTGTAAAAATCGAGGGTTTTTAAGGGTTTAGTGAACCTGGGCTTGTGATGTATGGTTTTCCACGTTTTTTAGGGCGAGAAGACGGAATATGAAGTTGACTTTGTCCAAAGAGTGAAGAATTGAGACTGTAACGAAGGTTCAGCTTCGAATTTCATTTTTTATGAGTCAAAAACCTGGGAAATTGTCTGAAATCACCATAAACTTGTATAATAACACTAGAATTAGTATCAACTGGTGAATCAAGACAATTAAATGGCACTGTCAATGATCAAAGGTAATTTGTCGAAAATAGGAGCCTAATTAGGGTTTTTGGGGGCCAAAATTGGTGGAAACCATACAAAATAACCATTTCAATTATTGTACATGAAAGAAACGAAAAATGAATTTCCAGTATTTCTGTAGGTATGTCCAATAGAATAATAAACATGTGACAAGGACTTTGCAGCGTTTTTTGAGTTTTGTGGCAATATCTCATGTTGTCCCAATCAACGTCCTTCCGCATAATGTACAGATATACTTAGTTATTTTTCACATTTTTTCCATTCCACAGTTTGAAGCCACGACAACTCGTCCACGAGCTATTTTTGTGTGTAACAACGACCGAAACCCAACCACTCATGGCGGAAAGCCCCCCCCTCAAACCATGAAAAGTTGACGGACAGGTAGGTAGGTACCTTCATACTTTCTAAAAAGGCAAACGTTGAACGTATAAGGTACACATCAGGTTTCTGCTCCCCATTGTCCCAGGTCGTTCATCTGAAAGGCACTCGCAGGTAGAGGTGAGACGATATTTCAGTAACCGATATTTTGTAACCGTTACTACCCATCCAGATATGTAACCGATACTGAAAACCAAAAATATCGGTTACAAAGTATTAGTTAGCGCTGAAAGTATCTGTTAGCAGTATCACAGAGAGAGACTTGGATCTTGGAGCAGAGAGGAATATTATAATACAACAGTATTCGATAAGAAAAACTGAATACTGATACGTTAAAAGAGACAAACCCGAAACAGATACTATAAACATAAACGCACTGTACCTGATGGGGGAGTAACGAATAACTAATACTTAGTAACCGATATTTGTAACCGATATTTGAAAGTCTCTGTATCAGAAGTAACGAATACTCACAAGTATTCGTTAAGCACACCTCTACTCGCAGGTAGACCACAGTCCCGTTGTCCAGCGGATGTTTTTATGAACAGACAGTAAAGGATTATTTCTCGAAATCTAGTCAAGTTTACTTCCAACTATATCACTGTGAACTATACCACTTTCAAAAGGTTCGCTGACGGTTAGTGACCACGCATGGGTGTTACTGGTACTTTTAAAGGCGGCTCCACACATGCGGTACTTGCCAAGTACCGAGTAACTCGGTGACTCCGACGACGAGCTCCTTGCTCCACACATTCGTGGATCGTCCCGCGCAAGACTCGCCTCGGGAAAGAGGCAAGTCACTCGCAGTTGCTCGCGAGCCAAGGTAAATGATGGACGACAAATTAATCAAACTTAATCATAGCAAATTAATCTATCAAATCTTAAAATGTTTATTCATTACTATTATTATTTTATTTTATTACTTTATTTTATTTTTTTAATTATAATTGTAATTTACTATGGAATCAACAGTCACCTGGGTCGCAGTTGGTTTCATTTGAGAATATATTATTGTGTTGAAAAATTAAAATAAATACCAATTTAAAAAAAAACATTGATGTTTCGATGTATCAAAACATCGATATTTTTTCTCTGATGTTTTTTAGACATCGATGTTTCTTGAGGAAAAAACATCGATGTGCAAACATCGATATTTTCTTCATCGATACCCATCCCTAAAGAGAACTATGTGGATCACTACTAGAAGTGAAGGGACAGAGGGTGATGTGATTCACAGAAAAATACCTCGACCATCGGCCCCTTGCGGCCCGCATGTGTGGAGCGGGGCAGTTACTCGCTACTTGGCGCGTACTTGTCTCCTTTGAAGCGGGGAAAAAACCGACACTGGATGGAGCCTCCCCAAGTACGGTTACTCGTGACTCGGCGAGTACCGAGTAACCCATCCACACTACTAGGAAATCGGCAAGTATCGACTCGGTACTTGGCGAGTACCGCATGTGTGGAGCGGCCTTAACGATGACAATATTCCCTTCAGTGGTTGTAGGGTAGGTATTTACGTCTCAGGCCAAATGAGTAGGTACCTAGTATAAGCTAAAACTTCGAAATAACATCATACAACGCCATGGCCAAGTTCCACAGAGAATGCGTGGACATCGCAGTTTTCTACAATTTGACTGTTATGAGGTCCTTCATTATTTCTTTTAAAGTAATATAATGAAAATTCCAGTCCTTATCCGGAACGGCTAAACATTCATCTCGAATGAACTGAAATACACGAGAAATGCATCAATAAAATTACGTTGTAGTTTACTATTCGCGATGAAAATTAATAATCGATTTGCTATTCCAACTATCGCTGTAGTCTTCGGGTTGCCGCAACAATCGATGTAGGTACCACGTCGCATAGCTATTTCGCACTCCCTTCGGGATGCTGCTCACAGTCGATCGGTATCTACCAACTTCTACGGGTTGAATAACCTATCGATATGGGCTTCAATTTGGAAAAAATCATCGAATGACCCATTTGTGTTGAAGAAATAAATCGGTAGGACCCTTCGGGTTCAGAAACTGAGCACCTCGGGTTAATGCAAATGGTCACGTGACTCTTCGGGGTGAATCACAATCTGAAGAAAACATCAACCCGAAGCCTTCGGGGTATCATTCGCCCGAACAATCCCTCGTAATGTCGACAACAACCCGAAGACGCAGCATCCCGAAGCTTTCAGGTTGTCCCCAACACAAACAAACATCCTCGTAGCCATCGAGTTGTCCCCAACCCGAAAAACGCTGCAAAGTCCTTGTCACATGGGTTTATTATTCTACTGAACACACCTACAGAAATATTAATTTATTGTTTGGTCCATGTGAAATAATTGAAATAAGTAGTTATTTCTGATGGTTTCCACCATTTTTGGCCCCTAAAACACAAATTAGGTACGCTATTTTAGCGAATTTTCGAAGAAAAGGAAGCTATTGTTCTCGGTCCAAAATTTTTAAAACTCGAATTTCCGAAAGATTTTTATACCAAAATCCGTTTCAGACCATCCTGAATTCCCTGCCGAAAGACACCAAAAATTATATGTATATATATATATATATTTATATATACCTATATTTATATATTTATATATTTATATATTTATATATGTATGTGTCATTCCAGACGATAACTCTCGAAAGAATTGAGATAAAAAGTTCAAATTTGCACGAAAAATCTGTCTTGGCAATCGACAGGCTAAGTTCGAAGATGGGCAGAATCGGGTCACCCTAAGGGGGAGTTTTGGGGAGTTTTGGGGGGGGGGAAATTACCCATAAATTCCCAAAATGAAAAAGTCTGACAAGTGACACCTCATTTTAAAGGTTTTTGTACGCTGAACACGATGGTGAAATCAGAATTGCGATATCTCACTCCATTCTCAAACTGGAGCACTTTGAAGATGAAGGAACGTGGTTATTTCTTGAGATGTTCTTCCTGGTTCGTCTGCTCTAATCTGATAACGGAATGGGATATCGCAATTCTGACTTCACCATCGTGTTCAGCGTTGGAAAATCTACAAACCGAGGTGTTACTCGGCAAAAAATGGAACAAAAAATTTGTTACGTACCCAATACCTACTCTTCTGGTATTCAAAACATTTTTGATTTCCCCCTCCCCCTCCTTCCATCCCAAATTTTACTTTGCGTAAAACTACTCCTGTTTTAATTTTGTTTGGTATCAAGTTGGGAAAACATTGGCCGAAAATTAATTTTCAGAAAATTTTAGGCGGAGGAGGAAGATGCCGAAAACTTCGAAAATTCGCTCATATAGCCATGCTGCATGACTGTGGTTTTTTTTTTTTCAATTCATCTTTAATCATTGGTAGTGCCATTTAATCGCCTTGGTCCACGTGTTGATACTACTTCCAGTGTTATTATACAAACTGAGGTGATTTCAAACGATTTCCCAGGTTTTTGACTAATAAAAAATCAATTTTGGGAGCTGAACATTTGGGAGAACCTCGATTTTCCACTTTTTGGTCGAAATCGACTTCATATTCGGTCTTCTCGTCCCCAAAAACAAGGAAAACGATACCTCAAAAGCTCATTTTACTAACATGTTACTAAAACACAAAAAGAACCTATTTTTATAGATGTGTGCGAAAGAACGAATTTTTTAGACCGAAAATGAGGCCGTTAAACGTGATATGGCGAACGGCGTACGGACATCGCATTTTTGGAATCTACGCACCTTGAAACGGAAAATAAAAAATTTTGAGGGGGTGTTATACAAATTTTTTGCTGACCGAATACGTAGGTGTATTATTCACAGAATAATAAACCAAAAGCAGCGCCTTCAGTATCGACGAGAACCCGAAGACGCAAAATTTCGGTTTGAAATTTTGCGTCACCTCGAAGAAATTTTAACCCGAAGCGCTCGTTCAGGTTGTCGTTGAACGTTTGGTATCGACGACAACAGGGAGAAGCCTTTGGGGTCGAGATTTTGCCTCTTCAGGTCTAATTTTGCCAGAAGCTAGCGGGAGAAGCGGAGCCGAATGCAAAACGAACCCGAACATTGCCAAAATAGATCGTACCTATTTCATGATAGTTTTCAATTATTAAAACTTGTTTTTCTCGAATTTTAGCTGCCTGTTTGTTAGACCATGTTTCACTTGATATTATGTAGGTACCTACCTAACAACTGCTTTAAATTGGTATTTTTGCATTCCCATATCGAAGAAAATTTTTATTAAATGAATAAGGTGGTACCTACTTAAACTGTTGTATCTGTGAGGATGGATCAGTTGGATTTTTTGTTATGTTAAAGCGCGTACGAGTAGGTAGGTACCAGGCCAATAACAAAAGTGTACCTATGTAGTCATTGTCTGCGAACTGGGAAAAGGAGTCATGAGACATTTGAGGATTTGAGTGACATTAAACGAGTTAAAATTGCCTCTAACGGATTCATTGAACAAAGTAGTTTAATTCAATAATGCTCATTGCTTATATCCTTATATTTTATATGAAGCCGCTGGTTCTATGAGGGCTCGGCAATGTTCGGGTTGTTTTGCGTTCGGTCAAGTGCGGCTCCCTTTCTCCCGCTAGATTCTCCCAGTTTAGCCTCATCGGGTAGGTGTATTTTTCTCAGTGTACTAAAACACCAAGAAACCGTATTTTTACACCCATTTTTCACCCATAACACCTCTGGGTATATTCCAATCGGGCTGCAAAGTTTCGGGGCACAACTAGGGCCCAAATGGAGCATGTATGCGAAAGAACTAATCTGTTAGACCGAAAATAAAGTAGACGCGGATGGAACGGCGTACGGACACGGCATTTTGGTTTATTATTCCGAGAATAATACACCTTCGCATTCGCTCAGCAAATCAATTTTATGACACCCCCTCAAAATTTGTTTCAAGGTGTGCAGATTCCAAAAATGCGATGTCCGTCCGACGTATCATCCATATATCTACTTTATTTTCGGTCTAAAAAATTCGTTCTTTCGCACACAGGCTCCGCTAGGAGCCCTATTTGCACCCCAAAACTTTGCGGCCCGATCGGAATATACCAGAGGGTGTTATGGGTGTAAAAATAGGGTTTTTTTGTGTTTTTGTAACATGAGCTTGTGAGGTATCGTTTTCCATGTTTTTTGGGCGAGAAGACCAAAGAGTGGAAAAACTGAGGAAACAGAAATTGGTGGAAACTAAAAAAATAGCTACTTATTTCAATTATTGCACACGAAAGAAACAACAAATGAACAGCCAACGTTTCTTTACTATGTCCAATAAAATAATATAAATCCATGTGACAAGGACTTTGCAGCGTTTTTGGAATCTAAGCACCTTGCAACGTTAAAAATAAAATCTCGAGGTGTTATAAAACTATTTTGCTGAGCGAATACATACGTGTATTATTCACAGAATAATAAATCAAAATCGGACCAGGAGGGGAGGATATATTAGGGGAGATGATGGGGCATTTGATCGGAAAAATGCATATTTGTTGTAAAACAAGTACTCTACCAAGATCTTCCAATATGAATGAAACGTGGGGATTATGTATAGGGCGCTTCGAGTTTAAATGCTACCTGGTGACCGTAGACATACCAATACGAACGTACGGGAGGAGAAACGCTGCCATATTGTTTTGAAAAATCATACGTACTTATAAATATATTCCAAGAAATTTAATGGTGGGGAGGGGGGGGGTTGATGGTTAACTGTTGGGGAGTATGTAATTAAGCTACACTTACTTAGTAGAAGTAACTTAGTACAAAGACGGTTAGAAGAATGAAGTTCAGGTAGAACAGTCAGGCCCCGAAAGATAACCGACTTCCACTGTATTAGGTAAGGTCTCTCGAGCTCTGGATTCGGGTATACATTTCTACCATCATAATCCGATATTTATTCAAACTGGTGGTACGAGTAGCTACATTCGTAATGCTAAATAGCGACGACATTCGAGCTGTAGGTTATATTAAAAAACTATATATATATAGGTATATAATGTGAATCCCCGAAAGGTTTGAAGTGAACAAGTCTGTGATCCACAGAATTACGATGGAGCTCATCACTTTCCCATTGACGTAATTTAAAATCAGTGCTTTACTCATTCACGTTCTAATATAATTGTGATAATGATGTAGTGTAATTATTGATATTACTGGTAGAACTTACACAATTCAAAAATGGATGGGCCAAGCTTCGCTCGAGCAGTGCAGTCGTCACTGTGTGGACCCTGGTACGTACTGAGACCTGTGACTGCCATACAGACATAACGTCGTAGTTTCGAAGCCTTATCTCCTGGAAGTATTGGCTATGGCGGGGGGGTCGTTCGAATCTTCGCTCTCTTCAGTCGGAAACGTAAAGTCAGCGATATTTCCGTCGGCGTGGTGGTACCTGTTTCCGCTGGTTCAAGGGTTTAACTTATCGGAGCGGATGGATCTAGGAAGTGACCACAATATTATAAACAACCAGATTCATGTGCTTTCACGTTCTCGGACAGAATAAGCGCTTCAAATGATTAACATACACAACGTTTTATACCCCTTCTGCGTAGTTCACTAGAGGGGACTAGATCTAGGACCTACAACCCATCCACTCACCGAATCTGAGAAAAATTGGACCATCAATTCACACATACGTATCCGTGACGGGACGTGCCGTACTAGCGGTATCAGTGCAAAAAAAAAATATATATATATTATCGGAAGGGCCTTATGTCTTGTAAACGAAGGTGGAAACAACTGTCCAAAATGTCCGGCTCCCTTTGGCTCCGACGCACTCAGTGCTTTCAGAGAATTCAGGACAAAAAAAATTCTGTTGCCAGCGATATTAGTTAGCTTGACCGCGATATCCTCCGGTTTTTGTTCCGTTCTCGTTTTATATAGTTTTAATAATTTTAAATATTTTGTCGCCACAAATGACGAAATGCCAATTTCGTCATTTTTCGAACAATTATTGAAATTGTTCAAGAGCATTCGGTCCGATACAATCTACAGGACCCTACGTATATATAATGACCCAGTGTATGTTTCTTCTCTTCTTCCTCATCTAAAACAAACGCTATTACGTCAAGATATCCCAGTTTAAATTCATTATTAAACGAGACATACAACGAGAGATCACTTGAGAAAGCCTACCGCAGCAGCGAGCTCTGCATCTTACCGCAGCATCTGAACACTGCACATTATTACACAACGGTACCTACCTAACGGTACTTACCTGCGCAGATGCCCCTTCTGCGTAGTATATCACCGTTTTCTGTGGTCAGTACCCTACCCTCGAGCTCCTTCCAGGGAAGTCCAAAATCGAGCATTGGAGCCGGACGGGGAATGACAGTTGACAGCGGATACAACAATTCTGTCATTATTTGTTGTTATTATTCATGAGGTATAGGTACCGTTAAAAGTACCTATCAACAAAATAAAACAGCCATCATTCTTCAGATGGAATAACCAACCATTCATGATCGTGAATGAAACGGTAAAAATCCGGCTGAGATATCATTGCTAGGAAATACCTGATTATAATCAAGGATGGCTGTCGAGTTGGTTGTTCTGTGATATTATTTCATTTGAAGAATGCTTTTTGGTTTTGTTGATAGGTACTTTTGGAACTTGAGCAAACGTTATGCTTTATGAACAATAACAAGTAATTAATTATTGATTTATTGAATCCCGCACATTTTTTAGAAGCTCTAATTCCCGGGCCGGCTTCAGCATTCGATTTAGGGCTTTCCTGGGGGGGGAGCACGAGGGTAGGTATTGGTTTGACCACAGAAAATAGTGATCTATACAGAGGCATGCACAGGTAAATAATAAACCATTGTGTAATAATTTGCAGTGTTTTTATTCCATTTTCGGATTCTTCATACCTTGAAACGGAAACCCTCAACATTTGGGGAGGGGGGGGGGGGGTTCATTATTGAAAATGTGAAACCACAACGTAAAAGCCCATACCCTTCTACTGAAAGGTTTCGAGCTACGGCGTTCTGAAAATGTCAACTCCCATTCTTTGTTTACACTAAAATCGTTGATCAACTCATCTCCCATCTCATTCAATTAATTGGGTGTACTACTTACTACTACTCATTATCATCATTCATTAGTATTATTATTATACCACATACCATGACTTATCTTATATACAACTTGCTTGTAATTGGGCTCGCCCGAACTTTTCCAAATAAACAAATAAACCCCAATGTACGCCGAGCTTCGCGTACCCCAAATGGGTCCTAAAAACCAAATTTCATTAATTTTGGTTCATGGTAACTAAGGAAAGTGAAGTACGGCAGACGGTGGATGGACAGAATTTTTTTTAAATTCCATTTTCGGATTCTACGTATACCTTAAAAACGAAAAACATCAAATTAGGATGGTGGGGGGTTAAATTGTTTTTTCCATGCTCGATTCCGAAGGTTCATGATTGAAAATAATAAACCTAAATTCACCAGTGCTGCCATTGACAGGGAAAGCGACGGGCCTCGTTACGTCACGGATGTTGTATTGGATGAATCGACCTTTGAGAAATTGATTACCGTGAAAAACACTGGCGGATAACGAAGGCGCCTCAATCGACGCTCATGTGCGTCCAAGAGCGGGACAGGGATGCAAAAATACAGGGATGCAAAAATACAGTGAAATCCACTTAGGTCGACTAGAAATGCACATTGACTCTGGGTGAACCGCTCTGACGCTGGCCTCCACAGATTCTTTCCAGCTTCTCCCAGTGAGTACAGCTAGTGGTGAACTGTCTGAAATCACCAAAGATTTGTATAATAACACTAGAAGTAGTATCAACAGGTGAATCAAGACAATTAAATGGTACTATTCTGGTTTTTGGGGGCCAAAACAGGTGGAAATCATCAAAAATAGCCATTTCAATAATTGCACCTGAAAGAAATAATAAATGAACAGCCAACATTTCTGTAGGTATGTCCAGTAGAATAATAAACCCATGTGACAAGGGCTTTGCAACGTTTTATAAGTGATACGTAGGTAGATACCTATTTTAGTTATACAAGCAAAATAACGATTAGGTAAAGTCAAATTTCGATAGTTTTTATGTAATATAAAATTTTAAAGTAGACACCTAGCTGTAATAAATAATTGAGAAAATTTGAAATTAAAAAATGAATAACGCACTGAGGATGTGAATAGGGAAGTGGTGTGGTGATGGGGGAGGGGGATGTAGCTAAAACCATTCGATCTCCTGTTTTGCTTCCACACTACCAAAGGTAGGGAAGCCTACGATTCTTGATTGAGTAAAACAAAATTTATGTCCTCCAAAATGAAAATTTCCAATATCATTTTGCGTTTCAGACATCGAGGAACATTTTTGGTTCCGTGTCTGTCTGTGTCTATCTGTGGTGAATTCCTTGTAACGCCCATAACTACCCTAAATAATTAGCTTCTCCCCCTTCTTCCCAGCTTCTCCCAGTGAGTACAGCTAGTGGTGAACCTGCATCAGACCTGAGCTTCTCAAATGCGGAGCCTCCATTCAACCGGTATCCCAACTCTTCCAACGCGTAGTTAACGTGAAATAAACTACAACTTCAACATATTGGTACTCTCTGCATCAAGGGGCTCAGAGACGGCGGGAGAGCTACCCCCTTCATTGTGTTTAAATGGCACTGATGTAGAGTGTGGGCGGTTAATGAGGACGACAGATGGCGCACTTGCTCTTGCCGCAGATCACAACAAAAGATCGGTTTATTTATCAAAGCCGGTGCACTCCTTTGGAACAGGGGCTGTCAGGGGGGGTTCCTTGGGCCCCTTGTATCGCTAATACACTTAGCTCACCCTTCTCCCCCTCATCAAAGCACACCCTCTTCCCCGTCCCACTAGTTTGAATCTATTTAAAGGGCCCTACGGATATTTATGTAGGTGGATTTCTCACTGCATGGTTGATCATCAAATCGTCTATATCCCGCGTGATGACGTTTCTTTTCACTATTGTTAGAATTGTAGAGCCAATATGTAAAAAATAAAATAAATGAATAAATTAAATATACATAATAATAATAAATAAATGGAACTGGAGAACAGATTTGAAAAGGGCTCACGAGAAAGATTAATAAAATTATTAAAATCACTCCATTCACAAGCAATGTGGTGCCATACTTATCCCGTAAAATTCCCCATTCTGCTGCTCGAAAGATGTTGCGGACCCAACGATATTTTGCCAGGTAATTTGGGAGCCGCTCTTCCGGTGCCCCCAAAACTTTCTTAATATAGTTGAAGCGTGTTCTCAAAGTGTATAAATACAATGGCTTCAATTCCGTTTCTAAAACGCTGCAAAGTCCTTGTCACATGGGTTTATTATTCTATTGGACATACGTGCAGAAATGTTGCTGTTCATTTATTGTTTCTGTCATTTGCAATTATTGAAATGGCTATTTTTGGTGTTTTTCAGCAATTTTGACCCACGAAAACACCAATTAGGCTCGGCCTTTTTTTAAAAACAGATTATTTTGATCATTGATTGTCTTGATTAATCTGTTGATACTACTTCTAGTGTTATTATACAAATGTATGGTGATTTCAGACAATTTTTCCATGTTTTTGATTCATAAAAAATGAATTTCGGGTGCTTAACCTGCGTTACAACCTCAATTCTTCACTCCTCAGTCAAAATCAACCTGATATTCGGTCTTCTTGCCCTAAAAAAACATGGAAAACGATACCTCACAAGCTCATGTTCACTAAAACCTCAAAGATCCCTCGAAAACCCCTATTTTTACTCCCATTTTTCTCCCATAACGTTTCGGAGCACAACTAGGACCCAAATGTGTTCCCAAATGGGGACCCAAACTGTGTGCGTAAGAACGACGATTTTATACCAAAATTTAACGTAAATTTAAGGCTGAAACTTCGTTAGAACCTCAATTTTCCACTCTTTGGTCAAAATCGACTTCATATTCGGTCTTCTCGTCCCAAAAACCGGGAAACGATACCTCAAAAGCTCATTTTACTAACATGCTACTAAAACACAAAAATTACCTACCTATTTTTATACACATTTTCACTCATCACACCCCTGGGTATATTCCGATCGGGCTGCAAAGATTCGGGACACAACTTAGGGCCCAAGTGGAGCATGTGTGCGAAAGAACGAATTTTTTAGACCGAAAATGAAGCCGGTACACGTGATACGGCGGACGGCGTACGGCCGACGGCGTTCAGCGGACGGACATTGCATTTTGGTTTATTATTCTGTGAATAATACACCCCTATGTATTCGCTCAGCAAAAAAATGTTACATCACCCCCTCAAAATTTTTTCTTGAGCACCTTGAAACGGAAAAGAAAAAATTTTGAGGGGGTGATGTAACATTTTTTTGCTGAGCGAATTACATAGGGGTGTATTATTCACAGAATAATAAACCAAAATATCATATAATTTGGGGTAGGTACATCTTGGGAGCGAGCAAACAACTTTAATGAAGTAGGTATCTTAGAACACCTTCCGCCTGATCGTTGTAGGTATACCCCCAAACCTGAGAAGAATAACATAATATTGACCTCGAGTCCGCTTCGAATACTTTATGATTATCTTGGAATGACACTCAGGCTGTGACATGAAGGGTTTCCAGATACTGGTGATTGCCAATTTCGCTACCGCTACCAAAGAAACGAGTATTAATTAATGGAAAGAGTGGTGGATGCCAGTGTAGATCGTGTTGCCAATAAACTGCATGCGGAGTTCTCAAAGCCATCCGCAATACGTGGCCCTTCGACATGAACCAGACGTCGTCCCATTGAGCCATTCAAAGATTTTAAATTATGTAGGTGGCTATGTATTTTGGCACTGAAGTACAGGCCGTATGAAACAGAAAATCAGGTTTGTGAGATTTGTAGTAGCGGGGAGGTTGAGGATGCCTATAATTTCATAAGTAGAAGCGATGCTGTGAATACGGTTAGGAAGCGTCTCTTGGGTTCTGACCAGCTGGACCGGGAGGCATACATGCAATTGATAAAGATGGGAGATAGAAGGCTCGTTGGCGACTGTTCGGTCGTCTGGTTCCTGAGAACAGCGACTATGAAAGAGTACGACCTGGGGTGATTGTCATCTGTCAATTTGTCATTTTTTGTCATTACCCATTATAGTATCCGAATTGTGTGTTATAGTATAGCCTAACTATTACGTACATCCACCTATTCTTGCAATAATTATTTGGAAAAGAGAAAATCCCCATCCATAAAAAGAAGAAAAAGTCCATAAAAGAAAAGATAATTATTGTAAATTGAATTGAATATTGTTAAAAATTGGATAAAAAGTATATATTTGTTGAATCACATAAAGTATTATTCGTTATAATTTCATTGTAAACTCCATCAGACGGCCCTGCATGGCCATGATTATTAAGCATGTCAATGATTATATCATTAGTAATTCGTATTTTATGATTTTTGAAATAAAGCGTGTTTTTCATTAATTCATTCACAAGCAGAAACGCTGCAAAGTATTATATACATCGGTTTATTTTTTCCTGCATAGATAGCTACCCCTTCTGCGTAGATCGCTGTTCCTCTTGCTTCCCCCAGGAAAGCCCTAAATCGAGTAGGTACCGGCCGGATCCTACGGCCAATTTGGATGATTCGTTTGGCTGTGAACAACAAAGTTGGACCTGTCAGCAAATAGGTACAAATTAGACGACCTATCAGCAACATCCAAAATAGCCATCTTTCTTCAAAAAATTAAATAATGTCACGGAAGAACAAACTCGATTTCATAAAGCCTTGCGTAACTATAAACAGATGTTCCCTACCAATGATAATAATAATTATACAGGATGCAGTAATGTATACTGTATGATTCACACTCTTGTTGAGGATGCTTTTCGGTTCAAACTACGGGATGATATATGACGCACTATAACGAATAAATGACAAACTTTTGCAAGCAGGGTGTGAATTTCGTCGCTTTAAAATCATGCTCCATTTGTGGTCATCAAATTGTGAGAAAATTTCGAATAATTTATCAACGGTTACGTAGGCTGTGGAAGACTCCACGATGGCTGCTTCAAGCTGTGGTGTTCTGGACAACAAGTGGATTATGGTTATGGATCAATGGCCGAGGTAGTAATGGTAGAGTAACATCGTCCAACATTGCCAGCGCCATAGTTTGAGCGTTGATTCTGGAGGACCAGGTGCTTCGGAAGCGACAGCAAATCGTGCAACTGGCTGCTTGCATTGGCGATCCAGAGATTTCTAAAAAGTGATCAAAAATAATTTGTTCGAGACATTGCTAGCCCACTCGGCGTACCTACTATTTTGCTGTCATCTTTAGCATGGTAAGTGAACGGTTATGTACACGTACCCCAACACCGCTAGTTCGTAGTGCGGAAGGAAATTGAGGAAGATTCCAGTAACGTTATTTTTCAAACCATATTAAATATGGGTAGAATGAACTTTAAAAGAGAAACGCTGCAAACTCCTTGTGACATGGGTTTATTATTGTACTGGACACACCTACTACAGATATGTATGTTGGTTTTTTCTTCTTCTTTTTTTTTTTTTTTTGCGTAGGGCGGTGAGGAAACCTTTGAGGTCCATAGGTGGGATTTGGACCTCGTAAGATACCTGGAGGGGACCGCACCGCCAGGTTATGTGGGACTCAAACCGCACTAAAACCTCACCTAGGTACCTCACGTTGGAATTCAGCCTGGAACTGCTGAGTTCCAACGTAGGAAAAGTTAATGAGGTTTTAGTGCGTTTTGAGTCCCACATAACCTGGTGGTATCTTACGAGGTCCAAATCCCACCTATGGACCTCAATACGAAATTTTGGCTGTCCATTTATTGTTTCTTTCACGTGCAATAAAATAGCTATTTTGATGGTTTCCACAGATTTTAGCCCTCCAAAAACTCGAATTAGGCTCCTATTTTTGACAAATTATCACTGATCATTGATAGTGTCATTTAATTGTCTTGGTTCACCTGTTAATATTACTTCTAGTGTCATTATACAAGTTTATGGTGATTTCAGACAATTTCCCAGGGATAAAAAATGAATTTTGTGAGCTGAAAATTTGTTAGAACCTCAATTTTCCACCCTTTGGTCAAAATCAACTTCATATTTGGTCTCCTAGCCTTGAAATTCATGGAAAGGGGTTACATCACAAGCCGAAGTTTACAAAGACTTTAAAAATACCTAATTTTGCAAAAATGATTCACCCATAACAGCCCAGGGTGTATTCCAATCGGGCTGCCAAGCTTCGAAGCACAACTAGGGCCCAAATGGAACCTGTGTGCAAAAGAACGACGATTTTAGACAAAAATTTAAGATAAACTTAAGGCTGAAACTTTGTTAGAACCTCAATTCTTCGCTCGTTGGACAAAATCGACTTCATATTCGATCTCCTCGCCCTAAAAATCATGGAAAAGATACCACACAAGCTCAAGTTACTGAAACAGCAAAAAAACCCATTTTCACCCCCGTTTTACACCCAAAACTCCTTAGCACCTTGAAACGTAAAAGAAAAAATGTTGAGGGGGTGTTCAAAAAATTCTTTGCTGAGCGAATACAGAACCAAAAAATGCTCAATCGTTGCAAAATGTACCTGCAATCTCAAATGCGGAACATAAACTATAAATTATTCTGATAGGACCTAATGGCTGTCATAGGAAAGCGCCACGGGAGGTAGCATCGAGAGTGTTGTAAGGGAAGCGCCAGAACAACACGTAAGGAATGCGCACAAACAAACACACAAACAAATAAGAGGTAGGTACCACGGACGTTGAACTACGAAATGAGTAAACACGGCCATCTGAGGCTAAAAGTTGTGCGGCAGTCAGTTCGAACCAAAAATACTGCTGGTGGACTTCGAGTTAGCTGCGTATCATTCAGCAGTGAAAATATATCCGACAGTGACTGTCAAACTATGCACTTTTCATCTAGGCCAAATTCGGCATCGGAAAATTGTGAAACTTGGGCTGAAAAGTACGTACGAAGGAAACTCAGAAGCCAGCAGTTGGCTGAAATTGTTTTTCTGACTCTCGTTTTTGCCTCTTCATTTGGTTATGGATGCATTTTGTGAGCTTATTGCCGTCGCTCCTGAAATGGGCGGAAAACTGCATAAATTCGCAGACTACCTGCGCTTTAGACAACTACGTGAATAACTCAGCGACATTTCCACCTGAACTTTGGGCACACGAACCTACCCATCAACCACCAAGAACTTCCACCAATGGTCCCGAAAGTTTTCACAGCCATTTTAAAAAACATTTCAATTCCCCCCACCCCAACGTTTTTGCTGTTCTTGAAAATCTACGCATGTTTCAAACGGAAACTTGAAATCCTTGAAATTGAAAGGAGGAAGAAAACGACATTCAGCGAACGTCACAAAGCAGCAATCTATAATCCGAGCATATGGCGACTTTATTCGAACTAATAATTTCATCAAATACTTGAAATGTACCAAAGAACACTGCCTTCCACCTAAGTAGATGATTTTGAGTTGGTGATCAAATTGACGCGTACTTTATCTGTGCAAAATACATTTTTCGTTACATTTCACCTGTGCGCTTTCCTTACCCTCAACCTGTGCGCTTTCCTTTCAGTTAACCTGTGCGCTTTCCTTACAGTTAACCTGTGCGCTTTCCTTACAGTTAACCTGTGCGCTTTCCTTACAGTTAACCTGTGCGCTTTCCTTACAAAATACCGCCCATTTGTGCGCTTTACTGGAACAGCGGATATAGGTAATATCTAACTGAAAATTCCTCTCGAAATGGGCCGTGTTGACGGGTAGACGGAAAACGCGGCATGTGGACCGAAAACGCTATTGACCGCGCTAGCAGATTGTCCTTTACCCGGATTGAGGCCCATTGGAGACCCACCTCCTGGGGATTAGAAGTGTATAATGAAAGTTGATGCCTTGGAGGGCCGATGGGCTCAGTCAGCTAACATGTGCTGCCGACAGATGTGCTCTTATCAAAAGGATGGGGGTACAAGTGCCCAATATGCAATCCCGCATCGGCTTGCCCCCCCAGCGACATATGCCTCATGCTAACCACACTTCCACAACCTGACCACGGATTCACGCGCGTCCTTTGTCATACCGCCCAGGGGTTGCAAGGTGCAACCTGCTATACATATTTACAGTTGAATAGATTTCAAGTTCTAAAATTAGATATTACTACAATGGCAAAATAAACCTTTCTTGTGTCACAAGGCAGCAGCCTACCCATAATAATGAGCTTCGCATTGACACAATGAGTTTGAGATTATAGAGGTACCTAGCAGTAAGTTTTGGGGGCCAAGTAGGAATATACGGTCCAGTATTTATGGTTTCGGGAGAATCGAGGCAGTGAGTTGTGTGACAGTGTGGCTGTTCTCGAGCTATTTTTTCTTCCGGTGGAGGCGGGGTAGCTTGTGGAAGCCTCATCGATATCCCTTCTTTACCGGCGATAATCTCGCTGGTCTAGGAGGGGGGGACTCACGAGGGTCCACCACCACTGTCACACTCTGTCACTGTTGTTCGATAATGCTGAAATCCTCACGTATGCGTTACCAAAGGGCAAGTATGATACAACGCAGGGAGCATCCCTCTATTACGTTCATTTGATTATTATTAACGAAGATTAGTAGGTAGGCAGTTACAATACTGCCATGTGTTGGGTAATTCTTAGGCGGTCTAGCCCGTATTAGAAACTGTTCATCCAGACGCTAAACCGCAAATCCTTCAAACTTATGACCAGAACTGCCTCATTAACGGCGCCAACAAATCGGTCAAGGCTACTCGGAGAATCGCGATCAATAAATCTATTTAAAGAGCAGTAACACCCTGGACTAGTAAATAACAGAGTTTCTTTTGGTAAATTATAGGTTTATTATTCTGTTAATAATACACCTAGCTATGTAATCGCTCAGCAAAAAAATTTTATAACACCCCCTCAAATTTTTTTGTTTTACGTTTCAAGGTGAATAGTTTCCAAAAACGCAATGTCCGTCCGCCGTCCGCCGTACGCGTATCACATATACCGGCTTCATTTTCGGTCTAAAAAATTCGTTCTTTCGCACACTCCATTTGGGCCCTAGTTGTGCCCCGAAACTTTGCAGCCCGATCGGGATATACCCAGGGGTGTTATGAGTTAAAATGGGTAGATATAAAAATAGGTACCTACTTTTTGTGTTTATGTAACAATGAGCTTTTGAGGTATCGTTTTCCCTGTTTTTGAGGACATTGAGGTTCTAACGAAGTTTCAGCCTTAAATTTACGTTAAATTTTGGTCTAAAATCGTCGTTCTTCCGCACACAGTTTGGCTCCCCATTTGTGAACACATTTGGGTCCTAGTTGTGCTCCCGATCGGTGTAAACCCTGGAACGTTAAATGGGTGTAAAAATAGGGGGTTTTGTGGGATCTTTGAGGTTTTAGTGAACATGAGCTTGTGAGGTATCGTTTTCCATGTTTTTTAGGGCGAGAAGACCGAATATTAGGTTTATTTTGACCGCAGTGAGAAGAATTAAAGTTGTGACGAAGGTTAAGCTCCCGAAATTCATTCATTATGGGTCAAAAACATGGGAAATTGTCTGAAATCACCATACATTTGTATAGTAACACTAGAAGTAGTATCAACATGTGAATCAAGACAATTAAACTGTACTATCAATGATCAAAAATAATCTGTTTAAAAACCCGAGCCTAATTCGTGTTTTTAGGGGCAAAAATTGGTGGAAACCATCAAAAATAGACATTTTAATAATTGCACTTGAAAGAAACCATAAATGAACACCAAAAATTTCTGTTCGTATGTCCAGTAGAATAATAAACCCACGTGACAAGGACTTTGTAGCGTTTTTTCTTTAGGTATTATGTGGATATTGGAATCAACTAATATAAATATAAATAAAAAAATCCCCCTCCACACAAACTGTTGGTTCACCTAATTTCCAAGGAAGAACCAAAAAAAGTATTAAAAAACCACAGTCATGCAGCATGGCTATAAGAGCGAATTTTCGAAGTTTTCGGCATCTTCCTCCTCCGCCTAAAATTTTCTGAAAATTAATTTTCGGCCAATGTTTTCCCAACTTGATACCATACAAAATTAAAACAGGAGTAGTTTTACGCAAAGTAATATTTGGGGTGGAAGGAGGGGGAGGGGGAAATCAAAAATGTTTTGAATACCAGAAGAGTAGGTATTGGGTACGTAACAAATTTTTTGTTCCATTTTTTGCCGAGTAACACCTCGGTTTGTAGATTTTCCAACGCTGAACACGATGGTGAAGTCAGAATTGCGATATCCCATTCCGTTATCAGATTAGAGCAGACGAACCAGGAAGAACATCTCAAGAAATAACCACGTTCCTTCATCTTCAAAGTGCTCCATTTGAGAATGGAATGAGATATCGCAATTCTGATTTCACCATCGTGTTCAGCGTACAAAAACCTTTAAAATGAGGTGTCACTTGTCATACTTTTTCATTTTGGGAATTTATGGGTAATTTCCCCCCCTAAAACTCCCCAAAACTCCCCCTTAGGGTGACCCGATTCTGCCCATCTTCGAACTTAGCCTGTCGATTGCCAAGACAGATTTTTCGTGCAAATTTGAACTTTTTATCTCAATTCTTTCGAGAGTTATCGTCTGGAATGACACATACATATATAAATATATAAATATATAAATATATAAATATAGGTATATATAAATATATATATATATATACATATAATTTTTGGTGTCTTTCGGCAGGGAATTCAGGATGGTCTGAAACGGATTTTGGTATAAAAATCTTTCGGAAATTCGAGTTTTAAAAATTTTGGACCGAGAACAATAGCTTCCTTTTCTTCGAAAATTCGCTAAAACAGGAATAAAAAATAAAGAATTGGGCAAATGGGATCTAGTTGGCCTCACGTCATGATTGTGTTGGAATGTTTTCCACGGGACGCTAGCTGTAAGAAAATTCGCTCGTTAGACTTTAAACCAATGAAGCCTAATCAACATAAGCATGAATCAAACGGTAAGATGTTCATACTGGAGCCTATACGTACATGAGATGATCTTCTCCGATTTCCAGCTTACTATCATTGTCTGATCAAATCGTTCGAATGGTTTGCAAAATGAAGTTTATTGTTCTGAAATAATCTTCATGTTCACTAGAGATCGACGATGCAGTTAAGTAGTAGTTACCGAAAAATCGTTTAACCATGAATGGTTCCCCAACTGACCCATTTAAAGCCGATTGCCTGTTACAGTCGTAATTTGGGCAAAAAGTAAGTAGAGGTTTCTCCTGAAAACGTCTACATCTCTGCATACGTGTGCAGACGAGGCCTTTCGTATTATGTACGAATCCAAGGGTATAGCGTGTATAAAAGTGATTTAGACTCTGTACTAGGGTTAGCTAGTCTATGCAGATCGTGATAAACCATTCTGGAAGAATTTGCTGCGTTTTCACTTCAGAAATTAAGATTTTCATCAAGCAGGTAGTGTTATTTATCTTGTTTACGGAGTGAAGAAATAACAAGTTCGCTGTACTGGAGCTGAAGCTGCCAGTAGATATCGGCGAGGAGATTAAGAATATTGATGACTTGAGTCTACCGGATCTGACTCATCAATTTATTGATGGGGGCCGCTCAACGGTAGCGCTCCGTCCCCTAACGAATGGGCATCGCGCCAAATGTACTTAACGTTATAAAAATGACGTTTTAAAAGGGATTCAAATGATTAATCTTCATACTCCGTCTTTTCTGGCTTCAAGTGCGAGTATCTTTTGATAAGCAAGAAACAATAGGAAAATCCGCAAGGTTTAAGGCCAGCTCGTGAAATCATCTCACTGGCTCACTGATGATTGAAAAAGATAAAAATGTTTCTGCCCATTTTTCTATTCGTTTCCCGCTCTCTTTCCCCCACCCAAGGCTCTAAAAGTTTTTTTTGGTACATACTTAACGAGTGGGTCGACACCCTTATTTGTATGCAGTGTCGTTTGTCTTGGTTAGTAGCTCCCGTTTTTTTTAACCGGGTTACGTCACAACGTTATACCATTACACGGCGGCTCGTATGGTCGTAAACCTCCTTTTTCCGTTGGTTGGATTTTTATGTCCGGGCATTGTATTGACGCAGTCGGTTTAGGGCCGTAGATAATGTTGGCGAAATCTGACTCTTGAAATAAAATTTTATTTGGACGAGGTCGGTATTTTGTTTACCAACTGGATGGACTGTTAGGCGTTGCAAACGATGGGGTTCTACCTGGGAAGTTCCGATTTTAGCGAATTTTCGAAGAAAAGGAAGCTATTGTTCTCGGTCCAAAATTTTTAAAACTCGAATTTCCGAAAGATTTTTATACCAAAATCCGTTTCAGACTATCCTGAATTCCCTGCCGAAAGACACCAAAAATTATATGTATATATGTATATATTTATATATATATTTATACATATATATTTATACATTTATATATGTATGTGTCATTCCAGACGATAACTCTCGAAAGAATTGAGATAAAAAGTTCAAATTTGCACGAAAAATCTGTCTTGACAATCGACAGGCTAAGTTCGAAGATGGGCAGAATCGGGTCACCCTAAGGGGGAGTTTTGGGGAGTTTTAGGGGGGGGGGGGGAAATTACCCATAAATTCCCAAAATGAAAAAGTCTGACAAGTGACACCTCATTTTAAAGGTTTTTGTGCGCTGAACACGATGGTGAAATCAGAATTGCGATATCTCATTCCATTCTCAAACTGGAGCACTTTGAAGATGAAGGAACGTGGTTATTTCTTGAGATGTTCTTCCTGGTTCGTCTGCTCTAATCTGATAACGGAATGGGATATCGCAATTCTGACTTCACCATCGTGTTCAGCGTTGGAAAATCTACAAACCGAGGTGTTACTCGGCAAAAAATGGAACAAAAAATTTGTTACGTACCTACCCAATACCTACTCTTCTGGTATTCAAAACATTTTTGATTTCCCCCTCCCCCTCCTTCCACCCCAAATTTTACTTTGCGTAAAACTACTCCTGTTTTAATTTTGTATCAAGTTGGGAAAACATTGGCCGAAAATTAGGCGGAGGAGGAAGATGCCGAAAACTTCGAAAATTCGCTCTTATAGCCATGCTGCATGACTGTGGTTTTTTGTTCTTTTGATCGGTGTCTCGTGTTTTCATCAGTGTTGTGCGCTCCAACGTCCCAGTTTTCGTTCAACAAGGGTGTTTTTATAGTCGACAAGTATTTTTTATAGTCGAAGTACCTGTACAGATATTAGTGTTCGAAAAGACTGGTTATAATACGTCATACCTAATTATAATAATGGAAGACTCTCTGATTTAGATTTGAATTACTTACATTAATTTATTTGTTACTGTCTGTGACAATTGAGTTTTGGTGATAACACTTGGCTTCTTAACCGGTCGTTCTAAAATCGCATAATTTTATATTCGCATAATAATCTAGTCATGACGGTTACACGACTATAATAATAGCCTCTGATAAGGGAAGACCCTCTGATTTAGATTTGAATTACCTATATTAACTTATTTGTTACTGTCTGTGTCAGTTCAATTTTGTTTGGCTTTTTAACCGGTCGTTCTAAATTCGCATAATTTTAAATTCTCATAATAATCTAGTCACGACTGTAATTGCCTCTGATAAGGGAAGACTCTCTGATTTACATTTGAATTACCTACATTTATTTATTTATTACTGCCTTTGTCAGTTCAATTTTGTTTGGCTTTTTAACCGGTCGTTCTAAATTCGCATAATTTTAAATTCTCATAATAATCTAGTCATGACGGTAACACGACTGTAATTGCCTCTGATAAGGGAAGACTCTCTGATTTACATTTGATTTACCTACATTTATTTATTTATTACTGCCTTTGTCAGTTCAATTTTGATTATAACAATTGGCTTTCTAACCGGTCGTTCTATATTCGCGTAATAATCTAGTCATGACGGTTATACGACTAAATAGTCCCTGATAAGGGAAGACTCTGATTTAGATTTGAATTACCTACATTAATTTATTTGTTATTCAATGTTGATGAAAACACTTGGCTTTTTAACCGGTCTAAATTCATATAATTTCATGGTCGCATAATAATCTAGTCATGACGGTTACGCGACTATAATATTCTCTGATAAGGGAATTCTCTCGGATTTACATTTGAATTACCTATATTAACTTATTTGTTACTGTCTGTGTCAATTCAATTTTGTTTGGCTTTTTAACCGGTCGTTCTAAATTCGCATAATTTTACATTCGCATAATAATCTAGTCATGACGGTTACACGACTGTAATTGTCCCTGATAAGGGAAGACTCCCTGATTTACATTTGAATTACCGACATTTATTTATTTATTACTGTCTGTGTCAATTCAATTTTGATGATAACAATATTGGCTTTCTAACCGGTCGTTCTAAATTCGCCTAATTTTGGTTCGCATAATAATCTAGTCATGATGGTTACACAACTATGATAGTCCCTGATAAGGGAAGACTCTCTTATTTATATTTGAATTACCTAAATTAATTAATTTATTACTGTCTGTGTCAATTCAATTTTGATGGTAACACTTGGCTTTTTAACCGGTCGTTCTAAATTCGCATAATTTTATGTTCGCATAATAATCTAGTCATGACTTTTACACGACTATAATAGTCTCTGGTAAGGGAAGGCTCTCTGATTTAGATTTGAATTACCTACGCTAATTTATTTTTTATTCAATTTTGATGATAACACATGGCTTTTTAACCGGTTTCTAAATTCGCATAAGTTTGAAATGCATGAAGACACAATCTACGTTTAATCCTTATCAACCAATAATGTTCGATTATATTGTACCTAGGTATATAGTTTGTTATAATTCCCAAGACTAGCTATCATAAAAATCTGAAATCGGGGAATTCTTTCATAATTACTGATCATGAAAGTAAGTTAACCGTATGTAGGACGCTGATCCTCGCACGATCCAAAACCAAGAGAAAATTTATTATGAATAATAAATTGAATTTCTTTCAGTAAAAAAATTAAGGGAAAAGCGGTCGTTCACGTTTATTGTACAAACAGCAGGCGCATCATGCTTGACAATGCTGTCTAATCTGCCTACTACTGTCTCCTAGAGTCCTCCATTAGATACTGCCAACAATCACATCCTGCCAACAGTGAATGTCTGATTTATTTGGGTTATCGATGAGCTTCGTAATCGAGTAGCGTCTGACTTTAGACGGTGCAATCCCACTGAGCATCATTGTGCAGTGCCACATTTCAACAAAGTAAAGACAGCATTCATTTTCTTCTGAGTTGTACTGAATTTAAATTCTCTCAAATTTAAATTCAATTATAATAATAATATAGCTGCAGCCGCTTTCAGAGAGATGAAAGGAGTTCCCAAGTACTGTTTAGGAAACTTGATTTGAAAATACAGGTTATGACGAGTTAGTAACAATGGTCGAGTAAAATATAGGTATCCAGTGATGTCAAATCCAGGGTTATAAAAGGAAAACACTATGAAGGGTGTGCACGAAACATTTAATTTGATTTATTATTTATGAGTGTTAGACTGGTAATGATTTTTGATGACGTCACTGGATAGTATAATTATGGAGCTATTCAAACCCAGAACTGGGCAATTTCATGAACTCACTATTTACGCGTTCCCAACTACCCTCTACAACTCTTACACATGCACACAGAAGGATTTTGACAGAGTTTGGGACCAACTTGGAACCTTAACCTTTATGTTTCAAATCTACAGACTCTTACTTACTCTCAACATTATTGTAATTCCACCGATAACATTTTTTCGTAGAGTTATGTACATTTCAAGGGTATTGCTAATGTAACAGTGACTTAGAAAGAAGGGTTAATATATAAAATGAATAACAAAACGTTTTGGATCATATAATCTTCCACATTCATACAGGAGCACAACGGGAGGTACTTACCTTGCCGTCAGGGTTCTTCCTTCCAAGGAGCAATCAATATTTCTTGATATCAATCATTTGATTCACATGCTTTGAGGCAAGGAAATTCCAACATTTCCGACACTGGCGAAGTCCCTATCAGTCAAACAAGAAGTAATGATAATCCAATAAACGCCTTTTTGCACCACCCTTGCATCTGAATATGGTTTTCCGCCTCATGTTACGAGTATTTACTTCGGCAAAGCTATTTAATAAAGTACTTATGAGACATGCACCTGTTCTCACTCAACCATATGGCTCCTACATTGACGTTTAATTGAAAATAGACTAAGTCCATAAGGCTCAGAGAGGGGTCTGAGGTCTCCTGGGGCATAGTGAATAGAACCCCTCGTGGGGCCCCCCCAGTTGCAATATGCCGAGTATTTAGGTCCGAGTCGCACCATGTAACCATTTGTTCGGAAAGGTTATACGTGTACGAGTACATAAGAAACAGTAAGGACCTGTGAGCTTCGATCCATTGGAAGCCACAATATGTAGTTGTACTAATAAGACTGTTAGAGGATTCAATTTAAATATCACTAAAAATAATTTATAATCAACACGAGATCCCATGAAAAAACGCTGCAAATCCCTGCACAACGGTTTATTATTTTGTATAGAATACCCTTCTGTTACAGATCACATCTCTATGTATAGATAACCCGTCTATATAATATGATATGTACTATTCTATACATATTATGTAGATCGCAGACCCTCCGTAGGTTAGTACCAAACCCCGTACTCGTTACTAGGTACCTACCTAAATCACGAGTTAAATGTTGCTAAAATAATTCTGCCGATGACAAACAGTACCTAACAAAAAGAAACACACATAATGAAGTTCTGAAAAGAAATTGTTGATGAGGAGTGAAAAAAGTTGCAAAAGTACCTACCAACAAACTCCAGCCCCTTCTACGTAGATGGTATAATGAACCGTTGTGTAATAATTTACCGTTGAGTAATGATTTACCGAAGTAATAATTTACCCATCAAAAATACTTCAACGTTTGTTCAAGTTACACTACCTACCAACAAACTCCAAAAGAGCCGTCATTTTTCAAATGAAATAATATCACAGAACAACCAACTCGACTTCATACTCCGCCAATATAATCAGGTGGCCCCTAGCAATGATTTTATCTCCGCCAATTTTCCTACTGTGGGCGCGTCTCTGGTTACGAGATTTGGTTTGAATTGTATACAATTTCATTCACACTGGAGTCGAAAATGCTTGTCGGTGCAAACTTCGGGGCCTTACTGTGAACGAACGGCTGGACGTACGATGCTCCGGATGGTCTTAAAAAACTCGCAAGTTCAAGAACTATTTAAAACCGTAAAAATATTCACGTAAAAAAATGGTATAGGCGTTTTGAAAATTTCAACCCCTATTTTGAACCCCTTAGAGATGACTGACAGTAACGTCGAGCTTCGAGGACCAACTAGACCCCGAACGGAAACTATAACCCGAATTTCATCAATTTTCTTTCATGGTAACTAAGAAAAGTGGCCCGTACGGCGTACGGTGTACGGCGGACAGACAGAAATATTTTTATTGCAGTTTTGGATTCTACATACCTTGAAACGTAAACCATCAAATTTTGAGGGGGGGTAAGAATTTTTTTTTTCATGCTCGATTCCAATGGTTCATTATTGAAAATAATAAACCAAAATTGAATAGGTTTAGAGAATAAAATAACTTTTCTGGGGGATTTTGTAGTGTACTAGTTCCAGTATGCTTACTAAATGTTTTGTCGATATCCCCACTTTTTGTTTATTCATGAAAAGAAATTTATGTTCTTTGGTTCACTTCCTCTGGAAACCTAATCGTACGGTTGTAGAATGGATACAAATGTAGTTACCGATTTCTACACGAATGGTATACATGATAATTCTCCAAACGAGTAGATAAAAGTTCTGATAGCGACAGGTTTTCAGTGGTGTTTCATAGGTGCAGAACTATTTTCAGGCTGGATTTTTTTTTTAATTATAATATTATTTTAACATTTAGATCTAGCGCTTTGTGCGATTTTTTCAAAAAATTCGGGTTGAATAGGGGTTATCTGGTGGACTTGTGCATGACCGTGTTGAGAGATAGGTACGCTGCACATTGTGCATCGACACTTATATCCTTAGGAACTGTAAATGACCAATTTCATCTTTATTCATCTTTGTTCATAACCATTATCTTCTTATTCCATTATTATTATTATTATTATTCGTTATCTTGTTATTCTGTTTTTATAGTGTTACTAGTGACTGTATTTATGTTTGACTTGGTATGCTGCGTCGTATGGGAACCCAGACTATGGGCAGCTCGCCGTTTTTATTATAAATAAAGTGGTTGTTCTCTCTCTGTTGGGAATGAGACAAATAAAAATTCGTTGAGTGCGTACCTATCCATTCGCTCTCATGTGGTGAGGGGGGGAGTGGTGGAAACCAATTTTGTTTATGCGAGTATTCTTTGTGAAAATTATACCATCTTCTTAGGTACCTTATATACCTACACATTTCCTAAAATGCCCAATACGCTCTTTACCCGATACTTGTGGTTCATATTCCCGGTTCCTAACTAATTATATCTGTCACATTCTTACATACAAATTTTCATCATGGTAGGTGATAGGTAGGATCTAATCTCAAACCAGAATTAGTCACATAATAATAGTAGTAGGTATTAACAGAGAACACACGTGCTCTATCAACTCTTCGAAAAGACTCTGGAACTCATTCAAACGACAAGTGCCTATTGTAGAGGGGGTTTACAAGTGAATCTTTAGTCCATGAAGTATGCGAACCGGAGGGAAATCGAACATCAGACGTAACTTATGTGGCAGTTCATTGGACACGGCAATGAATGAGTTCATTTTAGGTTACGGATAATGCGCTTACAATGAGATATCTGCGTAAGGGCGGAGGGACGAACCTTTTCTGGGGTCAAGAGGACGTGACTAATGGCATTTTCTATGGGGTAATCAGCAGCTGTGCACGAGCTCAAGGGATTTGTACATCGTTGAAATCCGAGCTGTGAAGCGTGAAGACGTTCAATTTCTGTCAATTTATAGCTTATGCGAGTATCTGTAATGAAGGGGTACGCCACAACGTCCAGATAATGCAGAAACTATCATTTTCAACTTAAACGTATATTAACCAACCAAATTATCAAGTCAATCATCTCAATTCGTTTCTTCCAATGGAAAATGGTCCCCCCGGGAAAACAAATGGTCCCAGGGAGACAAGTTCTAGTCTTCCAAAACCAAATGTGTCATTTTGTGGGAACAAATTTGGTTCCATGTCCGCCTGTCTGTCAGCCCCCAGGATCCCCATATCCTTGCCACAAACGTGATTCCTGGGTGCATGTTTGTGACATGTGAGGGTTGCTCAGATAAGTGTTATCAAAATCCGATTGATGTTCATCTTCGCAAGCACAATCGTGAAGACGTTGTTGTGCCAATGATCCATATCTAACTTCACTGTCATCGCTCTGTGAGATTTTATTCAGTTTGTTTACAGACCATCGGGATTTTGCGACGCTAAATCTTGGATGGTTCCATCAGAATTCGTCCGATCGAATGAAGCTTTCGCCGGCGTATGCGCAAACTTGAAATCCCCGTAACACGCATTTTAAATCCATTTCCATTCTTCCGATTTAGGTAAAACTCACAGGGTAATTTCACAAATAATTTCGGTCGACTTCATCAATGTCTTAATGAGACTCCACATAAATTTCATCAAAACCTAAATGGGACTTAATTACTGTTTATTTATCTATGTTGTTAAATCCTTGAAATTACCCAGATATTGCAGTGGGTGCAACATTTTAAGTAAAATGTGTAACTTTTTAAATAATTTATTTCATATTACGAATAGTAGAAAACTCCCTTTAGGTGTCTACCTCTCTGATTTCGAGTTTATTGCTCAGTTAGTTAACTACTTTTCCTGTAGTTCACGGATCATTATATGAATTGAACATGCAGGCTGGTTCATAGTATGGACTTCAGTAGCAGCTGAGCCATAATACTAAGAACCTCGTCGCGTCTACTGTAATCTATGAATGACAAGGAACCTATAGCATATTTTATTTCTTCCTTTCATGTTCATTTCTTCCTTCCTGTCTTCATTTCTTTTTCAGTTTTTTCTTTAATGTTCATTTCTTCCTTCCTTCTCATTCATCCCTCATCTCTCTCTTTATTATACTTCATTCTACTTACTTAAACTCTCAAATATTTAAATACTCTTTTATTATTCAAAATCGTCTGTATTCTCATTTTTTAATGCTCATTCTTATAATTCTACTTACAACGATTTGCAATTATGATGCTCATAACTACCATGTATACATAAAAGGCCTATGGCCTTACGTACACTGTAATTTGTTTCCTCAAATAAATAAATTTAAAAAAAAAAGTTGGGAAATACTCCCATTAGTGAGCCACCAACTAAATCTAAAATCTTCGTAGGTATTTTGGTTACCTGTAATTTTATAAATATAGAACCAAACCGTACCGACACTCGATATCTAGCCTCTCCATTCTTTTGTAGACTAACATGATAATTATGGACGTTTCAATTGGGTAGTGAACACTGATGTAGACAGAAGAGTTATCTAAAGTTTGGTACAGAAAATAATACCCCTGTCGATCAATTTGCAACGTTTTTGAGAAATGTGGTCGGGTTTTGACTGATTTCCCAAAGAGAAAAAATACCGCAGACGATTTTTAGAAACCTTTCCTTGTTTAAATGGCCTGACCGCAGACCCATATGGCACCACCCCGGAAGGGGCAAGGGGAAAAAAAGGGAATGAAATGACATCGTCGGCAAAAGACCAGTTGTGCTGAGAGGGACATAGTTCTTTAAATGGCTGCGGATGACGTGGCAGGTGGTCTTGAACAGATGGACCCCTTGTTTGCCTCCCTTCCCCCAATGCTGGTTACACATTCAATACTCATTGACTCCCCTGGAGCTCAGCACAATGAATCCGGAGTTTTCACTATCCCTTCTCTCTTGGTTAAATCGAAAGCAACAAACCCACAAAAGGGGGTCAGCAGTGGAGGTGGCCTTTGTTCCTAAGTCAGCCTCCAAAACCTACAGTTATAATGAACTAAACGCTATAGAGAAATGGCACGCACCATAGTGCGCACACTGAAGCAAAATATGATAAATGCTTCAGCCACAGTGACAATCAGTAAGGTGGTGTGCGCATTGCCGTTTTTCAAAAGATGTCAGCGAGACCTACCAATCCAAAAACTTACGGGTATGTACATAGTTATGAGGAGTTCACATGAGTGCCAGTTTTCCTGAAGGAAATAGGCTCCTGACGGAATGAATATCCGATTTTTAGGTTAAAAAAACTCTGCAAATCCGTGCACAACGGTTTATTATTTTGTACAGAATACCCTTCTGTTACAGATCACAGCTCTCTGTGTATAGATAACCCGTCTATATAATATAATATGTACTACTCTTGTACGTATTATGTGGATCGCAGATCCTCCGTAGGTTAGTACCTAACCCCGTACTCGTTACTAGGTACCTACCTACCTAAATCACGAGTTAAATGTTGCTAAAATAATACAGCCGATGACAAACAGCAACTAAAACGGCAAAAAGGAACGCAAACAATGAAGTTCTGAAGGAAAATTGTTGATGTGGAGTGAAACAGATCCAGCAGACCTTCTGCGTAGATCACTGTTTTCTGTGGTCAATACCTATGATGGCCCTTTGTGTAATAACTTGCCCATCAATAATACTTCAACGGTTGTTCAAGTTGCAAAAGTACCGATCAACAAAATCCAGCCCCTTGTTGGTAGATGAACCGTTGTGTAATAATTTGCTGTTGTGCAATAATTTAACGGTGTGTAATAATTTGCCGTTGTGTAATAATTTACCATTGTGTAATAATTTACCATTGTGCAATAATTTACCCATCAATAATACCTACTTCAACGTTTGTTCAAGTTTCACAAGTACCTACCAACAAAATCCAATAGTCCATCACTTATCAAATGAAATAATATCACAGAACAACCAACTCGACTTCATGCAGCCATCCTTGATTATAATCAGGTGCTCCCTAGTGATGATATCCCGGCCGGATTTATACCGTTTGATTCACGAGCGTGTTGACGAAGCTTTTTGGTGCACACAAACGGCTGGACGTACAATGCTCCGGGTGGCCTCAAAAAATTGTTTAGCTCAAGACAAATTTAATATCGTAAAAAAACCATACCCTTCAATCGAAAGTTTTCGAGATACGGCGTCCTGAAAATTTCAACCCCTATTTTGAACCCCTTAGAGATGACTGACAGTAACGCCGAGCTTCGAGGACCAACTAGACCCCGAACGGAACCTATAACCCGAATTGCATCAATTTTCTTCCGTGGTAACTAAGAAAAGTGGCCAGTACGGCGTACGGCGGACAGACAGAAATATTTTTATTGCATTTTCGGATTCTACATAATTATATCTTGAAACGTAGGGGTTAGAATTTTTTTCTTGCTCGATTCCAATGGTTCATTATTGAAAAAATAAACCAAAAAATACCAACCGAGTTCGGACCCATGCCTTTAAGTACTGGATCTACCTACGACTTCCAAAATAACAGTTTGACTTGCGCAAAAATAAGCAAACATTTAGTAAGTACCTAGCAGTAACTCTAGTACGTCAAGCAGTAACTCTCGCCTTGGTAAAACCAACTCTTTTTAGAGAGTGATGTTCCAAGATCCAAATTCCGCCATTTATGACTTTTAGAGATTAATCAGTAATCTGGTTTCAGCCTGTCAGACCATGAGCCCTTGCCACACGCAAATCTCCGTGTTCGGTCTTCCGTTGCATTTAATCAGTTTAAAGGATCAGTCGCACGGATTATTATAGGCGTTACCTACCTACCTCGAGCTTAAGAAGATCTGATTGACAGACGGATCATGAGACCTCGGTGGCGTCAACCGTGTTATACTCCTTCCTACATAGTGTTGGATCAGATAATTTCTCCCATCCGGAGGGTCACGTCAGCTACAAGCCTCAGCCTCAACACCCTACGGTGATGCCATGTAACGACAATTTTTTACTGAAATCGTCAAAGTTTGCTGTGCGTGTAGTTTATGTTATGAATCTCGTACAGCTTGAGAAAACTTGCTCAAAACCAGGGGCGTTGCGTCCATAAGGCCACTCGGGCCACTGCCTCGGCACCCAAAAACCCCAGGAATAAAAAAATTAAAAAAATCTAACCATACAATTGGCATTTGAATTTCCCTCCGTAAATTGTACCTAGATTGTTTCTCAAAGTTAAACAGTGATCCGCCAGATTTCTCTGGCTATGGATATTCAGTATTCTAGCAGAGCATCCATGGAGGTTCCCTAGACCAAGCATGTTATCGGAATGAAGCGACAGTAATCGATGTCCTGCAAAAAAAAAATCGTCGAAATCGTCTGTAGAAATCAAAACCTAGGCTCTTGAAACTGACAGGCCCTGTTCCCATTGCAACTGAAATACACTGCCAAGGTGATGGCACAGGAGCTTCCTCGTCACAATCAGAGTGACCCATTATAAAATAGAACAGACTCGGAAGCAAAATAACATAACATAACATTACATTACATTACATAACATTACATGAAATATACATATTACATAACATTACATTACATAACATAACATAACATTACATGAAATATACATATTACATAACATGACGTCCTTAATACATTACGTCCATTATACATAATTGCGAAAGTTATGCGTGTTTGTTGAATTTAACGTTAGCACATGCGCAGGGCGTACCGCTGGATCAATCATGTTGAAATTTGTATGGGACCTCAAGGGGGCTTATCCGCACCATCCCTCAAAATTTGAGCTGAATCAATTCAAAATCGTGGAAGTTATGGCTGTAACAAGGAAATGCGGACAGACAGACTCAAAGACTCACAGACTCACAGACCCACAGACCGACAGACACGGAACCAAATTTGTTCAGTAGGCTTTGAAACGCAAAATACAAGTGGAAATTTTGATTTCTGAAGACAAAAATTTTTTGTCTCACGAAAGTGAACACAAGGCTTCCGCTGCTTCGCAGACTCGGAAGCAAAAAGTGGCCCGTCCACGCATGCTCAGTCGAGAAAAACTTAGCTCGGCACGCCCACTTCGGGCCCTATCCCCTGAATCTGATTTCTACCCAAAAATCGTTCCTGTTCACAATCGATCCGACCCCTTCGATACGAGATTCTCTGTTGAGGTGTTGTCTGTTGTCAGTTTTCCATTTTTTTTTTTTTTGTCGAATTTGTGCGTTTTTGCGTTCGGTCCGGTTCCGGTGGCAGATTTGGATTCGTGGTACCCACGTGCGTTTTGTCCTGTTTGCTGTTTGTGATCTTGTGGATCGATCGGCATCGTAACACAGATAGGTAGGCTAGCTTCTAGTTAATAGCTTCTCCATTCATGTAGGTACCGGCCGACGGGTCATTGTTTCGTTGTATTTTAGTTTATACTATATTTATATTGTGTTTGTATTGCGTGAATTCGGTGGCTAATTTACTGTCGACATTTTCGACGTTTTCTTGTGACGATAGAGTGTTGATGAACAGTTTAGGGAGGGATAAGACTTTGCTGAATATAAAGGACTTTGCAGTAAATAAAAAAAGGGAAGGGTGTTGTTGCCTTGAGGTATTTTGTAGACATATCGGTTGGTTTTGTGTTCTGGTTTGGTGCCCCACCGTTTTCACAGCCCACGCACCGCTGCTGCTCAAAACTTAAATCGATTTGGTCTCATTCGATGGATCTTCACTTTCTCTCCTGTCCGAAACCCAATGTGGTTGTTGCCAATGATCAATCTGGTTGAAACTCTAATCGCTGCATATTTTTATGGCTTTATCAAGATCTAAATCCTCCTCTTTCAGCAATGCTCTCTGAGTGGTATCAATGACTCCTGCCGCAATGCGGCCCAGTATCATTCTGTCTGCATACGAACTGTTGCAGTCATTTTCATTGCAGGTGGAATAACAACATTGAGCTTGGGGTTTTAGTTTTGTCAGAATCCATCAAGGGACTGCCCCTCCATCTGCGAAATTTGGTTGAACTTGAAAGGTTTCACAGACAGATTGGTGTAAGGAATGCAATAATCATCAAAAGAAAGTAAGTTCCCGCTCCAGTGTCCTTGGGTCAGCGAAAGTCTGATGGATTTATATTTCTTGACACCGATTAACGCCAAAAGGGTGGCAATTTTCAACTCCTCGTCTTTGAATTTCAGTTCTCCAGACGCCGTCATGAACATTTTAAATTTCAAACGCCACTTCTGCCACGATGTTCGCAAAACGGTAAGCGTGATGGTGGGCTATGCAATGAGACGTCCACTGGTTGTTGACAAGAACGTCAGGTAGGTAACGTAAATTCGCGACGTTATTAATTCAATAAAATCCGAACGCCTCACACCATGTACAGTAGAAGTCGCTTAGTAGAAAGGTGGTTAAAGGAATAAGTCGGATATAAGGACAGAAACATTCAGGTCCCGATCGGCTGTATGTAAACACTCAGTGAATTGGCCTGTTATAGTGATCAAAAGGTCGGTTATAGTTATTAGTTTTCTAGTTTTTGGATGTTAAAAGTCGGCGAAATAGGTAAAAAGGGCTGATATCTCCTGAAAATGGTATATATTCACCAAAAGTGGTACCTATTGAACGATGATCCGAAACAGAAGATAACTAACTGCCTATAGGTTTTAATGAAGATTCCTAAAAAAAGAAAATTAATCAAAATTAGGTCAGTTCTGGGGTTCACATTCGCCAATCTCGGTAAAAATGGCTAAAATCACCACAAAGTAGAAGTCGCTTATAGAGATTGGTCGCTTATAGTGATTGTTTCCAGTCGGTCCCAATTCGATCACTGTAAGCGACTTCTACTGTAATAATTATTACTTATTCTCGGTTTATGTAATTATGTTTATTAAATGATCACCTTTGATTTATCCCCAGTTATTTTGAATAGTGATGTTATCCCTTTTACTTCCCAATTTAAGGACCTAGGGGTCATCATTTCATCCGATCTCTCTTGGCACTCCCAGATTTTCAAAATTTCCTCAACCGTTCATCATTCTCTCCATCTGCTGAAACAACTTAGGTTCATTACCGCTTTTCGCACAAGGTTAATTTTATTCAAGAGTCTTCTCCTTCCCGTCTTCTGTTACTGTGATTCAGTGTTTATGCACGAACTTGATTCTTTTGATAGCTGCCGCCTCGAGGTTCTCTTCAATTGTTCTATAAGGTACGTTCATGGTCTCAAACCAAAGAGTCACACCTCGTCCTATGCAGCCTCTCTCCTAGCAATTGAGTTTTGGTTTATTATTTTCAATAATGAACCATTGGAATCGAGCATGAAAAAAAAAATTCGTACCCCCCCTCAAAATTTGATGGTTTACGTTTCAAGGTATGTAGAATCCAAAACTGCAATACAAATATTTCTGTCTGTCCGCCGTACGCCGTACGGGCCATTTTTCTTAGTTAGGTACCATGAAAAAAAAATTGATGAAATTCGGGTTATAGGTTCCGTTCGGGGTCTAGTTGGTCCTCGAAGCTCGACGTTACTGTCAGTCACCTCAGGGGTTCAAAATAAGGGTTGAAATTTTCAGAACGCCGTATCTCAAAAACTGTCGATTTAAGGGTACATATGGTTTTTTTTACGATATTAAATTTGTCTTGAGCTAAACAATTTTTTGAGACCACCCGGAGCATTGTACGTCCAGACGTTCGTGTGCACCAAAAAGCTTCGTCAACACGATCGTGAATCAAAAGGTATAAATCCGGCCGGGATATCATCACTAAGGAGCACCTGATTATAATCAAGGATGGCTGTATGAAGTCGAGTTGTTTGTTCTGCGATATTATTTCATTTGACAAGTGATGGACTATTGGATTTAGTTGGTAGGTACCTACTTCTGAATCTTGAACAAACGTTGAAGTACTATTGATGGGTAAATTATTACACAATGACAAATTATTACACAATGGTAAATTAATACACAACGGTAAACTATTACACAACGGTAAATTATTACCACGGTAAATTATTACACAACGGTAAATTATTACACAACGGCTCATCTACACAGAAGGGGCTGGATTTTGTTGATAGGTACTTTTTCAACTTGAACAACGTTGAAGTATTATTGATGGGTAAATTATTACACAACGGCGAATTATTACACAACGGTAAATTATTACACAACGGTAAATTATTACACCACGGTAAATTATTACACCACGGTAAATTATTACACAACGGCTCATCTACCAAGAAGGGGCTGTATTTTGTTGATAGGTACTTTTGCAACTTGAACAACCGTTGAAGTATTATTGATGGGCAAATTATTACACAACGGTTCATTATTCTATCTCCGTAGAAGGGGAACCTATACAGGTAAATTATTACACAACGGTTTAGGTAGGTACCTAGTAACGAGTACGCGGTTACGTACTAACCTACGGAGGGTCCGCGAACAACATAATATGTGTAGAGTAGTACATATTATATTATATAGACGGGTTATCTATACATAGAGCTGTGATCTGTAACAGAAGGGTATTCTGTACAAAATAATAAACCGTTGTGCAGGGATTTGCAGCGTTTTTCAATTACCAAGTTTAGACTGGGCTGCTTCCTGTCAACGATTTCGAAAGGGACAGTGCCGGTTTACATCCTTCATTTGTTTGATCTGGCCGATCCTCCAGAGCCAACACCTTCTCCGTACCCGAGCATAGAACTAGATCCATGAGCCGGTCCCTTTCTGTGGAGCGGGCAAGGTTTTGGACGTATCTTCCTCTCTCCCTTAGGCAGACCGCACACGATAAATATTATTGCCAATATCACTATTGTCAATACAGCTATCAATACTCGAGTCAACCCTTTTCAATACTACCCCACCGCACACGATCAATAATATTGAAAATAATTTGGTCAATAAATGTTCTCAGTTCCTTTTTCTGCCGCGAACGAGCAGGGTGATAGCTGCGTGGATTTTCTGGTTTTTTTGTGTTTACTGGTTTTACTTGTAATGGACAACCGTAAAAAAAGCATGCATTGCAATAATTATGGCAATGGGAATGGCAAACCATCGAACAACAAGAAAACGCTGGATGAGGGAGTGGCTCAAGAAGAGAGAGGAGTACACTCATCTGGTTTTGTTAAAACAAATCAGCTCCACCGATGAAGATGACTACAAGAATTATTTCAGGATGGGTGAAGACAGTTTCCAGAAGTTGCTCGGGTTGGTTCTACCATTTTTAAAACGAAATGATACGAACATGAGAGATTGTATCTCTACTGATGAGAGATTGGCATTGACTCTCCGATATCTGGCTACCGGAAGGACTTTTGAAGAAGTTCTCAGTTATCATCTCACCGAGAACCATAGGGGAATCGTCGTCAAAACTTGTGAAGCGCTGATATAATATTATGTATTACAAGACTAAGTTTTTCATAGTCATGGTTATTTATTTATGTTTAAAATAAAAATAAGGAGATTTGTTAACTTTAGCGAATTTTCATGATCATAGGGAGTAAAGTAAGTACCTACGCATTGACGTAAAATGTGAGACCGAAAAACAACCTGTTGCTCAGAGCACCTTCATCGCGTTTCGATTCGAGACGAACTGAGGGTTGATGAAAATATTGACGTTCACCCGCACACGGTCAATAATATTGACAATATCCCCTCCACTTTCCGATATTGACGACCGAAGAACAGAAAATCCAGATATCGTCGATATTCTCTTCAATATCGGCCTTCAATCCATTTTCGCGCCCGCACACGATCAATATTCTTGACAATACTTATGAATATTGACAGTAATATTGATCGCGTGCAGTCTGCTTTAGATCTGCCAAATCCTCAACCTCTTTTAGATGTGGTATTTTTGACCAGATCAATTCTAACGATTTTGTTACCTAGCCGGTACCCTTTTGCTCTTCCTTACGATTTTTCTTTTTTCCCTACTTAATTTTATGCTCTTTCTCTGCTTATACTTTTTTTGTTCTTGTAATTTGATTTATTTCATGTTTCGCCGTCATTTTTGATTGCATCTTATAGACTCTTCTATCGTGTACCTCGTTGAGACACTTCCTGTACATTGATAAATAAATAAATAAATAAATAAAATGACGGACACGAGGTAGGCTGATTAACAATGTTTACATTACCATCAGGTTACAGGTTGGCTGGTTGGGTTTACCATTTACGTAGGTAGGTAGCACAGTGACCAGGTTTTTAAAACGCTTTATTTGGTAAATTTACGCAAAAATTACAGATTTGATTTGATGTTTTGTACATTAAATCACGATGTGCCGTCTAGAGTGAAGAAGGCTCATCGGTACCACTTCAATTAATAACAGGTAGAGTATACTATTTTTTTTAGGTAGTCGAGTTCCTTATTACCCTCTACAATTTTCAAGGAAAAGTTTGCAGATGTGCGGAAAAATGAATAAGTAGGTAGTGAATTTTCAATGAATACTGGGCCATTTGGAAGCCAACCCGCGCGTACGCTCAATATTGTTACCTAATTAAAACGTTCTTTCATTTAGTACCTAATGAGAGTAATGAGCATACTAAGGACCATAGAGAAAGCTGTCTAGACAGTAGGGTTATCTACAACACACTACGATATTTTTAATATTTATTTATTACCAAAATTTGCAGCGTTTTTATACTTGTAACTTCGTTTTGTCCTCGAATTAAACTACCTGTAATTATTACTGAATTATTACTGTAATTATTACTACCCACTTACCTGTAATTATTATTGAAAGTTCAAGGAGATGCCTGGTACATAGAAATATTACTTCAAGAATTGAGCAGTAATGACAGTAGACATTCATGCAAGACTGAAACTTCAAGAGAATTTTGACTGGTGGCCGGAAGGAACTGTGTGCTGAAACAAAGGAGCAGTTTGATGACAACTTCCAATCGTTCAGAGGTGAGTGAAATTAATTCAACTCTCGCAAGTTTTCCTGTCTTATCCGAAAAAACAGCATATAAAATTAGTATATAAAAATTACCATAAGTAAAGGCAGTTATTGTACCTATGTGTATATAACTGGCGTAGGTACTCAATCCCGTGTGTTTCGAATATGTGTTTGGAAACATAATAGGGATTTTATGGTACGACTATAGGGTTTTTTTGTACGACTATCTTCAGGCAACGAAGTCGGTAGAGAAATATCCATACAGTGGACTGGACTCTGCACGAGAGACCTTTTTACAACTTTCATTGATCCTGTCAATTTATTATTGATAGTTAAGGTAGGTACAGGTTCCTGATCACACATCCTGTCTTCTACAGGGATATTGAACAAAATGGCCCTCGTTCAGCCCGTAGGCAACAAAATAACTCTGTGGCAAGGGTTCAGCACATTTGGCGGTCAGATCGACATGATTGTGATCTACGAGCCCACACATCTGAAGGTAACATCCAGGTTATCTCATAGTATGTGCTAGCTGAGTAGAGTTGGCGTTTATACTTTGATTGGTACTCCATGTCTTCTGATTAGAATGACATGTGTGTCCCAAACCCTTGTTGGGGTTCTTCATCAGTAACAAAGATTTACTGTTTATTTAGATGCGATCATTTGAAAGTCTTGGGATGCAAGATTTTTAATCTGACATTTTTGGCAAGAGCCAGACCACCACCAGATTACATTCAGTTCCGCTCACTGAAACACCAATTGCTGGTGATGAACTGATCATGAAAACGCTGCAAATTATTACACAACGGTTTATTATTTACCTGTATGGATGCCCTTCTGCGTAAATTAATGTTTTCTGTGGTTAATTCCCTCGAGCTCCCCCCAGGAAAGCCCTAAATGGAGTACTGGAGCCGGCCCGGGAATTAAAGTTTCATACAGATTAATTAATAATTAATTATTTACAGTTATTCATGAAGCATAAGGTAAAAAATAAACCGCTTTGTAACAATTTACCTGTATAGATGCCCCTTCTGCGTTGTGTAGTAATTTACCCAATAATACTTCAACGTTTGCTCAAGTTGCAAAAGTACCTATCAACAAAATTCAAAAAAATCCATCATTTTGGTTTATTATTTTCAAAATAATGAACCTTTGGAATCGAGCATGAAAGAAAAAATTTAACCCCCTCAAAATTTGATGGTTTCCGCTTCAAGGTATGTAGAATCCGAAAGTGCAAAAAAAATTCTATCTGTCCGCCATACGTCGTACTTAGCACTTTTCTTAGTGACCATGAACCATAATTAATGAAATTAGTCTGCAGGTACGTTTGGGGTCTAGTTGGCCATCGAAGAAGCACGGTGTTACTGTCAGTCATCTCTAAGGGGTGAAAAATAGGGGTTGAAATTTTCAGAACGCCGTAGTTCAAAAACTTTCAATAGAAGGGTATGTTTTTTTACGTTTTTAAATTGATCTTGAATTTAAAAAAATTTTGAGACCACCCGGAGCATTGTAAGCATTCGTTTGCATCGAAAAGCTTCGTCAACATTATTGTGACTAAAACGGTATAAATCCGGCCCAGATAATAATCATTGTTAGGGAACACCTGATGATAATCACGGATGGCTGTATGAAGTCGATTTGGTTGTTCTGTGATATTATTTCATTTGAAAAATGATGGCTCTTTTGGATTTTGTTGATAGAGTGCTTTTGCAACTTGAACAAACGTTGAAGTAATGGCTTTGGGGGAATAGGTGCCCGAAACTTCAATGGACTTGGGAACAAGAAATGCAGTGGTTTTGGGGTCAGGAGTGCGAAGGAGATATCGTAAACATGATGGGTTAGGGTTCAAGCCAAAATACCTCTCGTCGATCAGCGCACGCCATTCATTCATTGAGTATTCGAGTATTGCTGCAGCTGAAGAACGAGTAGGTGCTTTTGAGGTATATTTTTCCATGTTTTTTAGGACGAGGAGACCGAATATGAAGTCGTTTTTGACCAATAAGTGGAAAATTGAGGTTCTAACGAGGTCTCAACCTTAAATTTACTTTAAATTTTGGCCTAAAATAGTCGTTCTTCCGCACACAGTTTGTGTCCCCATTGGGAATACATCTGGATCCTAGTTGTGCTCCAAAGCTCGGCAGATCGGCATACACCCAAAGGTGTTATGGGAGAAAAATGGGTGTAAAAAACGCTGCAAAGTCCTTGTCACATGGGTTTATTATTCTATTGGACATACCCACAGAAATGTTGGCTGTTTATTTATTGTTTCTTTCATATGAAATAATTGAAATAGCTATTTCTGGTGGTTTCCACCAATTTTGGCTCCCAAAACACGAATAAGGTACTTACGCTCCTTCTTTTTTTTTCCTTTAATAAATTATCTCTGATCATTGATAGTACCATTTAATATTTGATATTTGATATTTTCTACTTTACTGTTTACCTGCATCAAAAGGTAGTATATTTCCGCTTCTCTCTGCAATGATTTTTTCCATTTCCCCAATCTCATTGATACTCATTTTGAAGGCATGTCGCCTTGACCCCAAACCCATTAGATTTTCGGGTTTTCTTGTTCCCAAACCCATTGAGATTTGAACCCAAACCCATTGAAATTCCAGTCCCATTCCCCAAACCCGTTGCACCCATACTATCTACGCAGAAGTGGCATCTGTACAGGTAAATGATTACACAATGGTTTATTATTTACCTTATGCTTCATGAATAACCACAAAATAATTAATGATTGAATCCCGCGCATTTGTAAGAAACTTTAATTTCCGGGCCGGCTCCAGTAGTCCATTTAGGGCTTTCATGGGGGGAGCTCGAGGGTATTGACCACAGAAAACAGTGATCTACGCATAACGGGCATCTTTACAGGTAAACAATAGACCGTTTTGTAATAATTGGCAGCGTTTTTTTAATTGAATTTTCCGATTCTACGTACCTTGAAACGGAAACCAACAAATTTTGAGGGGGTGTTAAACTTTTTCTTTCATGCTCGATTCCGAAGGTTCATTATTTTGAAAATAATAAACCAAAAATACAGTTGCAACACAGTTTGGACAACATAATAATATATAGGTACACTAGAATTTTCTTTGACCTTAGCGATTGGAAGCTTATCCTATCAATTAAAAAATAATAATAGCTAACAATATTTAATAAAAGAATAAAATTAATTTAAAAAAAACCACTTAGGTAATAATATTATATTCGGATCCATAGAGTTCCCGGTACTATCTGCGGCCAATGGCCATGGCACACTGTGCACATAATTTCGAATAGTTTTGTCACTGCTCTATTATTTTACTAGTGTGTACTCCTCATATTCTTTCCAAGATTGCACCTGACATACCCATTCAATTTACGTACGCAATTCACCGCGAACTGTTACGTTGACATCACTATTCTTCCAGGTAGTGATGCAGCTGCATTCGTCAACTAAGGATCTCGTTTCAGTGGAGTTTATGCGACAACAGGTGTGTCTGGTCACGCGGGAGACTGGCTTTAGAAAAACCTGCAGCGGAAATCGAACGTCTTGCTGGGCCGAAGAAACGAAAAGATCACTCTGGATTCCTTTCCCCACGAACCCGAAAATGGCACAATGGGAAGAAAACAACAACATACTTTCAGTCTCAATACCCTGGTCAACAGTGTGAAAAGGAATGTGTGCGTTTACCTGATGAATCATTTTATTGTAGAATTGGAATAAGAAAGGAAGGTAATTTCCCAAGAGCTCACAATAAGTGAGTACAGTTGGTGTTATCCAGATGGGGTTCTTGCAGTTTGTACAGTTGATGGTGGTGGCGCATGCGCACATGCCATAGCTAGCAGATAGTGTGTGCCTGTTCCAAGTCCCTAGTGTTTCTAGGGTAGGTACCTGGGGTTCCAGCGAAATTCGGACGAGAGATATCTAATATTATCATAACTTTCACGATTGCCAATTCCTGCTTATAGGCTTCGAAATAGCCATATGAAAATTGATTGGGCACGGAATGATATTACGTAGGAACCTCAAGTGTGATTAGGCCCAAAGGTGGAAACCACTTCAGTTCGTAGGTAACTAGTTATTTCAATTGATTCCTTCCTTCGTTCGACTCGTACATGGATCCATGACTGGGAACTATGACTTTTCTAGCGTAGATTAGTCGCTAGTAAATTTTAGGACAACTTTGCAGGGATGGAAAGCCGTGGTGAGTAGGATCAAACTTTTTACCTCAACGGAAACCAACAGAGAAAGGTAATAAGGCAATTAATTGTCTGCAGACCTAAATGAAAAGAGTACTTATATCTATTAGTTATGTATATAAGAGTGCTTTCCATGTTATTTAGGGATTCTTCCAGGGTTGGTACTGTTTTAAACATTTAATTCAAACATTTGTTTTAAACAGTGTTTTAAAAGTATTTTTGGAAAAAAGGGTGTTTTAAAACATTCGTTTTAAATTGTGTTTAAAACATGGTTTAATACTGTTTTAAACATGCCCTTCGTGAGTTGTTTCAAACTGACATTTTGACACGGAAAATGACATTGACCTCATGAGAAATGAGCAACAAAAAACATAATAGGTACAATAGATTTCCATCGCCATTCGCCAGTAGTCAGAATGACAAGTTAGATACCTACCAGCTACCACCCGCCTGGAAATTCTCGGAAATAGAAATGAACTTGGGTTTGTTCCTTTGTTCGAACTTTTGGCGTTCCGGAGAAATTTACCGATGGGTCATTTTTTCATTTGAATGGTGAATTCGCTATAAATTCACCTCCCCGTTCTGCGAAAGTCAATGCATTACGTACCCCCCTGAATATTTTTTCTTGGTGGAAGGCACTTGGGAATAAAATTTCTGACCACCGCCACCACGTCTTCAGCAGGCATCGAAGGGCTGTTCTCCACATTCGGAGTGGTTCATTCAAAACTGCGGAATAGACAAAGCCGGGAAGCTTGTGGCCGTGCTGAAACACCTGAATTCTAGAGCATAATTTGTGTACCTATGCGTATTTTTTGCTTTACTTCATTTGTAAATTGTGATCGGGGTTTCTCAAAATTAATTTTCATTTTCAGCAAATTATGTCGTAGGTAGGTATGAGTTTATAACTACATTAAATTGTAATAAAAATATTCAGCCATGGTTTAAAAAGAAAAAATTTGGATGGTTTCTTTCTCAGCCCTGTTACCTAAAGCACTATGTTTTGTGCCAATCTTTTGTATCCACACAAGCTACCATAGTGCTTGACTGCTTGATGAGCAATCTTTAAAAACTTGTTTAAAACAATGTTTAAAACAGTTTTAAACAGCCTAAAAAAAACCTTTGTCTCACATAGGAAAAAAGTTTTAAACTGTTTAAAAAAAACTGTTTTTTGTATTTAAATTTAAAAAACTGTTTTTTTTCCAAACCTGGATTCTTCTGGTTCTGGACCTACACACCAAGCCAGAAAGACTGGCGGTGTAGAATCCTACAGTACCTACTCCTATTGAGTCCTTTTTATATTTAATCCAGCTCTTCGAATTTCTGTGATGTGAGAAAACACTTATCTGCTCCATTAAAATAACCTGAAACGTTTCAAGAGAGCCCTCAACTTATGTTGGTAAACTGAAGCGAAATCTGTGAAAGAAGGAGGGGTCCTTGGAGACTGACGCCTCTGACGAATGGGCTCAAAAAGGAGTTCACGAGGCTCAAGTAGGCTTTTATTTATCTCCCCGGAGCCAACGGCCCACGGAAAATATGAACTGGAGCTCAAAGCGAGAGATATGACGGAATTTTCGTGAAAGGTGCAGGCCGGGGTTTTTTCCCGGTGAGTTATAGCAGTAAAAGATAGAAGCTACAAGGTGTGCCGGCTGTGATTAGCCTCGTCTCCAATATTTCTCTTTCCGAGACGTGGCCGACTTTTCTTCCATAAATCCGCGCCCGCTCAGCTTCAATCTTCCGAGCCCTTTTTCCCCCCACCCCAGATATTTTTTTTGTCCCATTCCCACAGGTTTTCCTTCTTGTCTAGCTAGGCATATTGCTTTTTCGCATATTCTAGACACAATAGGTATTGACGGTGATAAACTCCCTTTACATTCGGTCCTAAGTAGGGACATAGAGGACAAGATTATATGGAATGGTAGGGCAGGTACTTTTCCCCGATGGAAAGAATGAACAGTGCTGCAGTGCGATTCTGCAACTCGGTATGGCATCGTAACGACGATGAAATATCGTTAGCATAACAAAAAATATCGATGCCACTAAATACCGACGATTGGTATTCTGTAAAGGCTCAATAGCGTCAGCTATCGCTTAATCGTCGATAAATTGTCGTTGCGGGGTCGTTTGCATTTCGACGGCTCTAGACCCCCCCGTTATCCGTACCGAAAGCTTGTTACACCCAAAAAACTTGGCTTGACGTTGGTTTTCGGCGGTAGAAAGTTTTACGGTAAGTGTTTAACGTAACGGTAAATGTACCAACTTTTCTTTTGGCATATTTTTTCAATTTTATTTGACGTAATAAGCCCAATGTAGGTACTTACCGTAGGTAACTAGGTAGGTAAATTAGTGACTTAATAATTTATGGCAGTGATGTCATAAAAACACCGTAATAAATAACTTAAACGTTAAATTACTTGATAGGTAGGTAGTTAGGAAGTTAGTGATATAGAAGACTTCTATAAGTGATATAGTCTATTTCACTATGGGTAGTTATCTACTTTTTATAATCGCAATTCACCATATATATGTAGTTGTTACCTACCTACCGTATTTTTTCGTGCGTTTATGAATTTTGGATAATAGTGTCAGGCATTATGACGCTCGAATTCCTTGTTTGGGAATTAAAATTCTGCAAGAAAGGGAACAGACGTATCACCCTCGGTTTGAAAGAAGAGTGCTACGAGATGGGCAAAATCCTTATTCCCTTGATTCCTGCATGTTCAGAAAAACCTTTAGGATAAGTCGACACTTGGCCACGAACCGAAATTCAACCATTGCTCCAATGCTCCAGATTGAATGGATTATCCCCTGAAATCCAGGTACAAATCCAGGTACTATCTAATTTTGCTGTAGATACCGATCCCCTACGTTTTCTTCAATAAATGCAAGCGACCTTAATAAGTTGTTAATTAATTAGAAAATATAGGATTTTGAAAATAACGTAAACGTAGGTAGTTAGGTATTCATTCACTTGCATATTTATCAGAATTTCCGCGTAGGTACCAATTATAAAACATAAATTTCAACAAAATCATACATGAATTTATACAAATTAATTTGGCATAATACATATTACATTTAAGCTAAAAACGGTAAAAACTTTATTAATACCTCGAGACGATACAACAAATTGAAATCAAAACCTATCCCAAGTGTCAAGTGATCCCAAACTGCAATTTTTGACTTCCAAGGTATGAGCATTTATGTCGGCCACCGAGTGAATTTGGGGGATTCAAAACATAATCATTGACTCCGACACACACACACACACTCACACACACACTCTTCAATTCATTTCATCACTGCTTATCACCATGGATACGGAATGAGTTCCAGTCGATTGCTCGCCCTAGACTCAGATTTCGTGAGACAAGCTAACGATGTCGGTATCTCATTCTGCAACGACAATTTGTTATTCAAGTTCGGTATCATAAGTTCCTGAATACCAATTTCGCTATCCGGGTGTCGTTACACGAGAGGGATAGCGACACCGACTCCATACCGACAATAAAGTAACGAGTTGCAGAATCGCGCTACTGAGCCCTTACCACGTGGAACGATGTAGACGATGTAGGTACCAACCTTTTGCTCGCATCTACGGCGACAGTCACTGACCTCCGCCAATCTTTCTTCGACAGCCAGAATGAGTCATCAGTGTTTATACAACCAAACGAACGCTACAATTATAATAGTGCCCGATGAGTCCGGTTGAAGTGGTTCCAGACCGACGAGTTCGGCCGAACCGACTCCCGCCGACACCGACCAAACTATTTTGTATTTTCCAGCCGAATCCACCGACTTCTCAATCGGAAACGGAATTGTGTTTTTTCTACCTATTATCAACCGACTTTGGTTTATTATTGTCAATTATAAACCTTTGGAATCGAGCATGAACCCCCTCCCTCCCACCCCAAATTTGATGGTTGCGTTTCAAGGTACTTACGTAGAAACCGAAAATGCAATAAAAATTTCTGTCCGAACGCCGACCGCGTATTGCACTTTTCTTAGTTACCATGAACCAAAATTAAAGAAATTTGCAGGTCCTATTTGGGGTCTTGTTGGTCCGCTAAGTTCGGCGTTACTGTCGTCACTCCCGTAATGTGAAAAACGCTGCAAAGTCCTTGTCACATGGGTTTATTATTCTATTGGACATACCTACAGAAAAAAATGTTGGCTGTGTGTTTCATGTAAAATATTTGAAATAGCTATTTCTGGTGGTTTCCACCAATTTTGGCCCGCAAAACTTGAATTAGGTAACCTACGCTCCATTTTTTTTCAAATTATCTTTGATCATTGGTAGTGCCATTTAATCGTCTTGATCCACGTGTTGACACTTTTTCTAGTGTTATTGTACAAATTGATGGTGATTTCAGACGATTTCCCAGGTTTTTGACTCATAAAAAATCAATTTTGGGAGCTGAACATCTGGTGCAACCTCAATTTTCCACTCCTTGGTCAAAATCGACTTCATATTCGGTCTTCTCGTCCCAAAAAACATGGAAAACGATACCTCAAAAGCTCATGTTACTAACATGTTACTTAAACACAAAAAGTACCTATTTTTATACACCTTTTCACTCATAACACCCCTGGGTATATTCCGATCGGGCTGAAAAGTTTCGGGACACAACTAGGGCCGAAATGGAGCACGTGTGCGAAAGAACGACTTTTTTAGACGTAAAATGAAGCCGGTACACGTGATACGGCGGACGGACATTGCATTTTTCGAATCTACGCACCTTGAAACGGAAAAGAAAAAATTTTGAGGGGGTGTTATAAACATTTTTTGCTGAGCGAATACATAGGTGCATTATTCACAGAATAATAAACCAAAATAGGGGTTAAAATTTTAAGAAATCCGTAGCGCAAAAACTTTCAATAGAAGGGTATGTTTTTTTAACGTTCCTCAGTTGATCGAACTTGTGGATTGCTGAGACCACCTGTTGTACGTCCGACATTTTACGTCCAGCCGTTCGTTTGCAGTAAGGCCCTGAAATTTGGCTTCGTTAACACGAGCGTGAATGAAAATAATGAGGATACGGTATGCATTATGCCCAGGTATCATTGCTAGGGAACAGCTGATTAAAATCACGTACGGCTGTATGAAATCGAGCTGGTTGTTCCGTGATATACGCCCATAACTAGGTACCCGAAATAATGGTCGAAATGGGCTGAAATTTGGAGGGTAGGTGTGGGTTGGGTCAGAGATGGTCCCTTACTAAAATCATTGGAAAAGTGCTGTAACTCGTCTGCGCATGCGCAAACGTCAAATACTTGAAAAGCCCGTAACTATCTTAAATAATATCGTTGAAATGAGTTCAAACTTGGAGGGTATTTTATACGTTCATGTGATTCAAGTTGGGGAGCTATACTGCCTACTCGAATTGGCAGACGTTTTTCTTCTTAAGCAGCATACTCACAATTTCTACCTAATACCTACCGAAACACCGTTATATTTGTTTTATGTTTTAAATTTATGTGAATGTAGGTTCATGGTGCTTCCCCTTCCCCCTTCTTAGCTGGATTTGCAGTTGCTGAAGCATTGGCCGTTCCTAAAATCCTACTGTTCCCATGTACTGGCAGACATCAGTACACGACCGAATGAAGAAAATAAACACTTCTCCACGTCGTTCGATCCGGTGAAACATACAGGGCGGGAGAAGAGCGGCAGGCGAAACTAACAGAAAAGAAAAAGCAATTATTCTGTGGAAATCGAAGAAGTCGGAATACAGGAGGGAGCGGGGAATCGGAAAGATTTTATCTCTGATGGAACGATGATTGTGAAGGTGGTCCCACGGGAGGAAGGGTTGAAAAAGAAAGTGGATCGGGAAGATGCAATCAATCAGTTGATCTGTGATCGAGCTCACCTCAGGGGAACATTCTTGGTTTCAATCAACCTCCCACATCTGCGTCTCTCACGGCATCATCAGTCAATCTGAATCGGACAACGACAAATTAACCTTCTTTCCCTCTATTCGGAGTCTGCGATTTCCACATTTACTTTTACTGTATGAACCTGTTGCCCCCCCCCCCCCCGGGGATGGAACGTGTTGTTCGTTTGAGCTGTTCAGACGTTTACGCGCAGGTTTTTCGTGCCGAGTCTGATGCCGACCGTGTGATGATTGTGCATTTCAGCTCCTGGACTAAAATTATTACCATCTGTATGATTACTGTATTTCACAGATAATTATTCTGACGCGTACATGTATTATCGTTTGGGAAAACGAGATAAGTTTTAAAACGCTGCAAATCCCTGCACAACGGTTTATTATTTTGTACAGAATACTCTTCTGTTACAGACCACAGCTCTCCGTAGAGATAACCCGTCTATATAATATAATTATGTACTATTCTATACATAATAGAGAGTTGTCGCAACCAAAAATTGACGATCGGGAGAGAGAACGTAAACGCAAGTGTTACGTTGGAGACGTAAGTTTTAGCGTTTTCAAGACTTGCGTTGTCCAACACCACGTAACTATTGGAAAGATGCGTGTCACGCATCTCAAAGCTACGTTCTACGTAACTCGTAAGTAAACTTCTTCGCGGATAACCAAATTCGATCTCCATGGCTACGCTATCGCGTCACCCCGAATTTTGTAGAAAGACGGGAGGAGCCGGCCTCGGGAAGGTTTTCCGCCGTTTGCCTTCTCTTTATTTTGCGTTTTCTTTAGGTATATTTGGAAGCCTGAACTTCATGTGGTTCGAGTACTTATTCATCTTGACCATTGCCATCCGAAAGCCATGAGCACGGTAAGAGAGTGCCTTATAATTCGCATTTATTGTGGGTATATAAAATATACAAAGAACCCAAGGTTTCACCGTGTCGTGCGTGTGGTTGTACAGTAAAAGGGCACGATTGCTCTTCTATAAATTGTTCATAACTCATAGAAAACCATCAAATGGAATAATTACTATTACTGAATAATTATGTTACGAGCTAGTATGAGAATAAAGAGGTTAACTTGACAGACAAATTACATATCATTGACAAGTTATTACTTTAACGTCACTTCAACATATGTCCGGAGTTACGTGAACACGTAACTAGAGAGTTCCTAAAGACTAAAGTCGGGAAGATGTGTTCGGATTTATCTCAACTGCGCATGCGCGTCGCCCAAGTTCAAACTTATTTCCTTAAGTTCGACTTATTCGGCCTTATACATAAGGCGCGTTATCTCCCAGGGCACAAACTTTAGGAATCGTCTTTAACCTTACTCAGGGGTAACAGTGCACAGCTTTTTGCCGCGTTTTGTCGTTTTTTTTTAACGCGTCATGTGTTGTCGGTCCTCGCCATCGCCAGCGTCTTTCAAAGTTACTCCAAGCGTCTTTCAAAGAATTTGCTAGATTGTTGCGATATCAACTTAGGATAAAAAAGTGAGTATACCTACCTATGCTATGTAATTGAATGGATTTCACGTTGTGCTAAGTTAAGTGACGTTACTTTTTAATTCACTCCTACCCCCACCACTTCTGTCAAACCGGACTTATTGGTTAGCATCCAAAGGCTGCTCGCCTTAGATGTGGCCAAAAGATATGGCCGTTCCCTAATGAACTTATCTCTTAGGAACTCTCGACTTTCTCATGGAACTTACGTTGAATAGTTAGCATCCGAGTTTGTCACCCTAGAACAGAGTTACGTTTTACAGTTGCGTTTTTCGGAAAATGGTTGCGACAACTCTCTATTATGTAGAACGCAGACCCTCCGTAGGTTACTACCTAACCCCGTTCTCGTTACTAGGTACCTACCTAAATCACGAGTTAAATGTTGCTAAAATAATTCTGTCGGTGACAAACAGTAACTAAAACGGCAAAAAGAAACGCAAATAATGCAGTTCTGAAGGAAAATTGTTGATGTGGAGTGAAATAAATGCCCCTTCTGCGGAGATCACTGTTTTCTGTGGTCAGTACCTACCTTCGTGGTCAAGTATAATGCACCGTTGTGTAATAACTTGCCCATCAATAATACTTCAACGGTTGTTCAAGTTGCAAAAGTAACGATCAACAAAATCCAGCCCCTTCATGGTTGATCAACCGGTGTGTAATAATTTACCGTTGTGTAATAATTTACCGTTATGAAATAATTTTCCGTTGTGTAATAATTTACCGTTGTGTAATAATTTGCCGTTGTGTAATAATTTACCATTGTTTAATAATTTACCCATCAATAATACTTCAACGTTTGTTCAAGTTTCAGAAGTACCTACCAACAAAATCCAATAGTCCACCACTTGTCAAATGAAATAATATCGCAGAACAACCAATTCGACTTCATACGGCCATCCTTGATTATAATCAGGTGCTCCGTAGCGATTATATCTGGGCCGGATTTATACCGTGTTGACGAAGCTTTTTGGTGCACACGAACGGCTGGACGTACAATGCTCCGGGTGGTCTCAAACAATTTTTTAGCTCAAAACAAATTTAATAACGTTAAAAAAACCATACCCTTCCATCGAAAGTTTTCGAGCTACGGCGTTCTGAAAATGTCTACCCCTATTTTGAACCCCTTAGAGATGACTGACAGTAAAGTCGAGCTCCGAGGACCAACCTTGAAACTTAAACCATCAAATTTTGAGGGGGGTTAGAATTTTTTTTTCATGCTCGATTCCTCGAAACCAAAAGATACAAATAAAGATGTATTTCACAATAAATGATACTGAGGAAATATTAGGTATACAGAGATAACAGGAAGAGTAACGTACTTGGATGGTGTACCTGTGTCAGTACGTACTTATTACATGAATTCAGCAATTCTATTGTCCTTAACATTTAACAAAACCGTTAGTCTGCATGGGCTGGTCAGTCTAGCGGAGATCGAAGGGGGAACGGACACTTCGTGGACGAGACTGTGTTCATCACAGAAGGGAACGTTTACCGACTAACAGTTGACTTGAATGATACGGGAGTAGAGGGAATACGCCAGTATATATTATGTTGACTCAGGACCTTTCAAGGCTCAAGGGCTGCGATTTTGGGGTTGCTAGGTAATAGTTTAGAAAGGGCACGCGAAATTTCACTCCAGTTACTCAGGGCAGTGTGTGGTGGGGGGGTATAGAGAAAAAGGCCGCTGTGAAAGAAAATCGGAGTAAGTTATTGAAAAAATAGTCCATTTCCACTAATACACGAAAAACGCAAAAAAACACTGTTATACCGGTTTCGGTGATCAAATCATCGTCATATTGTACCTATGTTACTGACAATGGTTTGATCACCAAAACCGGTTTTTTGCGTTTTTCGTGTATTAGTGGATATTGACTACTTTTCGTTTATTATTTTCAATAATGAACCATTGGAATCGAGCATGAAAAAAAAAATTCTTACCCCCCCTCAAAATTTGATGGTTTACGTTTCAAGGTATGTAGAATCCAAAACTGCAATAAAAATATTTCTGTCTGTCCGCCGTACGCCGTACGCCGTACGGGCCACTTTTCTTAGTTACCATGAAAAAAAATTGATGAAATTCGGGTTATAGGTTCCGTTCGGCGTCTAGTTGGTCCTCGAAGCTCGACGTTACTGTCAGTCATCTCTAAGGGGTTCAAAATACGGGTTGAACTTTTCAAAACGCCTATACGTTTTTTTTACGTGAATCTTTTTACGGTTTTAAATAGTTCTTGAACTTACGAGTTTTTTAAGACCACCCGGAGCACCGTACGTCCAGCCGTTCGTTCACAGTAAGGCCCCGAAGTTTGCACCAACAGGCATTTTCGACCCCAGGGTTTATGAAATTGTATACAACAAACGAAATCTCGTCACCAGGGACGCGCCGATTTTATTGATGGGGTACCTATGAAGTCGAGTTGGTTGTTCTGTGAAACTATTTCATTTGAAAAATGAAGTGCGTTTCTTTTTGTTAGGTACTGTTTGCAATCGACAGAATTATTTTAGCAACATTTACCTCGTGATTTAGGTAGGTACCTAGTAACGAGTACGGGGTTAGGTACTAACCTACGGAGGGTGTGCGATCCGGCTGGATTTTGTTGATAGGTGCTTTTGCAACTTGAACAACCGATGATGTATTATTGATGGGTAAATTATTACACAATGGCAACTTATTACACAATGGCAAATTATTACACAACGGCTCATCTACCCAGAAGGGGCTGGATTTTGTTGATAGGTACTTTTGCAACTTGATCAACCGATGAAGTATTATTGATGGGTAAATTATTACATAATGGCAAATTATTACACAACGACAAATTATTACACAACGGTAAATTATTACACCACGGTAAGTTATTACACAACGGCTAATATACCAAGAAGGGGCTGGATTTTGTTGATAGGTACTTTTGCAACTTGAACAACCGCTGACGTATTATTGATGGGCAAATTATTACACAACGGTTCACTATTCTATCTCCGTAGAAGTGGAACCTATACAGGTAAATTATTACACAACGGTTTAGGGCGGTACCTAGTAACGAGTACGGGGTTAGGTACTAACCTACGGAGGGTCTACGATCTACGTAATTTATGTATAGAATAGTACATATTATATTATATAGACGGGTTATCTATACAGAGAGCTGCGATCTGTAACAGAAGGGTATTCTGTACAAAATAATAAACCGTTGTGCAGGGATTTGCAGCGTTTTTCAATAACTTACTCCGTTTTTCTTTGAAATGGGTTTCCACGATTTCTTCGCGAGTGATTTAGTTCGAAGGCCGTTGTGTTGAGTATGCGTGAGACGTAAAATTGGAGCAATGTTTTAGCCCTAAAAAATTGAAGTGAAATGGCCACAAACAACGAACGGACCAACAGGGTGAGCCCTTGTTGTAGAAGTCCCTTCCCACGGGCATAGGTAGGGAAAGTTCCACAGGTCGGAGTTTGCAACTCGTAAGATACCTAAAGCTAGAAGGGATAGCACCTACAGGTTATTTCGACGGCCACGGTGAAGAAGTAGGTAAGTCGAGTTTTCGAGCAAATCGGGGTAAGTGGTCAGTACGACTCAATGAGCCACTCCCCAACCCGTGAAGAAGTAGGGAAGTCTGCTCGACCACCATAAGGGCGTTATCCACACGTGCATTTTTAGATATCTTTGAAAGTAGAGTTACTTTATAGGTATGTCAACAAGTCCAATATTTCTCTCACTCTCAAGGGACGTTGAAATTAAGATAAGTCACTTAACCATTTATTCACACTAGTTTTCAGTGTCCAAAGTAGGCAAGTCGACTTGACCAAAAATATCCGGAACGTTTCTGTTCATTGAACACATAGGCAACTCCTCTTATCCAATTCTGCACAGCTAATTAACATATCTTTTCCAGGTAAGTCAACTTGTGTGTTGGTTTATTATTTTCAATAATAAACCATTGGAATCGAGCATGAAAAAAAAAATTCTTACCCCCCCTCAAAATTTGATGGTTTACGTTTCAAGGTATGTAGAATCCAAAACTGCAACAAAAATATTTCTGTCTGTCCGCCGTACGCCGTAACGGCCACTTTTCTTAGTTACCATGAATCAAAATTGATGAAATTCGGGTTATAGGTTCCGTTCGGGGTCTAGTTGGTCCTCGAAGCTCGACGTTACTGTCAGTCATCTCTAAGGGGTTCAAAATAGGGGTTGAAATTTTCAGAACGCCTATACCTTTTTTTTACGTGAATTTTTTTACGGTTTCAAATAGTTCTCGAACTTGGGAGTTTTTTAAGACCACCCGGAGCACCGTACGTCCAGCCGTTCGTTCACAGTAAGGGCCCGAAGTTTGCACCGACAGGCATTTTCGACACCAGGGTGAATGAAATTGTATACATCAGACCAAATCTCTTCCGACAGGCATTTTTGACACCAGGGTGAATGAAATTGTATACATCAGACCAAATCTCTTCTCCAGGGACGCGCCAACAATAGGAAATTGGCCGGAGATAAAATCATTGCTAGGAATCACCTGATTTTATAGGCGGAGTATGAGGTCGAGTTGGTTGTTCTGTGATATTATTTCATTTGAAAAATGATGGATGGCTCTTTTGGAGTTTGTTGATAGGTAGTGAAATTTGAACAAACGTTGAAGTATTATTGATGGGTAAATTATTACTATACGATGGTAAACTAACTTACAACTTATTGTATTGGTGGGTAAATTATTACACAATGCCAAATTATTACACAGCGGTGAATTTATTACACAACGGCTCATCTACCCAGAAGGGGCTGGATTTTGTTGATAGGTACTTTTGCAACTTGAACAACCGTTGAAGTATTATTGATGGGTAAATTATTACACAACGGCAAATTATTACACAACGGTGAATTATTACACCACCGTAATGTGTTACACAACGGTAAATTATTAGGTACACAACGGTTCATCTACCAAGAAGGGGCTCGATTTTGGGAAATCGTCTGAAATCACCATTAATTTGTATAATAACACTAGAAAAAGTGGATCAAGACGATTAAATGGCACTAGGTACCATTGATCAAAGATAATTTTTAAAAACAAAAAAACGGAGCGTACCCAATTCGTGTTTTGGGGGCCAAAATTGGTAGAAACCATCACAAATAGCTATTTCAATTATTTCACATGAAAGAAACAATAAATGAACAGCCATCATTTCTGTAGAAGTGCCCAATAGAATAATAAACCCATGTGACAAGGACTTTGCAGCGTTTTTTAAATCTACTTTTGCAGTACCTACAAAATAGCGCCGAGCATCCTTTTTTTATATTATTATGAATGGATTCCCCCCCCCCCCCCTGATATAATGTTTTTGGCAAAGAAGAGTGCATATTTTTTCAAGTTCTACCTTCTTGATACCTCCACACTTGTGGCCATAACTAGGTAAGTCGTCGGTGCTGAATTGGGTAAGTCTTCTAGGAGTCAAAATGTAGATCATTTCCAGAATTAATAGTAATTTTCTGAAAATTTGAGGAAAATAAAAATTTTTGGAATTATAATCTCATTTGTAGCACAATTACCTGATTTTACGGACAGCGTCCAACTTAAAAACTGCTCTCCTATAAATTTCAGATTTCTGACATACCTACTTCTTCACCGTGGCCGTCGATTTATTAGGGACTCGCCGCACTGAAACCTCACCTACCTTTTCCCCCCAACTTGGAGTAGAAGCGTCTGGAACACGACCCAGTGTGGCGCATCACTGCTAGCGTTCTTAGGGGAGTAAAGTCAAACTTTATCACGTATATTTCAGCCAATAGTTTAAACGCTGCAAATTATTACACAACTGTTTATTATTTACCTGTGTAGATGTCCCTTCTGCGCAGATCAACGTTTCCTTGGTCAATACCTACCCTCGAGCTCCCCCCGGAAAGCCCTAAATCGAGTACTGGAGCCGACCCGGGAATCACAGTGTCATAAAAATGCGCGGGATTCAATAACACAATCATTAATATTATTTGCTGTTATTCATGAAGCGTAAGGTAAATAATAAACCATTGTGTAATAAACCGTTGTGTAATAATTTACCAGTATTATAGATGCCCCTTCTGTGTGTAGATGGGCCTTCTGTGTTCTGTGTGTGTTGTTTTCTGTGGTCAATACCTACCCTCGAGCTCCCCACAGGAAAGCCATAAATCGAGTACTGGAGCCGGCCCGGGAATCACAGTGTCATAAAAATGCGGGGATTCAATAATTCAATCATTAATAATTACTTATTCATGAAGCATAAAGTTTGTTCAAGTTGCAAAACTACCTATCAACACAATCGAAAAGAGCCACCATTTTTCAAACGAAATAAAATCACAACCAACGCGACGTCATACAGCCATCCGTGATTATAATCAGGTGATCCCTAGCAATGATATCTGTGCCGGATTTATACCGTTTCATTCACGATCATGTTGACGAAGCTTTTCGGTGGAAACGAACGGCTGGACGTACAATGCTCCGGGTGGTCTCAAAAAATTCTTTGGTTCAAGATCACTTCAAAAACTTTAAAAAAAATCATACCCTTCTTTTGCAAGTTTTCGAGCTACGGCGTTCTGACAATTTCAACCCCTATTTTTCACTCCTTAGAGCCTAGGGCCCTTAGACTGACAGTAACGCCGAACGGGACCTACAAACAGAATTTCATCAATTTCGGTTCATCGTAACTAAGAAAAGTGCGAAGTACGGCGGACGGACAGAAATTTTGTTATTCCATTTTCGGATTCTACGTAGGTACCTTGAAACTAAACCATCAAATTTTGAGGGGGGGGGGGGTAAATTTTTTTGTTTCATGCTCGATTCCAAAGGTTCATTATTGAAAATAATAAACCAAAAATTGAAATTTACTGTTTCGTTGGCATGCCTTTAACCCGTTCTCAAAAAATATCGCGCAACACCCTTTGCTTCTGGGGAGCTCAGCCTGGAACAGTTCATTAGCAGCTGTCCTGGGTCATAGTAGCCGCTCCCGCTCGACCAGTGCTCCTCACATTTCGTAGCGACTGCTGCCTCGCATCATCTCAGGTGACGACACGCCAAGCCGTTCCTGTAAGCAACCCATTTCTGCTCCATTGTGACTTATGATTGCTGACGATGTCGAAATAGTGGCCAGGTCAATTGCTGCTCTATCCGGAGCTTTCCAGGAGTTCGAGGGAGCAGCAAGAGAAAGAGGGCTCAGGGTCAACGAGCAGAAGACTGTTTACATGAAAACATCAAGAGCCCAGCCAGCCCGACGCCCTGAGTCCATTGAAATGGTCGGCTACAACTTCCCAGTGCACTCGCAGTTCAAGTACCTTGGCTCCATGGTGACGGAGGATAATGACATCCCTGCAGAAATAAAAGGCCGGATGGAAGCAGGAAACCGATGCTTCTGGTCGCTCAGCAAGGTGCTCAGGTTCAATGCTATCCCAAGGAAAGCAAAGCTGAGGTTGTACAAAACCATGATTCGGCCGGTGGTAACATATGGCTCAGAGCCGTGGGTCCTCACACAGGAATGGGAACAAAGGCTCCGGATTTGGGAACGGAAGGTCCTGAGGCGCATATTTGGGCCGATCTTTGACCCTAACGATATGCGCTGGAGGATTCGGACAAATGAGGAGCTTCGGGAGTTGTACAGTGAGCCTGACATTGTGACCTTCATCAAAAAGGGCCGCCTGCGCTGGATCGGGCACGTGGAGCGAATGGATTCGACCCGCGTCCCTCGGAAGATGCTCTATGGGAAGCCAGGTGGCAGCAGAAGAAGAGGCAGGCCGCGCACAAGATGGGTCGATGACGTCGAGGCCGATATTAGATCGCTCGGCGTTCGACGGTGGCGGACTGCGGCACTGGACAGGGATGCATGGCGGAGGATTGTTGAGGAGGCCCAGGTTCTCTAGAGGACTGTAGCGCCACAGAAAGTAAAGTAAGTAAGTGACTTATGATGCTCACATTGTTTTACACATCTGCATACGACGGAGCATTTACCTTTTTCATCCTGCGCAAGTAGGCATAGAACCCACGCTAGGGATGTCCCAAAAGTTTCGATACATATCGATACTTTTTTCCCCTGATATATATCGTACTATCGATACTTCTTTCCCAGTATCCGAGCCGATACTTTTTTTTTATCCCTCACATTTCATCAGTTTCAACACCTACGACGTGTAGTTACTGTTGACAGCACCTCTAACTAGATTGCTGGGAGACCAACCACTTCAACAAATTAAAGAAAGTTGGTGTACCTCCACCTCCAGCTCTCAGCGAGAATCAGCTGTCCTCTATCTAGTAGGAAGGACCAACAAAATGTTGACCCAACCAACCAACCTAACTCAATAGTTTTTTGGTTGTATTGTCATTGTTCATTCCTGTTTTCTGATGTGATTGTGCCGAATTAACGAAATAATGTCATGTCTTGCCTTGTCTTGTCAATAATTTTGAAAAACAAGTGCCCCCCCCCCCCCCCCCGAAAAGTTTCAAATAAGAAAGAAGTGATTTACTGTATTGTTCATTTTATAATATCCTGAAATAATTCTTCGATAGGCTATTTTATATTGTAGATGCAGTAAAAACGTGGGATGTGATATTATTCACTGTCAGGCTGATGGAGAGAGGACAAAAACATTTCCACCCATTTTTGAAAAAGTATAGAAAAGTATTTATACTTTTTGAAAGTATCATATCGATACTTTTAGATGTATCGATAAGATATATATATATATATATATTCATACAGCTACAATCCCCTTGGGTACGACCTCCAATGAAATGAAGTCAGACAGTTATTAAAACCCTCAACTCATTTTCTGAATTTCAATCAACTGCGTAGGCAGCCAGTACCTATTTTTCTTATGGTAATTATGTAGATACCTACGTATTCTTCTACTTGGCAATTTTTCATTTTGTAAAACAGATGAAGTACCTATATGTTTCTGCCAGCAAATTTCTTCATTCCATTAACCGAAAAATAATAACATTAATTATTGGTGTGCGCGTCACAAACGAAGCTTTGGATACCCTATTAATTTCCTCCTATCTCCAGCGAAATCCCCCCTCTTCTTTTATTCAATTCTTATCAATGAGACGGAATTTTCTCTTGGACGAGGTAATCATATCTGAAAAGAGGTCGACAGTGAAAATACTGGCGGGATGAGCTCCGAATCTGTTCTGTAAATTAGGTTGGGGACCATTGAGGTCGCAAGTTCGTTGAAATGGTGAATAAGGGATGGGGGGGAAAGGTCTTTAGTTATACAAAAAAAAAAAAAAAACCGCTTTGGAGGGTGAGAGGAGAAGGAAACACTTTGCCTTTAGAAACTTGAATCCACAGTGAGGAGTGAAAACAGTGGGAGAACTTCGGGGGTGTAGAATCACAATCTGTGTTTCCGGCTCATTTACTTTCATTACGACGAAGGGAGCCGGCGCGAAGAACACGCTGCTAACTGCTCCCGCTGTAACCCTCTCGGGAAAGCGAAACTGATAACAACAATCCCGGCCACACACTGTCTAATTAACCAAAACCGGTTCAGCATTAATCAACCAACGGTAATGTCCCTTATCGCTCTTCCCTAACTAACTTAAAATACAATAGCTCAGTGTTGTGGTGGATTTATAAGGAAGAAGATAACTGAACATGCGGCCTGTTGAAAATTGTAGGTACCCGTGTTCACATTGTGCAATACGAGCTGCACACCACATGTTAGAACACTGAAATCGAGTGAAAGTTAATTCTTAAAAGTAGACAACAAAAAACGCTGCAAAGTCCTTGTCACATGGGTTTATTATTCTACTGGACATACCTATGTACATACAGAAACGTTGGCAGTTCATTTATTCTTTTTTGGCCCAAATCAACACAAATTTTGGCCCCCAAAACACGAATTAGGTACGATTTTTTTTTTTTTTTGGTCAAATTATCATTGATCATTGGTAGTGCCATTTAGTCTTGACACTTCTTCTAGTGTTATTCTACAAACTGATGGTGATTTCAGACGATTTCCCAGGTTTTTGATTCATAAAAAATCAATTTTGGGAGCTGAACATTTGGCAGGACCTCGATTTTCCACTTTTTGGTCAAAATCGACTTCATATTCGGTCTTCTCGTCCCAAAAAACATGGAAAACGATATCTCAGAAGCTCATGTTACGAACATGTTGCTAAAACGCAAAAAGTACCTATTTTTGCACACATTTTCACTCACAACACCCCTGGGTATATTCCGATCGGGCTCAAAAGTTTCGGGACAGAACTAGGGCCCAAATAGAGCATGTGTGATTTTTTAGACCAAAAATAAAGCCGGTACACGTGATACGGCGGACGGCGTACGGCGGACGGACATTGCATTTTTGGAATCTACACACTTTGAAACGTAAAAGAAAAAATGTTGAGGGGGTGTTATAAAAATTTTCTGCTGAGCGATTACAGAGGTGTATTATTCACAGAATAATAAACCAAAACGCTGCGAATTATTACACAACGGTTTATTAGCGAATTTTCAAAGAAAATGAAGCTATTGCAATGGCTTCGAAATTTAAATAATATAAATTTTTGGAAATTTTCTTCATAGAAATCCGTTTCAGACCATTCTAAAACGATTCCTGAAATTTAACACTTTTTTATATGTTTGTATATATATATTTATATATATATGTGTCACTCCAGACGATAACTCTCGATAGAATTGAGATAAACAGCTCAAATTTGCACAAAAAATCTATCTTGGCAATCGAAAGGCTAAGTTCGAAGATGGGCGAAATTGGCCTACTCTAAGGAGGGTTTTGGCGCATTTAAAGTGCGCAAAAATTACCCAAAAATCCCCAAAATGTTATTTTCCAACAAGTGACCCCTCATTTTAAAGGTTTTTGCACGCTGAACACGATGGTGGAATCGGATTTTAGATATCTTGATCCGTTCTCAAATTAGAGCATTTAAAGTGCGCAAAAATTACCCAAAAATCCCCAAAATGTTATTTTCTAACAAGTAACCCCTCATTTTAAAGGTTTTTGCACGCTGAACACGATGGTGAAATCGGATTTTAGATATCTAAATCCGTTCTTAAATTAGAGCATTTAAAGTGCGCAAAAATTACCCAAAACTAGGATAATCTTTAAACTCTTACCCCCCCCCCCCCCCACCCCCTTAGAGTGGTCAGATTGAAAAATGTGAGAAGTATTAATTGAAGACGAGAGTTCGAAGCAAAAAAGGGGGAGGCAAACGATTAGTACAACTCCTTGAATTTCCCATTTGACATATAATTGTTATGATACCTTCATAGATAGACAAGTACCGGCCCACGTATTACTAGAAGGAAGACGAAAGAAAAAATCTATTTCAAATTATTCAATTTAGGTACTAACAGTAGGAGGAAGAAGGTTAGGTAGGTATCTTATCAATTTATTATCAGTATCATACGAATATTTGATATTCAAAGGTAGGTAGGTACTTAACATGATAAAAATAATATCAATGAAGAAGGAAGGATCTACCTACCTAGTAGAGCAAATCTTGAACTGGTTTTAGATACCAGGCCTGAAATCGTAGTCAAGAGGAAAGGCCATTCAGAAGGAACAAGGAATCTACTCATAACAAACGGTAGAATCAGGATGGACAAAACGTACAAATTAAAATAAATACGAAGAGAATATACATAGAAAACCAAATTTTAGACCGAAGTTTTCCTTTATTCAAAACCATAGCCATTAATTCGAATATTTCTTTGAAAATTCGCTCATTAAGTCATGCTGCATGACTGGTTTTTATTTACCTGTATAGATGCTCCTTCTGCGTTGATCACTGTTTTCTGTGGTCGTGGGGAAGTCGAGTTGGTTGTTATGTGGTATTATTTAATTTGAAAAATGATAGCTCTTTTGGATTTCGTTGATAGGTACTTTTCTAATTTGAATAAACGTTGAAGTATTATTGGGTAAATTATTACACTATCTATTATCTACCTTACGCTTCATGAATAACTACAAAAAATTATGAATGATGAATGATTGAATTACTGAATCCCGCGCATTTGTATGAAACTTTAATAACCGGGCTGGCTCCAGTACTCAATTTAGGGCTTTCCTGGGGGAGCTCGGGGGTACTGACCCCAGAAAACAGTGATCTACGCAGAAGGAGCATCTATACAGGTAAATAATAAACCATTGTGTAATAACTTGCAGCATTTTTTATTGCATTTTCGGATTCTAAATCCTACTTTGAAACGAAAACCATCAAATTTTGAGGGGGGTTAAAAAAAATTTTTTTTCATGCTCGATTCCGAAGGTTCGTTATTGAAAATAATAAATTGTTGAAAATAATAAACCGAAACTTGAACTTGATTACAAGAAAGGACGAGTGATATTTTTTCTCTTACAGACTCGGAAAGATACAGATCTTCCCATGTTCTCTTTAATCCATAATTATTATGAATGTTGTATAGGTCAGTAACTTATTGTGATCTCTTTAGGGTAGCGCGAGGTTGTGATAGAGTTCCGTGAGCCAAAATCTTGCTGAGAATTTGATTGAAGATGAAGATATTTATATACCGCAATCGAATGAGTGAAGTTCACAGAGAGTGTGTGTGTAGTGAAAGGGTTACAGAGTAACAGGATAAAGTTGGTACCTTGACGTGAGCGACGTGCAGTAGGACGGAGCGAATACGACTGATTCTTATGGACATTTCCCAAGTATATAAATAGCACTGGAGAGAAATCTGTTTGGGCAAAACAGACCTCGATGGTAGCCGGCTGTGTTATCCAACCTCAACGTGCAATAACTCTAAATTTTAAGGTGGAATAACTAAGTGAAAAGCGGCTAAAGGCCTAAAAGATGCTGTGGATTTCATTTAAAATGTTTTGTATAAGTAAATGTATATTTATATAATATATAAATTACCTCCAAGTATTTCATCCTAGTTCTTACCTCGATCAGTTTTCTCTTACATCTGCTAGTACCTTACCACAAGCCACTTTCTGGTCCATTCCTACTAAGCTTATAACAGTTATTGTGGTCTTGAAAATTCATTCGCAAATTTACCCAGACTGCTCATATCAAGTGGTAAATTTTCGAAAATGACTGGATTCATTTATGATCCTTTTTTTTTCTCTTCAAACATCTGGCTAGTAGGTACCAGGGCTCCCCCGGTAGCTAAAGACGGCAATCATACCGGCCATGGATCAATCTTATGTTAGGAAAGGGAGTGCTGGAACCTCGAAGCAGACTAGATTATATCTAAGTGCCGCCTTGTGATGACATATAGGGGCCCTAAGGGGACACCAATATCTCACTTTCTCAAGGGACCTCGCTCCTTTTTTCGCTCAAGAATTGGATTTGAACGGTCCAATAACTGGATCAGAGATAGAGCCAGGTCGGTGAATTGCTTCTCTTCTCGGATAACTTGGTCCGGTTCGACATATTATTGCTTGGCCAGGCGACCCATCATCTCCCTTGCTTCCATCTCGTCGCTTTTTGATGTCTTCTACTACCCTTTCTGGAAAATAAAATTAAGTAAGTGCTTCTTTTTCACAATGGAGTAGAGATGGTGTGAAAGTCACAGCGCCAATTTTTCATTAAAGAACAAGTTTATTATTTTCCGTTGAATCAAACATGACACAACAATAGGTACTTACTGTTTTCTTGCGTGTAAAATCTGTTGATTCCGAAAAAAATAGGTAAATCAAGTAATATAGTGTTGAGCAATACTATTTTTCCTAAGCTTTTTGCACAGCTTGACCTAAAACTGGCTTGATTGAAAAATCAACTGTAAAAATCGGACGAAAATAATAACCATGCTCCATGAAAAATTAATAACCCCATGGAAAAAGCCATCCGCCATCTAAGCGAATGTGCTAGTAGGTACAAAGAAATTATTTTTCGTAAAATCGGAAGACCATTTTGTTTCAATATGACAATGGATACGCCGCAGCGATACGCTGATGTTTGGATCACGAGTTGTTCCTTCCTAGCATCATCTTTTCTTCACTGGTGCCCTAAAACCGTCAGTATAATTATATATTCGGTGATCAAAGCTCAGAACAGAAAACGTTTTACTCACGTCGCTCATCTTTTTAAAATAGAGGGTCTACACAGTTGAATGTTTTATGTTTTTTTTTTTTTTTAGGAAGATTTTTCCAGTTTTAAAAGGAAGATTTTTTGAGAGGGGCCCCAGTCCAGTCATCCGCGTTGAAGGGTAATCCAACCACCGCAATATTTAGAAATCGCTTTAAACATAGTCAAAACAGCGTTGAAGGAGGTATTTTAGCGGGAGGGGGCTATGAGCAAGTCCAAGTTTTCAACCTTTTCCCACTAAACCTGGCAGTGAAGCTTTTTTTCTCTCAAATGCTGTAGTCGTCTCAAACAATAGGTCCTTATAATTGAAACTTTGCTCAAAAATCATCTTGTACTCGATGGAACAAACAAAACAAACTGAAGCAATAACATTCTTTTTCCCGCTCTCAAAACCTGTTTCACCACGACTATTATTTGAATGGTATAAAAATACAGAGGAAAACCGAAGCACGTGACCTGGGCGTCCTATTTGACCAGAAGTTATCATTTGAGGGTCACATTAATTGAATTACCATCCTTGCTATGAGGGCTCTCAGATTCCTTAAACGTTCCACAAGAGATTTGACGAACATCAACACCATCTCCCTACTGTATAAATCCATAGTCCGTCCGATCATGGAGTATTCCTCCACAGTGTGGTCCCCTTTTTATTCAGTTCAAAAAAATGAACTGGAGCGGGTACAGAAGCGTTTCCTGCGGTATGCTGCTTACAAGTACCTTGGAGACGGAGAGCACCATTCTGAACCCTTGATGGGCATCTGCTGTCTGGAGAGCTTGGAGGAGCGCAGGGATGCAGCAGATATCATGCTCCTGCACAAATTGCTGAACAATAAGATCGATTGTCCCCCACTCCTTGCCCGCATCTCTTTCAACATACCTACCTACAACTCCCGCCACTCTCCCTTATTCCATATGCAGTTTGCCCCTTGTGATGGATGTGTTAGAGCGTACATCCACGACGAGAGGCGTTAAGGTAGGATGTGCCCGGTTTGGTTATGGGCGGACCACCACCATGCCCGGGATCTTTTTGGAGCGTTTTGTCTGGTTTGGTTATGAGCGGATAACCACCATGCCTGGAGTCTTTTCGGGTTTGTTGCCTGGTTTGGTTATGGGCGGACCACCACCATGCCCGGGATCTTTTAGGGAGAGCTGCTTGGTTTGGTTATGAGTGGATCACCACCACGCCCGGAGTCTTTTCGGGTTTGTTGCCTGGTTTGGTTATGGGCGGACCACCACCATGCCCGGGATCTTTTTGGAGCGTTTTGTCTGGTTTGGTTATGAGCGGATAACCACCATGCCTGGAGTCTTTTCGGGTTTGTTGCCTGGTTTGGTTATGGGCGGACCACCACCATGCCCAAGATCTTTTTGGAGCGTTTTGTCTGGTTTGGTTATGAGCGGATAACCACCATGCCTGGAGTCTTTTCGGGTTTGTTGCCTGGTTTGGTTATGGGCGGACCACCACCATGCCCGGGATCTTTTTGGAGCGTTTTGTCTGGTTTGGTTATGAGCGGATAACCACCATGCCTGGAGTCTTTTCGGGTTTGTTGCCTGGTTTGGTTATGGGCGGACCACCACCATGCCCAAGATCTTTTAGGGAGAGCTGCTTGGTTTGGTTATGAGTGGATCACCACCACGCCCGGAGTCTTTTCGGGTTTGTTGCCTGGTTTGGTTATGGGCGGACCACCACCATGCCCAAGATCTTTTAGGGAGAGCTGCTTGGTTTGGTTATGAGTGGATCACCACCACGCCCGGAGTCTTTTCGGGTTTGTTGCCTGGTTTGGTTATGGGCGGACCACCACCATGCCCAAGATCTTTTAGGGAGAGCTGCTTGGTTTGGTTATGAGTGGATCACCACCACGCCCGGAGTCTTTTCGGGTTTGTTGCCTGGTTTGGTTATGGGCGGACCACCACCATGCCCAAGATCTTTTAGGGAGAGCTGCTTGGTTGGTTATGAGTGGATCACCACCACGCCCGGAGTCTTTTCGGGTTTGTTGCCTGGTTTAGTTATGGGCGGATCACCACCATGCCCAAGATCTTTTAGGGAGAGCTGCTTGGTATGGTTATGAGTGGATCACCACCACGCCTGGAGTCTTTTCGGGTTTGTTGCCTGGTTTTGTTATGGGCGGACCACCACCATGCCCAAGATCTTTTAGGGAGAGCTGCTTGGTTTGGTTATGAGTGGATCACCACCACGCCCGGAGTCTTTTCGGGTTCGTTGCCTGGTTTGGTTATGGGCGGACCCCCACCATGCCCAAGATCTTTTAGGGAGAGCTGCTTGGTTTGGTTATGAGTGGATCACCACCACGCCCGGAGTCTTTTTGGGTTCGTTGCCTGGTTTGGTTATGAGCGGACCACCACCATGCCCAGGATCTTTTTGGAAGAGCTGCTTGGTTTGGTTATGAGCGGATCACCACCATGCCCAAGATCTTTTAGGGAGAATTTGCTTGGTTTGGTTATGAGCGAATCACCACCACACCCAAGATCTTTTAGGTTAAGGAGAGAGATGAGGAGCTAGGAGAGAGAGAGTAGTCAGCGACTAGAGGAGAGCGTAGAATGGCCAGAAAGGCGAAGGAGGCGAGTTTATATATAGGCTTGGGAGCCGTCGTCCTCCATCCTCCAGCAAGTGGAGGATGGTGGGGATCCCCAGGTTGTCCCTCAGCTCTCCTACGACTTCTGTCCCCACTTCTAGGTTTATTTTGTGAGATCTTAATTTCACATTGTAAGGTTGGTTCTGGGAGGATACCACGACACCCATACTAACTACATGTACCCCCAACCCCTAAATCTCACTCCCGCGGTTGGCGAATTTCCTCCTAGACGTGTCCCCCGACGCTGACTTCTTCTGCAGTTCCCTACGTTCCTTCAGGACTAACGTAAAATCCGCCTCAAGAAATGTTAGCATTTAATCTTGGAAATATCGATTTCTTTTGTTAATTTTCACATACTAATTTTAAATGCCACTCCTTTCAAAAACTTGCCTTGTTAACGTGGACATTGTACAATGTCTTTTACTTGCGTTTTTGTATGTATGGCCAGCTGATAACTTTCTGTTTTATTTAATTTTTTTATTAGTACCAACATTACTGTCTTTCATTGTATTTTTGTATTGGGCAATCGCCCCTAAACAACGAATAAACAAATAAATAAATAAATAAAACATCGAACAAAATTTATTATCGAATCATAAGTTGAAGCAATTAAATGTGGTTTCAATCGTCCGGTAAATAACTCGGGTGGGAATTAATGCCTCCTGATAGAATATATGAATATATAAAATTTCCCTTGGTTTGCTAAAACGCCATTTCTAATCAATTCAAAGACACTCGTTACCAATTGAGATGAACTCGTCGCTCTTTCTGCGCCCTCCCCAAAAACGATGAATTTACTTCGATGAAAAAAAAAGAAAGATGATAAAACGTTATTCGTGGAATAAAATGGGTAGGTATGTATAGGGGAAGACGGAATTGATGGAATGTTTGAAGAGACGGAGGGGTTGCCATTGATGATTGGGCGGCTGGTTTGTGAGGTTATGTTAAGCACGGTGTGGCGGGCTGAAGAAGTAGTGAAGGAAGAGGGGGTAACTGTGCGCATTATGCGCTCTCTGTGATTATGCTAAACCGATAAGTCCGTCTCACGTCTGAGGGGCTCGTTTCCCGTCCAAACGCCTTTGAATACGTTGGGGCCCTCTGATTCTCTGCTTCGTTCCTTCAAAGGAATAAATATGTGCGATTGGCGGTTCCTCTCATCACCTTTTTCGACGTAGACCCGAGGTTTTTTTTCTCTCTTTCCTTCCTCTTGCGCCTTTCCTTCCGGATCTTCCGTATCAAGGAGCGATGTCGGTTATTCTTTTCTCGAGAGACCCGCGGAAGTATGTTCCTTTGAGGAGGTAAACGTGTGGGAAAATAGCTTCCCTCCGCTCTGTTGGCGAAAATCGAAAAAAAAGACTGCGCCAAAAGTTGAAAAAACTAAATACGCTAAAGGGGTGCACTTGCGCGGGATGGGACCATACTTCCTTTACCATTTCGAAAGGCCATACCAAAGTTACAGAAACACAATATGTCCATATAACTTCGGAGGTTCATCGTCAGACTAATCGCTAGGTATGAGAAATTTGTGAAACAGCCATTATCAAGAACGAATTTTTCGTGGCTTCTCTTCGATGCCTACCGCACTAGAGCCCGTTGTATTTAGTACAAGGGTTTTCCTGCTAGTAATAAATTATGTTATATTTTACGTTTTGCTCACGTTCCACCTATTGTTGGGAAAAATATGTATATCAAGGTACCTAGTTTCCATAAGAAATTCTGTGTCTTTTCCTTGTAAAGGGCTATAACAAACACTTAATCCACAAAAAATCTTATCATGCTAAATACAGTGAAGCGGTTTAGGTACATTCATACTATTGATACTCATTCTAGATTGCAATATTACATGAATTAACGCATTTGGTGAATAAAAGGTAAATTGGCCAAGATAAAGATTTTTAAAAAAGTGCGCCGTACTACGTACTTTTCTTAGTTACCACGTTCCAAATTAATGAAATTCGGTTTGTAGGTCCCGTTTGGGGCCTAGTTGTCCGCGAAGCTCGACGTTACTGTCAGTCACCTCTAAAGGGTGAAAAATAGGGGATGAAATTTTCAGAACGCCGTAGCTCGAAAACTCTCAATATAAGGGTATGGTTTTTTTTAAACGTTTTCAATTGACCCCAAACTACAGAATTTTTTGAGACCACCCGGAGTATTGTACGACCAGCCGTTCATTTGCAACTAAACGCTTCATCAACATGATCGTGAATGAAACTGCAGACTCCGGCCCAGATATCGCTGCTAGAGAACACCTGATTACAATCACGGATGGCTATATGAAGTTGGTTGTTCTGTGATATTTGACGAATATTGCTCGTTTGGCGAATGATGGCGAATCATTTGACGAATGATGGCTCTTTTGGATTTTGTTGATAGGTACTTTTGTAACTTGAACAAACTTTGTGCTTCATGAATAACAACAAATAATTAATTATTGAATTATTGAATCCTGCGCATTTTTATGAAACTGTAATTCCCGGGCTGGCTCCAGCACTCGATTTTTGGCTTTCCTGTGGGGAGCTGGAGGGTAGGTATTGACCACAGAAAACAGTGTGATCTACGCAGAAGGGGCATCTAAACAGGTAAATAATAAACCGTTGTGTGATAATTTGCAGCATTTTTTTCTATCTAGAAAATAAGGTATTTTTTCTATCCAGCAGTTAGGTTTGGCGGAATGGCGGAATTTCTGAAGGGTACGTATACATAATAAGCTCATACAGAGGATAGAGTTTTGGAGTACGCACTTCGACAAAACTCCTGAGGTATCCAAAATGCAAGGGTGTGAACCTGTGAACTATTTTTGCCCATATGCAGTAGGTACTATGTAGGTATAAGTACCTCCCCACCTATTTAGATATTGAGTTTGATTTTGAGTTTCAAATAGTATCTACCTGGTAATTATTATAGTTTATAATAATGTATTGTGAATTGATAAATTCGTTTTTACTTCAAGGGAAGAGCAAAACGTGGCCTCAGCGGCATTTGCATCCTGTAATATGACGTAGGATTTCATTCGAGAGACATTAGTCATCCTCTGAAAGAGAATTATGGACCAATGTTTAATTAAAAACATTAATTTATTCATTAAAATAAATTAAAATAGCACGGATGTGTCAAACAGGTTGAGCCTTTATCTTCGAGGCGCCAAGTCCCGGCTGAATATGCCATCGGAAAAGGGAAGTAAGGGCCGAAGAGAAGATTATAATAAAACGAATGCCGCAAATAGGATTACCCGATGGGAAACAAATTAGCGGTTAATTAATTTCACAACGCCCTCCCACCTCTCGGTGAGTGGATGAAGGAGCGACGGCAGAGCAAGCGGCGCGGGGAGGCCGCGATGCTGTGGGGAGGGTGTCGGACTAAATCCAGGCTTATTTTAATCGGAGCGGCAAGTGGGTATCACTTTCCACAAGGCAAAGCCGTCGGGTGAAGGCCTGGTCCTTGGAGTGTGACGTAGTGAAATAGCAGCACCCTTAACCCTCGGGCACTGGCGGGGCGGCACTCAGTGCCGCTTTCTGATCAAAATCATGATTACTCTGCAGTGTGTCAAAGCACCGGTAGAACACGCTCAGGTATCTTTCAAGCAACTATCATAATATGACCCCGTAGTCCTAACTGCTTCCATTATGCTCTTATCAGTCGTCAATGATCTCATAAAGAGAGAGGGTGCGCGCTCTCGGTACTGCGTACCCGCCCGCCAGTTCTAGTCAATGTATAAAGTCGGCACAGTGTACCGCCCGCCCATGAACTTTTGACCAAAGTTTTTGTTTGTTCCTTTGCCGAAATGGCTAGTCGTCGTCGAGTTATGAGCAGAGCCCTTCACAATATGGCACTTATTTTTGTGAAATAGGGCCCTAAAAATATGGCAATATGGCACTTATTTTGGCCCAAATATGGCACTTATTTCTCTCAATATGGCACTTATTTTTCAACCCTCTCCGACCACACCAGCTATTCTGAGACGATAATATCACAGCATACAAGTTACTTATGCTAAATAATATATTTTATATACAAAGCTTTATACAAATAATTTATTATTATTATTATTATTATTTGGGTGGTCATCACCCGTGGGGGGTAAAAAGTGCCACGGGGTGACGCGAGTGGGGGGGCCCAAGGGCCTATTCCCAGCCGCAAGTGCATGTGGAGGGCTCAGTGGTCGGGAATAATAGCCTCCACCAAAAACTCCCTCGCCAGGCTATTATTATTATTATTATTATTAAATAACAACATCAGGTGTGCTGCAAGCTTTCCATCGAAAATCCCAGCCGTCGATCACTTAGAAGGTATTTCATTTTTGAGAAAGTCCTCTCCACATCAGCTGATGTTGCCGGGGCGTATTTCATACAGAGGAAATCAGCAGGTTCCCAGCCTTCCTTCAGAGTGGCTTCCTCACCAGACAGAGTGGCGACCCATGGAAGCACCCCATTCCGAAAGGGTTTGAGACATTAGTAATCCCTCTACACTAATGGCCTCAGGGTTCGAGAAACCTCGTCATTCGGAAATTTGCACTTCAAAATTTTTTTTTTAAATTTTTTTGAAGGATTTTGGCGAAAAAAAGGCAAAACATGGCACAAACATGGCATTTTCCCAAAAATCGACCGAATATGGCATTTTACAAAAAAATCTGCAGAATATGGCATTTTTGTATGGCGCCATGGCAATATGGCATTTGAAGGGCTCTGGTTATGAGTGATTCAGAGATCGCGAGCCTTCTACAAGCTGTGCAAGAAGATGAAGAAAATTTTAGTCAAGATCATGCTCCAGTTTTCGACTTCAGCGATGATAGTGAGGGGGAAGCGGAAGTTGTTCGACCCGATGATCATTCTAATGACAGTGAATGTTCAAGAGATGAAGCAGCTCCACTGACTTTTTCAGAGGATGAAATTACAGATTTTCACATTTTCTTTGCTAATTAAAAGCTATGTTATGGGCACCTAAAAGTGTTGGTGATGGCTGTTTTTTTTTTTTTCAAATGACTTACAGTTTCTGAATTTATTGAGTTACCTCATAAGTGTATAAGTTTATTGTATTTTACTGAATTACGTATGGTGAAGTTCTATTGCGTTTTCTAATTACAAATTTTATCAAATTTGCATGTCTTATATTATTGCCAACCTGATCAAGACTTAAGCTGACCATTTTTGGGAAAAATTACCCATCGGCTTAACTAAAAAATGGTTTCCGCAATTTCTATAGAGGCTATTTTAAATACTAAGTTAGGTGGTATATTAATTTTTGCGCAAAACTACGAATAAACGTTCCTATTATGGAAAAAGTTGCCATTTCCGTGTGGGCGGCACTCCATACCGCCCGCCGGTGATCTACTTCCCTTCATAGGTGCCAGTGCCCGAGGGCGGTTGCCTCAACAGATGAACGTAAGATCAGTGTCCTACGGCCGACACACACTACCAGTCGACCAACTGCAGGCGACCGAACTGAATTGTAATGTGTGCCTGAAAACACCACACATTGTGCGACAACTGCCTGCAGGCAGCCTTCAGTCGGCAAACTGGGACTGCAGGCCGACTGATCCAAAACTGCAGGCCAGCCACGTTTCACTGAATTGAAAACAGGTCAAATAATTGCTATTATCAGCTGATTTGGTGCAATCGTATTTTTATTTTCATGTAACATTGAAGAATTGTGAAATAGAATGAAAAATCTGAATTAACTAATTTCGAAATGTTATAATAAATTTATAAAATCGAATAACAATATTACATAGAACAGAATGAAATAGAACTAAAAAATAGATAACAGAAAACCGAGCAATGAAACTGCTTTAATAGCAGGAACTCTGACAACTGATTTTCATCATCAGTTTCCGCCAAAAATTAGAGATGAATAATAAACTTCTGCAGCGGAGAGGGAGAGGTCAGAGTTGGGAGTCAGTCTCTCTCTCTTTCTTTTTTTTTTTTGTGGAGGTCCAACAGTATACGGTAGGCCTCGTCCTTCATTCTTTTATTAGAATAATTTTCATCTTTAATCTTCCATAGACACGGTTGATTCCTATAACTTCCTATAAATCCGGAAATAAACTGAGGTTTGTTGTCCATTTTCACATCAGTCCGCAAACCTACCAGCAATACAAATGAAGAAATGGCCTGCAGTCCGACTGCCGTAAACTATAGGATTCCAAGACGGCCGGTCATGAGCCTGCAGGCCGACTGACAGTTTGTGGCGCCGGGCATCAGATCAAGATCGGACAGGCCTGCGACTGCCGCTTGATCTCTCGTCCGATCTTCGCCTCCCCAACGGACACACACCTTCAGTCCGCGCAAACTGCAGTCCACGATGTTCAGGTTAACTGATGTGTGTGTGGGCGATCTTCTACGGACTGACAGTCCAATATCTGCAGTTAATCGTATAGCGTATGGGGCCCTTTAGGCTATGTCCTAATTGGGCAGGCATCGTGCGTCGATCGTACGATCTAAATGCCTGTCCTAATTCGCGTGCTCGTTGATCGCCCATTAGCACGACCAGACGAAACACACCATAGCGCGACCACCTCAGTTTCGTTCTCATTGCTGGAAATGTCTTCAGATGCGTAGATGCCGCGTTTTTGTTTATTTTCCGATGCTCTTTGAAGAAGAATATTCTCATTCTCAGCACAGAAGTTGTCACAATGAAAGTACAATAAAGTAAGACAAAAAACGTCCAGTAATGCAGTATGGCTATAAGAGCGAATTTCCAAAGAAGTATTCGTGCTATTTTGTAAAAAGATGATATAGCGAGAAACTACAGGTCTTTTCGTAAAACTGTATCATTTTTTCGTGATTTTAGCCATTTTTACCAATTTTTGACCCTTATAAAGTCAAATTTGACCAACTGTTTTTTGAGAAAATATTTTTATAGTCGAAATATTCCCCAAGTCGTGAATTACCATCCCAAACAAATTAATACTGATTTTAACCCTTAATAACAGTTTCTGACTCCAAAAAATCCCAAATGGACCTCTGCTCTGTATGAAAAGCAGATGAAATGTTCCTTTTCTGTCTTTACTCACCCTTCCATACCACTTTCAGTAATTTTATATCAACTGTTCACGATTTTATCCATTTCTAAAGAATTTCGACCCCTTTGAAGATTGCTCATCTTCGGACTCATCCTTCTGTTTGGCAGTACGAACGTTTTGGAATTTTGGAATTTTTATCGCGTACCCAAGGGGTGACACATAAACAGATTTAAACATAGGTATAATACATACACATTTTGTTAAAATCTTGGGATAAAGCAGGATGCTCTGAATCGGATTTGCCTAAAACAATTTCAAAAATTCACGTTCTGAAAATTTTGTACCCATTGCAACAGCTTCATTTTCTTCGAAAATCCGCTAAAAATTACGTCTGGTTACAACATTTTTGACTATATCTGCAAGGAAAAATAAATGAGAGTGCAACCGCACAGTCATGAATATTTCAAGATACCAATAGGCGTCGAAGATTGGGTTCACACGAATTTCGTCAATTAATTGTTCTTCGAATTCATTACTGCACAACTATTGATGATCGCGCGTTGAAAAACAAACTGGTTTGTTTTGAGGCGATGAGGCGTTTGGCGCTCGCGCTGACTGGTGGGGAATAGGACACTCCCCTCGAAAACGATAGTTTTGTTGCTTACGCGATGGGGCGATGTGATTTATTTTTTCTGGATTTTTCATAATTTTTCGTCGGTAGATCGCATACTATACCAGCGACGGGTCGGTAGATCGCATACTATACCGGTACCAAGGTGTACACAATATGTAAGACATTAAAGGTATAAACCCGTGAGACTTCCAAACTGTAAAAATCGATCTCCGAAACTTCTTCGATTTTCCGATTTTTTTGGCTATCAAAGTTTTTTCCGGGTTTTCACTAAAAATGACCTTAATTTCCTTCGGCCACAGTATAGCCCATTTCGGCCTGACAGGCCCATTGCGACCTGAATGGCAGCCAAAGCAGCCCATTTCCGTCCAAATCCGTGAACTTGCATACAAATCTCACTTTCCACCACTTTTGGCATCACACCAACGTCATTTAGCTATTAAACACAGAAAAATCTTGGTACCAATATTTTGTTCCATTTTTTCGTGATTTGTTTCTACTATGAGAAACTCTTTGGCATACTGAATTCAGTCATAGTACCACTGTACTGTATTACGCGGTCAAATGACATTGTAAAGAAATTTATGACGAAATGTATATTCTAAGCGTAAAATTTTTATAGTTCGGCTTTTAAAAATGCCTCAAACCAAAAATGTTGGGAACTGGCTGAATAATTTATATTAAAAGTTCCAGTCATGCAGCATGGCTGTAAGAGCGAATTTTCAAAGAACTATTCTTGCTATTGTGTAAAAACATGATATAGAGAGAAACCATACACCACTTTTATATCATTTGTTCGTGATTATAGACATTTTTACCGATTTTTGGCCCTTATAAAGTCAGCCTTGACATACTCTTTTCTGAGAAAAATATTTCGACCATTGAGATAGTCCCTCCGTCGTGATTCACCATAACACACAACGTCAGGTGAATTAATATTGATTTTAGCACTTAATAGATACCAATTGTTGGCACCCAAAAATCCAAAACTGGCCTTATTCTGTATGAAAAACAACTGAAACGGTATTTTTCTTATCTTTACTCACCCTTCCATACCACTTCCAATGATTATCAATTGCCCGCGATTTCAGCCGTTTTTACCGATTTTTGATCCCTTAAAAACTCAAATTTGACCCTTTTAGAACCGAAAACCCGTCATAACTCTCTTAATTTTCCATCTCGAAAGGTCGTTCTCATCTCAAATTGCAGAGTTTAACGAGCTGAACAAAACTCAAAAAGGAACTCTGCAAAATACCTACCATATTTTGATGAAGTTATGGCCACTTTAAGTGCCAACATACGTCCGTACATACAAGCGGAAGCGACAAGCAGAAAACCGTCTAGAAACTCGTTTTGAGCACTTGTGAACAAGATTCCATGGTTTTCTCGAACACCTATCTTTGATGGAACCACCATACCTCCATTCCTATATATATAATAAATTAATAGGAACATGGAAGTAAAACTGAGGATATCGTTGGAAGGAGCGGTACATTTCGTTTCAAATAAACAACCTAATAACTGCCAAAAGTTGAGAAATGGACGAAAATGTAAAAACCCGTCAATTTTCAACTAAAAGGCCGTCGAATTTTTCAATAGGTGCAATGAGAAATCATTGTTCGAATGTGAAGACAGGTTTTTGAAGGCTTCAAGAGTCAAAAACCCGTCAGGAGTTTTTCGCCCACTCGAGAAGACCTGTGAGTGTGAGTCACCATTTGAGTCAGCGAGAAAAATATTTAAATTGTATTGGTTGACTCTCAACATGGTCATTTCAGGGTTTATAACAAGCAATACGTACCGTTTATTATCTGGCAAATAAATGAATACCACCCCCCCCCCCCCCCCCCCCCAGGAAAGCACTAATTCGAGTAAATGCCATCAATGATCTGAGCGTTTTGAAATTCGTAAGGGACTAATTTGAAGGCACACCCCAACTACCCGCCAAAATTGAGCTAAATCGGGCCATTGGCTAGTAGGAAATTGATTACCAAGGTTTTCGCGTTTGCTCAAGCGCATCCTCGGTAGTATAAACGGTATCTCTCTGCTCTCCGCGAGTGCTCTCAACATTTCAAGAAGTTTTGTCTTTCTGAGAGTATTTAATTATCATGGCCAAACCCAGTAATAAAAAGTGGAACCATGAGAGGCTCTGTCAACTCATTGAGGCATGTGGCACATACAGGGATGCGGAAGAGATATTGAAGACTGCCATAAGAATCACCTGTAACAAATGGTTTACTTTAATTAAATAAATATAAATGAATTCCTTATATTTACTTGTTTAAAAAAAACCGGCTAAATACGATACCGTAAATAAAATTAATAAATTTCAAATACTTATCTGTGTCGAAAAATCGTAAAGTAAACCATAAGCCGCTCACGAACAGATATTGCCTCTCTCATGACGGTGTATTTCTTTTTTAATTTATTAACGGCCCCACTAATTCCAATAGCATTTAAACAACACTTGAAAATCTACAAAAATTCCTAAATTGCTGGGCGTCTTCAAGATCCAATTCGCGCACTAAATGGTGGTACGCGCCTAAATTATTTCTCCTCTCTATCCATTCCTTGACCCACTTTTTTTTGAACAGTTTTTCTTTTCGATAAGAACAAAATTAATAACGCTGCTGCTACTTCTCTTTTTCGGGTTGACGACATCTTTCCGAGCTTAAATCATTCTCGAGACGACCTCGCACTCGTATGGTGTAAAAAGTATTTTCGGACTCTCGAGAGTTGGGTCAGGAAGTTGCTCTCCGAGAGTGAGCTCGCGAGAATTTCACTCTCCCAAGCAAAGGGCCATGAGTGACTCTCGAGAGCACGACCTGCGAGTACTGTCACGTCTAAACCCAGCTTTACGAAATTCATAGGGGACCATGTAGAAGCTACACCCCAACTACCCACGGAATTTGAGTACAGTAAAAGTAAAACCCGTTTAAATGCTCCCCTCACCGAGAACAATCAACAATCTTCACAGCTGAGGTTGTTGGCCTTCCAATCAGGCAGCGTTGCTTCATCCCTTGGAGCAAAACGTCGGATTACGTAGGATACAAACTGGGGTACAAAAGACGGAGATGCCCCCACCCTCTAACTACCTCATGCCATCCAGTCTCTGGACCAGGCAAAAAATAACAAAGTAGCCCTTCCACCATCCATTTTCGCCCCTTCCAATCGGATTTGTTTCCAAAGATTTATTATGCATGGGCGACCATTAATTTATCGCATCCCGCTTTTTCCCCGTAAACCCGAAGCAATTTTTTTCGCTTTTTTTTGTAAATACCTTTTTCCTCGTGAAAGTGGTATAACTTTCGAGGGACGGTGAAAGAAGTGCTCAGGTGAACAATCGAGGGTTGAAACCATTTTCGGCTCTTTTCATCCTCCTCGCTCAAACAATACAATAAAAACCACAGTCATGCAGCATGGCTATAAGAGCGAATTTTCGAAGTTTTCGGCATCTTCCTCCTCCGCCTAAAATTTTCTGAAAATTAATTTTCGGTCAATGTTTTCCCAACTTGATACCATACAAAATTAAAACAGGAGTAGTTTTACGCAAAGTAAAATTTGGGGTGGAAGGAGGGGGAGGGGGAAATCAAAAATGTTTTGAATACCAGAAGAGTAGGTATTGGGTACGTAGGTAACAAATTTTTTGTTCCATTTTTTGCCGAGTAACACCTCGGTTTGTAGATTTTCCAACGCTGAACACGATGGTGAAGTCAGAATTGCGATATCCCATTCCGTTATCAGATTAGAGCAGACGAACCAGGAAGAACATCTCAAGAAATAACCACGTTCCTTCATCTTCAAAGTGCTCCAGTTTGAGAACGGAATGAGATATCGCAATTCTGATTTCACCATCGTGTTCAGCGTACAAAAACCTTTAAAATGAGGTGTCACTTGTCAGACTTTTTCATTTTGGAAATTTATGGGTAATTTCCCCCCCCCCCCTAAAACTCCCCAAAACTCCCCCTTAGGGTGACCCGATTCTGCCCATCTTCGGAATTAGCCTGTCGATTGCCAAGACAGATTTTTCGTGCAAATTTGAACTTTTTATCTCAATTCTTTCGAGAGTTATCGTCTGGAATGACACATACATATATAAATATATAAATATATAAATATATAAATATATATGTAAATATATATATATATATACATATAATTTTTGGTGTCTTTCGGCAGGGAATTCAGGATGGTCTGAAACGGATTTTGGTATAAAAATCTTTCGGAAATTCGAGTTTTAAAAATTTTGGACCGAGAACAATAGCTTCTTTTTCTTCGAAAATTCGCTAAAAAGGTTAGGAAATTATCAACCAACAATGGTTTTCAGGGCAGTCATTATAATTTTTTTTATTTTAGGGGAAAGCTCGAAATGCCTTTCTAATGTGGTAGGTGGGTATCTTAGCGTGCCCATCTTACTCGTAAGTACCTATGGGTCACTTCACTCCATGAATAGGTTGTCATATTCTACTCCTGAACGTGTTAGATTGAACCTTGTCAAATCCCTTTTAATTCCAATTTTCACATATGGTGATGTTCTATTCATATATGTTCCGCCGATTCAGGGTCTCTAAGAAGGTTGGAATTGGCTTTCAACAATTGTGTGAGATATATTTTTAAATTAAGACCACGAGGGCTCATCTCACCCTATGTTGATCAGGTGCTGGGCTGTGGTTTAGTTGATTATCTTAAAATACGCTTATTCAGATTCATTCACAAATGTGTCAACAATACGCCATCAATGCCCACGTACCTGAGCAACATGTTTTCTCCGGGTCCTTCCCCCCGTTTGGGTGGATTGGCTCAAATTCATGCGCGGAGCAGACCATTTTCCAATTCAATTAAGGTGGCTGGAACAAGGATGTGGAATGTCTTGCCACTGGCGATAAGGACCCTCCCATCGCTCGCCACCTTCACAGGTGCACTGAAGGCGCGTTTCGGGAAATGAGCACTTCTCTCTCTTCTACCTGCTGTATTATCTCATTTTTCTCTTCCATCCTACTATTTTCTTTTTCTTCACCTCCTTCTTCAATTCCCTTCTTTTCACCACCTTCACCCTCTCCATTTATCTACCTTCATTTTCTGGAGCGTTGCGTCCATAACGCCACTTGGGCCACTGCCCCTGCACCCAGAAACACAAAAAACTCCAAAAAAAATGCCAACCATTTGTTCAGTTGATTATTTATTTCAGGTGATTTATCGGCCTGGCAAAATAGAGGTTACTCCCTACATAAAAGGCGGGCATAACAGCTTTTAATTCAAACACACGTCCAAAAAATACTTCGCACATCAAAAAAGGGAATCACACGGCTAATTTGGGAGACGCCGGTCTAATAAGGTGATTCAACGTTAAATTTGTTATTGCCCTTCCAGAAATTGATTATAACGGCAGAAGAAGGATTCTCACAGTAGAAATGTCCAACTCCACATCAAATAGCTGTGCAAAACCCCTTTTGGTTTATTATTCTGTGAATAATACACCTATGTATTAGCTCAGCAAAAAATTTTTATAACACCCCCTCAAACTTTTTTCTTTTACGTTTCAAGGTGCATAGATTCCAAAAATGCAATGTCCGTCCGCCGTCCGCCGTCCGCCGTATCACGTGTACAGGCTTCATTTTCGGTCTAAAAAAATCGTTCTTTCGCACACATGCTCCATTTGGGTCCTAGTTTTGTCCCGAAACTTTTCAGCCCGATCGGAATATACCCAGGGGTGTTATGAGTGAAAATGTGTGTAAAAATAGGTACTTTTTACGTTTTAGCAACATATTGGTAACATGAGCTTCTGAGATATCGTTTTCTATGTTTTTGGGGACGAGAAGACCGAATATGAAGTCGATTTTGACCAAAGAGTGGAAAATTGAGATCTACCAAATGTTCAGCTCCCAGAATTGATTTTTTATGAGTGAAAAACCTGGGAAATCGTCTGAAATCACCATCAGTTTGTATAATAACACTGGAAAAAGTGTCAAGACGTGGTTCAGGACGATTAAATGGCAATACCAATGATCAAAGATAGTTAAAAAAAAAAAAAAAAAGAGCGTACCTAATTTGTGTTTTGGGGGCCAAAATTAATGGAAACCATCAGAAGTAGCTATTTCGATTATTACGCATGAAAGAAACAATTAATGAACAGCCAACCTTTCTGTAGTTTTTTTTCACATTCATCACAAGATAGCAGAAAAAGACTCCTTTCTCGGAGAACAAGGATTTCCGTACTGTAGAATCAATTGGCCTTCGAAGATACTGGCGAACAGTGTAGACAGGAATGGACTTCGACTCCGAGGCATTTTTATTCGTTTAAACAAAAGATCAATCCGGACAACGCAAAATAATCAAAAATCTACCTAGATATATTTATAAAATCGTAATTCTATTTTTCTGTAAACTGATTAAAACCGTGAAATTTTATGTTTCTCTTTCGTTGTATGCCGTTTCAGTTTGTCTCTGCCTGTCTGTATGTTTGTGCTCTCGTCACGGCTGTAGCGAATTGGATGGGGGGGGGGGGGGGGGGTTCAGGCGTAATCCAACTTAGAATCTGCAACCATCGGAATTTTGAAAATCAAAAGAAAACCATCGGAATGACATAAACATGATCCTTTAGGGACAGCGCAAAGGAGCCTGTGCTGTCTCCATCCGTACCTGTATCACATATTTTTTGCTCTTGGAGAAACTCGATTGTAAAAAACGCTGCAAAGTCCTTGTCACATGGGGTTTATTATTCTACAGAAATGTTAGCTGTACATTTATTGTTTGTATCATGTGAAATAATTGAAATAACTATTTCTGATGGTTTCCACCAATTTTGGCCCCCAAAACACAAATTAGGTAGGTACGATCTTTTTTTTTTTTTTTTTCAAATTATCTTTGATCATTGGTAGTGCCATTTAGTCGTCTTGATCCACGTGTTGACACTTTTTCTAGTGTTATTCTACAAATTGATGGTGATTTCGCAGGTATTTGACTCATAAAAAATCAATTTTGGGAGCTGAACATCTGGTACAACCTCAATTGTCCACTCCTTGGCCAAAATCGACTTCATATTCGATCTTCTCGTCCCCAAAAACATGGAAAACGATACCTCAAAAGCTCATGTTACCAACATGTTGCTAAAACGCAAAAAGTACCTATTTTCACACACATTTTCACTCATAACACCCCTGGGTATATTCCGATCGGGCTGAAAAGTTTCGGGACACAACTAGGGCCCAAATAGAGCATGTGTGCGAAAGAACGATTTTTTTAGACCGAAAATGAAGCCGGTACACGTGATACGGCGGACGGCGGACGGACATTGTATTTTGGTTTACAACACCCCCTCAAACTTTTTTCTTTTCCGTTTCAAGGTGCGTAGATTCCAAAAACGCTGCAAAGTCCTTGTCACATGGGTTTATTATTCTATTATTTTATTGGTCTATAGTTCTGTTTATTTATTGTTTCTTTCATGTAAAATAATTGAAATAGCTATTTCTGGTGGTTTCCACAAATTTTGGCCCCCAAAACTTGAATTAGGTACTACGCTCCTTTTTGGTTTATTATTCTGTGAATAATACACCTATGTATTCGCTCAGCAAAAAATTTTTATAACACCCCCTCAAAATTTTTTCTTTTCCGTTTCAAGGTGCGTAGATTCCAAAAATGCAATGTCCGTCCGCCGTCCGCCGTATCACGTGTACAGGCTTCATGTTCGGTCTAAAAAAATCGTTCTTTCGCACACATGCTCCATTTGGGCCCTAGTTGTGTCCCGAAACTTTTCAGCCCGATCGGAATATACCCAGGGGTGTTATGAGTGAAAAATGTGTATAAAAATAGGTACTTTTTGCGTTTTAACAACATGTTAGTAACATGAGCTTTTGAGGTATCGTTTTCCATGTTTTTGAGGACGAGAAGACCGAATATGAAGTCGATTTTGACCCAAGACGCGGAAATTGAGGTTTTACCAAAGGTTCAGCTCCCAAAATTGTTTTTTTATGAGTCAAAAACCTGGAAAACTGTCTGAAATCACCATCAATGTGTACAATAACATTGGAAAAAGTGTAAACAGGTGAATCAAGACCATGCCACTACCAATGATCAAAGATGATCTTAAAAAAAAAACGCTGCAAATCCCTGCACAACGGTTTATTATTTTGTATAGAATACCCTTCTGTTACAGATCACAGATCTCTGTATAGATAACCCGTCTGTATAATACAATATGTACTATTCTATACATGTTATGATGAGAATCGCAGACAGCGTTGGGCCAATAGAATTGCAGAACCATTTCGGACCATGCCAATGCGCACCATGCCAATTAGACAATTCGAAATGAATTCCAATTCAAATTAATGAATTCCAATTCAAGTGAGCAGTGGCCAATTGCAATTGAAAACAACAGACACACAAACAAGCCTATGATTCCCCAATTGCAAACAATAATGTAATCCAATAATTTACAAACTATTCCAATTTCAATTGAAAATTTTGATTGATTGATCGATCAATTGATTGAATAAATTGATTGATTGACTGAATCCAGCGCGTCCCTGGTGACAAGAGTATACAATTTCATTCACCCTGCTGTCGAAAATGCCTGTCGGTGCAAACTTCGGGGCCTTACTGTGAACGAACGGCTGGACGTACGATGCTCCGGATGGTCTTAAACAACTCGCAAGTTCAAGAACTATTTAAAACCGTGAAAAAATTCACGTAAAACAAAGGTATAGGCGTTCTGGAAATTTCAACCCCTATTTTGAACCCCTTAGAGATGACTGACAGTAACGTCGAGCTTCGAGGACCAACTAGACCCCGAACGGAACCTATAACCCGAATTTCATCAATTTTGTTTCATGGTAACTAAGCAAAGTGGCCCGTACGGCGTACGGCGTACGGCGGACAGACAGAAATATTTTTATTGCAGTTTTGGATTCTACATACCTTGAAACGTAAACCATCAAATTTTGAGGGGGGGTTAGAATTTTTTTGTTCATGCTCGATTCCAATGGTTCATTATTGAAAATAATAAACCAAAAAAAAGCGTACCGATTTCATGTTTTGGGGGCCAAAATTGGTGGAAATCATCAGAAATAGCTTTTTCAATCATTCCACATGAAAGAAACAATACATTTAACAGCCAACAAAAATCTCTAGAACTCCAATAGAATAATAAACCCATGTGACAAGGACTTTGCAGCGTTTTTTGCTGTGCAAACCCCTTTTTTGCTGTGCCAACCCCTTTTCTGATGTGTGATTGAATAATACGCTGGTATTGATCACCTATTTAGCCGTGATTGGAGTCAATATTGACGTTTACTTTATGCTGGGAGTTTTACTTTTTCTGAAGTGAATATAATCTTTTTAGATGGAGATTCGCAGAAGGGAAAATACCTTTTTTTGCCTTGCAGTTAAATATATCCCCGAGAAAAGTGGCCTGTCCGCGCAAGCTTATTCGAGTAAAAATTTGGTTAGCCACGCCTCTTTTCGGCCCCGTCCCAACATTTCCATCCAAAATTCCCGCCATTCTGTTCCTATGTTGAGTTTTAAATTTTCTGTTTACGTTTCGAATTTTGTATGTTCCCATTCGAGTTCCCGTGACAGATTTGGGTTTGTGATAATTAAGCGCGTTGTGTCCTGTCTGTGGTCTTGTGGATTGATCGACGTCAACATACACAGATAAGTACCTAGCTTCTTGTCTGATTCTCCATCCAAGTAGGTACTGGCCGGCGGGTCATTACTTCGTTGTATTTTAGTCTAGTTCGTTGTTTTTAGTTGTTGTTTAGTTTATTTGCTTCTGTATTTTTGTACCACATGAATTCGGTGGCTAACTTACAGTCGAAATTTTCGACGTTTTCCTACGAGGATAGAGTGATGATTAAAAGTTTAGGAAGAGATTAGGCCTTTGCTGAGTATTAGTCAGTATGAAGCTATAGAACTTTTAGCTTCTGGTAATCCCGGGTACTGGTCAGAACTACTGTGAACACAGTGCTTACATTCTGACTTGCTAAGAGCTGCGGCTGATTAAAATCCACCCATTTCTCATAAGAAGACATTTACAGGTATTTTGTAGAAAAAGCTGTTGATTTGTGTTCCGGTTTGGTGGCCCACCATTTTCAGAGCCCACGCACCGCTACTGTTCATTTTACTCTTCCTTCTCCATTCTTTCATCTCCTCTTCCATTCTTTTCTTTCCTCTTCACCTTCTTTTCCAATCTCTTCTTTTTACCACCTTCTACTTCTTCATTTTCTGCTGAAATTTGTTATTTTGTTTTCGGTTTTCCTTTCCCTTCCATTTAAATTCTGTGTTCTTTTATAATAAATATATAAGTTACTTTGAGCTTTCCAAAGCTAGGCGGGAACATTGTTCCTACTTTGGAAATAAAGTTATTATTATTATTATTATTATTATTAAAGTATTCGGTCTATTGACTATAGCAACCGACCACTCAATTAGCGTTTATTTCCTCGTATACATTCATAACAGATTACAATGGTTTGTGCTAATTAAAATCACCAGACGGACCTCTCGCTCGTCCATCTTTCCATGCAAATGTCTGCGAATGTGTTCCTATTCTGGACATAGGATAACTCCGTTATGAAGTGCAATCGAAATTGAAAAAGAATGGCCTCGGCGTGTACGGCTGAAACACACCTACTTCTCACAGCACAAGGAAAGCAACAGATAATTATTTCTCTCGATGGTCTTTCTCTTTCGTCACTTTCTACCTCAAGTTTTTACTAATTTTCCAGGGAAATATCGCAAAAATTAATTGAGACAGGTACTTTTGCCAATTTTGGTTTATTATTTTCAATGATGTCCCCTTGGAATCGAGCATGAAAAAAATTGTTTAACCCCCTCCTCCTCAAAATTTGAGGGTTTTCTTGGATATAAATGGAAGCTTTCAATTATATAGAATAATGTCAGCAGAAGTAATCACTATATTGCAATCAAGATTTTTTTTACAACGAACTATAAAAAGATCTACACAAATGTGTTCATGGAAATAGAACAGGTGTTGTTTTACGCAAGTTGAGAATAGTCGAGTGTCACCAGCGAAAATGGTTACAGTTCGACACTCCCCTTCACTCGACAGATCTAGACCACTGTATCACTGTACGCGAGTCCAATTGCTGTAGCGAGATCTTCATGACGGGAATGGGTAGGCCTTTGGTGAGGATATCGGCCTCCATGGACACTGATGGTTTGTAGGAGACCTTGATTTCCCCCTGCCCGACCTTTTCTCTTATGAAGTGTTCCTTGATGTTTATGTGCTTGGACCTTGAACTGACAATAGGATTTCTGACGAGGTGTTGGGCAGCTAGATTGTCGTTGAACACTTCGATAGGTCCATGATGGCTCCCCATTTCATGCAAGAGCTGTCTGAGATGCATTGCTTCTTTCGCAGCTTCAGTCAATGACATGTATTCAGCTTCTTGTGTGGAATGGGGAGCCATCATGGACCTATCGAAGTGTTCAACGACAATCTAGCTGCCCAACACCTCGTCAGAAATCCTATTGTCAGTTCAAGGTCCAAGCACATAAACATCAAGGAACACTTCATAAGAGAAAAGGTCGGGCAGGGGGAAATCAAGGTCTCCTACAAACCATCAGTGTCCATGGAGGCCGATATCCTCACCAAAGGCCTACCCAGCCCCCGTCATGAAGATCTCGCTACAGCAATTGGACTCGCGTACAGTGATACAGTGTACACGAGTCCAATTGCTGCCGCGGGCTTTCGTTTCAAGGTACCTATGGCAGATTCCCAAAATGGAATAAAAAATGTTCAGTCCGTCCGCCGCTAGCAGTACCTACCTACTTAGAATCGTCTTAGTTGCCATTAACCAAAAAATTAGTTAAAATCTATTTGGGGTTCAGTTGGTCCGCGAAGCTCAGGGTTACTTCCAGTCATCTCTAAGGGGTGAAAAATAGGGGTTGAAATTTTCAGAAAGCTGTAGCTCGAAAACTCTCAGTAGAAGTGTACGGTTTACATGACTTTTGGTTTATTTTTTTCAATAACGTACCTTCGGAATCGAGCATGAAAACAAAATTTCACCCCCCCCCCCCCACCCCCAAATTTGATGGTTTCAATTTCAAGGCTACCTACGTGGAAAAATGGAATTAAACAATTTCTGTCCATCCGAACTTCGCACTTTCCTTAGTTACCATGAATGAAAATTAATGAAATTTGGGGTCTAGTTGGTCCAAGAAGCTCGGCGTCACCTCTAAGGGGTGAAAAATAGGGGTAGAAATGTCCAGGGCGCCGTTATTAGCTATGTCAACATTTTCTAGTTTTTAATCTTTTTAAATTGGTCTCGAACTGAGGAATTTTTTGGGACCACCCGGAGCCTTGTCCGTCCAGCGTTTCGTTCACAGTGAGGGCCTGAAGTTGCACCGAAAAGCTTCGTCAACATGCTCGTGAATGAAACGGTATACATCCAGCACAGATACCACTGCTAGGGGGCAGCTGATTTTGATCACGCATGGCTGTATGAAATCGAGCCGGTTGTTCCGGGATATTAGTTCATTCGAAGAATAATTATGGTTATTTTGGATTTTGCTGATGGGTACTTTTGTATCTTGAACAAACGATATGCTCAATGAATAACAACAATTAATTATAGTAAATAATTAATGATAGAATCCTTTGAACACCCCCCCTTTTTATGAAACTGTACCTACTGCCCAGCTGGCTCAATTAATCGATTCAGGGCTTTCTTGGGGGGGGGGGGGGGGGGAGATGAGGGTAGGCCATACCACAGATAACAGTGATCTACGCAGAAGCGCAGGTAAACAATAAACCGCTGTGTAATAATTTGCGGGGATTTTAAATGAAAGTCGATTCCATCCTGAGAATACAAACTGCAATTTCCTGGGTAAGTAGTTTCTATTCTACGGTTTTTCAAAGTTTCCTACACCAGTGACGTCAATGCACCCCTCCCACGTGGGTGTGACGTCACGACTGCATGGAAACTTCTAAAAATCATAGGAGAAAAACTACTTGTCGTAGGAGAGAGCGGTTGGTGCCAAAATTCTCAGGATGGAATCCACTTTCATAAAATAAAAGTACATTTTTCAGACCTATGGGTAAGCCTCATTATAGGAATATACATTATTTAAATGTTTACTAAAACGATTTTAACGCATGCCGGTAAAAGGTTTTAAAACAAATTGAATCACAACTATTCGATAACGATACCTCCAATTTTGTGACTTATTTGAGTTACTACGGCACTTGTCTATTTTCAAAAAGAAACTGCATATTGATGAAAAACAAGAAATTATTGCTGAAGAGTGGATTTGATGATAAAACGGAGAAACTACAATGATTCTGACAAAGTGCTTTGCCACTTGAAATAAAATTGAAAGAAAAAGTGGGTAAACTGGGTAAGCAGGTTTTGCACGACTACATCTCCTACCTACCTACCTACTCCATGGAGAAACTATTGATATCGGTGCAAGGCGTGACCATCCGGTTCAAAACCTCTAGCGGAACAAGACGATATTTATGTTCAAGAAATGGGTAGGTAGGTACGTAACCGAACGAAGTACAGGAGGGCATTTGGCTCGCACTTCCAAAAGGGGTCAGACTATTCAGCTCACATATACCGAAGCTGCTTTCCCAGTAGTTGCAGTCTCTCCACTAATTCTGAAGTGGCTTTCGGACCCCGGATTTTCTCCTCTACTAACTTCTCTCACAGACGTGGCCAGCATTAAAGATCTACTTAACAGAAGGGAAGCTCCAAATCACATTGTCCCAGCCCCCAACAGTTCGCTTGGTCTTCACGAGTAAATTGACCACTTTCTAACACTTTAGATTACCTACCTATCCGCCTACTGAAGCCTTGCAAACTTCGAATAACAACGACAACCGAAAATATATCTACTTTAGAGAACTCAAAACACTTTGTATCCAAGATTCTATCCAGTTGAAAGTAATAAGCTAAGGTTCTGCTACTCTGCGGTTGCACCTCAACAAGCAATCTGGTGTATGGAATAAGCTTGTCACACACAACTCCGTGTGCGTTTCTTTTTGCAGCAACATTTAACTAGCGATTTAGGTAGGCACCTAGTATAACGAGTACGGGGTTAAGCACTAACCTACGGAGGGTCTTCGATCTACATAATATGTATAGAATAGTACATATATTATATAGAAGGTTTACCTATACGGAGAGCTGTGATCTGTAACAGAAGGGTATTCTGTACAAAATAATAAACCATTGTGCAGGGATTTGAAGCGTTTTCGTTATTGCTTCCCTTCCCTCCACAATTCAAAGATAGAAAAATCCTAAAATGAGAGCGCAGTGTACTGTAATACTCATGTCAGAAGCCGAGCAGATGCCTCATGCAGCATGGCTCTAGGGGCGAATTTTCAGAGAAATCTGGGGGGAAGTGAGCCGTTTCGTTCAAAACGCGAAATTAAACAATATTCAACATTCCTTTTACCGAAAAATCGTATTTTTTCACTTGTCCAAAGACACCCCACATGCCCAAAGGGTTGAACATGGATTTTTTTTTGGACCACTAAATTGTAAATTTGAACAGCTGTCCAAATAGCTGGCCTGCCAGTGAACTCGTAATTACTCTTGAGCAGACGGATTTTTCTGAGCAACAAAGAAATTTTTATCGGAAAATTACTCTAGTTATCTTGCGGAAGAACTTAATTAAGTATTATAACAAATCTAAACGAGAACGAAAAATCAAAATTCCGTGATCCAGTTCGCTGATGCATTTCCAACGGATTCTGATGTCAGCATGGAAAATCATAGGAAAAAGGTCTTTCCACGAAGAAATTTTCCGAAGACTTCAAAAACACACATTCATCACCCACAGACACCTCATATATTTACAAAATGTTTTGTGGTGCCTTCCAATCTTGAAAGCGGAACACCCCCTACCTGGGCACGGGTAGGCAGCAGGGAAACGTCATTCGCCTCCGTTCTCTCCTTCAAATGCAGATTTTCAACTATTCACAAAAGTTGATCTTTTCAACCGCCTACCGATGCTATTTTTTTACATAGGCGGTTTTTTCAATAACGCATAATTAGGTAATGAGTACCCAGATCCGGGCTGTACCTATTTTTGAACAAAAAAAGGGATTTACTTACAATTATTAACATTTAAATGTGAAAAAAAAATTTTTGAATGATTTTTCAAAATTTTTTGGGTTGGCCTCTTTTGCATTCATTCTCTGGGAATAAAGCATTTTTCAGATTTAAAAAATGTTGAACGGCTGCCGAGAAAAACGTTAAATGAAATTGGGCGATTGCACGGCCATCTCTTATCGGAGAATCACACTCCTAGCCACTGGACATACAACTAAAAAACGAAGGGTATAAAATCGAGTGAACTATAAATCTAAAGTATACAACTGAAAATAATAAAATTTAATTACAGAGTTATAAAAATATAAAACATCAAACTTCACGAAATAATTTTCAGCACACTCTTCCTAACGAGAACAAATTACAATTAATCACGTCACAATAGCTTACTCAGTAAACCTAAATACGACAGAAGGCAAGAGACTGTCACTATCGTAATAACGCAACAATATTCTTCACAATAATGGCGATTTCAATTAGACAGAAATAATGAATAAAACTCATTTTAAAGGAGGTTTAAATAAACTTGAGCGGAGAAGCAAAACAGCATGAGCAATCCAAATTCATCGAAATTGGTTCTGAGACATGTTTTTTGGTGATCAAACTAAATTTCAAGTTAGTTTAAGTTTGTTTTGTCGCATCTGGCGGATTTCACGTTATATATGCACGAATGTACCTAATACATTCGTAAGGTATCAAAGTAGCCTTAAAATTATTACCATAAAAATTACAACCTTCAACTACGAAATAACATTGATTCACAGAGTAATTAAGTAACTATCTTAACTAACCATATACTACTCGAAAACATAACAAATTAACATAAAAACTTGGTTGGTTTCGTGGACGGAATTTTGAAATATTTCACTGTCATGAGAGCCTACAAACTACCTACAACAATCAATACTGAATTTCCTGAATATGAGTTTGTAATATACATATATGGTTTCTCGGCGATCCAAAAAGGTTAATAACGAAGTGGTAAATTAGATTCAGGTACTTATCTGAAAAGTTGGCCGCTGGAAACATGGCATCAGGAACTATCCGCACATGATGAAGGATAATCTCAAATTATACAATACGTAACAATAATAACCATGTGACGTATGGTTCCTCGTAATAAAGAACGCTAAAATCAGAAGTCAACTCAAATAAATATTAACGTGATGCCATTATTTACGCAAATGTTTAAAAAAAAGATCATCTATCACTTAGGCATTTTGATTTATTCTACACCCTACCTAATCGATAAGATTTTTTGATTATATCTTAACAGTTCTCTCATTAATACTGCAACGATATCATTTATTTCACATCAGTTTTACAGGGAGCTATCAAAACCCGAACTAACTAATGGAAAATAATTAACCTACTTCTATTACTGGTATAATAGGAATGTATGGATTCAATGAACATGGAACTTGGTGGTGAAGAATGGCAAGAGCAATAAGTAAAATTAGTATGAAAGTAATTAGAAATACCTAAATAAAAGCTAAGACAAATCCCACAGCACCTTAAATAAAAAAAGTCGATCGTAATTATAAAATTTGGAATACAATTTTTTTAAGAAATCTAATGAAGAAAAAAACACTAAAGAACGCAAGAAATATACCGGGTTAAAGGGTTAGTTTTAAGGAATGAAAAAATAACACACTTCTGGGACGAAAATATAACAAAAAAATAAACGACTGCCAACATGGCTTCCTCACTGGTTCATCTTTCGGGACATTTGCAGAATTTGTGATGGGAAGACAAATCGAAGACTACACGTGTGCGCATGCGCAAGGATGGTATATGATTGCCCAAGGGCCTCGGCACTCCATTACCAACTATGCACCTAGGGGCAATTTTGAAAAACTGCGAGGAAATGATATCTTGAGGATATCGCGATAGTTATTTGTACAGAAATTAGTTAAGTGAGATTAATTTACAACGAAATGGAACCATATTTGCACCAGTGTTAAAATCCTCTTCACTAGTCAATCAGAAAACGAAGTTATCTAAATTATAAGCAATTCAAAGGAAAAAAAGAAGAAAAAAACACGAAAAAACGCGAAAAATACACTGTTATGCCGGTTTGATCACCAAACAGTAGAGGTGTGCCGATACTGCCGGACCGGGAATGTGGAACCTAGTCTCACGATGGAACTGTTCCAGGCCGCTCCACTTACCGGTCCTACCGATCCGATGACTGGCTGGTGAAGGGTGGGTGGTGGAAGACAGAGCCGCTGGAGTTCTGCTTCCCGATCCAGCTCCAGTGCTCCATCTTCTCGATCCAGTTCCACCTTTCCCATCCAGCTCCACCTTCCCGATCCGGATTCTTTCAAAGTGTTCTCGATCCCATAACTAACCATACCGCCCTTTCGGTCCTCGGAACTGGATCCCTTACCGATCTGCGAATCGACGACTGCCTTGTCGATCCTTAGCGATCCTAAAAAAAAACTACAGGATAAAAATAGAATAGTCTATTTCCGCGTAAACTAACAAACTGTAGACCAGTTTCGGTTGTTAAACCATCATCAGTACACAACCGAAACCGGTCTACAGCTTGTTAGTTTACATGGTTTATCCTGTAGTTTTTTGCTATGGATTTCCACTACTCTGCCGCAAGTGATTTGAGTTTTCTTAGCGATCTGTTCCGAAAATATTTTCCTCGCCATTATTATTTAAATGAAATTCATTATTATTCATCACATAATATTGTATCCAACTTTTAATTAGTTTTTGAGAATGCATACGACATGTAACCTTTAACACAATGGATAAAGGGGGGGGGGGGGGGTACCAAATTGTGCGCAGTGACGAGACCTTTCGCTTAAGAAAAAAAAAAGAAAAAAGTGATTTTTTGACTTAAGTGCTTTTTTGCTGGGGTCAGTGAAATAAAACTGAGGAACCCAGAAAGCAAATTTAAAAAAATGACAACCTGCCTCCTCTTTCTCCCTTCTCCTTTGACCCGAGTCCGAATTTGAGTGGCATCTTTTCAAGTCCAAAGTCAAATGAACCCTAAGCAGGAGGAGAGCGTTAGCAAGAAACGATTGATGGGGCGGGGAGAGGGGTGGAATATGTTGGCGGGGCGGGCTGGTGTTCTAGTCAAACCCCCCCCTCCCTCCAGCGGATCGGTAAGCGGAACAGGACCGGTAATTTGGTACTGTTCCAGTCTTGGAGCTGGAACAGGTGGGAACGGTTCCGACAAAGATCGGTATCGTCACACCTCTACCAAATAGACCACTTTTCAATAACTCCGTTTTTCTTTGAAATGGGTTTCCACCATTTCTTCGCGAGTTGAAACCAATCAATACGTTTAGAACTTCTTCTGAACACAATAACAAGAGGGGCACTTGCCATCAACTGTCTCGTTGTAATGCTACAAACAAGAGTTAGAAGAAATCAGGGGCATCGATTGCAATTATTTAACTAAACTATTTCGTAACTGAATGGCAAGATTGAGCTTCAAGGCAGTCTAAAGCGTACAGAGCGGCAAGAAAGTAGTTTACAACTATGCATAATATTACCTCTTCACCTTAGAGGCTGGTCATGGCAGGGGGTCTGGCATAAGCTTTGGGAATAAAACCGTACTTTCTAGTTTTGGGAGCGTAGGCCCACAGCCAACCGTCGACAGTTTGGTTGTTCAAGTCGGCGTAGATCCAGTCCCCTCTTCTTACCGAGAGGTCGTCAGGTGCTTGAGCCTGTCAAATGATTCACACGATTTAGCACGGTGGGAATGTGATGATAGTGAAACAAGGAGTGGCAACCTTGTATATTGCCAAGAACGTGGAAGTGGAAAGGTGGAAATAGAGCAAGCATGTACACGAAAAGTCGTCGATACTCTTTTGCCACAGGGGGATGAGTTACGGAGACTGTGGAGGAGTGGAAGTTGTGGCCCCAAGTACAGGCGGTCACCAGCAGCTCATCCAATAGTCAGCAATGGAACGAAGCAGCAATGGAAGGTAAGGGAAGCTGGAATAATCGCAAGCGCCTGTCCTTATCACCTGCCAACTGAGCATCAGTTGTGGCGGATGCTATGCTACTTCTGCAGTAGAGTATCCACAGTGCCCCTGGAAACGACTTCTGTGGTTGCCCACTCTGGCTGAACCTCAAGTCTCGGATGCCCACTCCATTTCCCCCTTACTACATCCATGGCCAATGATGATCTTGTCTGGGCTCTGGACTACTGGGAGTCACAACCACAAAGGGAACCGTGGCGCCATCTTGGAACGCTTAAGCAACAATACATAATCAGATCAAAACCGGGTCTCCTCATTTGCCACCCAGCTGCTCAACTGCCACCTGTAGAAGGTGGGACTGTTCTAAATCATGAAGAACTATTGCCACCCTACGTTTGCTACCTGACCACAAACAATTCAAACTCCTCCACTGGGTGAGTATGTGTGTCATCAGAGCCCACTAACTAATGATCGATAGTTTTCAGGTGAGCTTTGCAGCTGAATTTCTTTCTACTAGCGCATGTCCACCTATCTGTCACGCCATCTGCAAGTTTCTTTTGGAAAACGAACTTAAAACCATTCTTAAAAACTGCAATTCCCTCACGACTGCTTCATTTTTCTACAAACACAATTTCACTCATTGTATATACTGACTAGTGAGTAGGATATGGTATCGATCGAACGACAGAACAAACTGATGACGACCTTCCTTTTTTTTACGATCTTTGTGCAGGTGGCAAGTGAACACGGACTCAGGGGTCAGGGTGGCAAATGTTATCTACAGATTTCGTTAGTCAAAGCCCGAGGGGCAAATGAACAGCAAAACAGTGACTTTCACTTTTCTGGGTGGTAAATGTGTCCCATCAAAACATTACGCCCCATTCCTTGGATAGATGCAGCAGTCAGAACCCGAAATCAGTCAAAACTAGTATTGCCATTAGCCATAAGCAAAACCCAAAACCATAACACCTTATTGGATCGAAGTCAAATGACGGAGACCGGCTAAAAATCTGGCTGACTACGTGAATTGGGCTCAATTTTGGGCCCCCAAATTTGTATTACCAATAACTAGAGATAAGGCCGTCCTCTGGACGAGATTTCGCGCGAGTATATGCAAAATTGCGCGTAATTCGCCTCTGTTCAAACACGAGGATTACAATTGGATTACGTACACTGCAAGCGTCACCGTCGCGCGAACTCACGCAAAGGCGACGAGGTTCAATACAGTTCGAATTTCACTGCGCAAGTGGGCTCATTCTCACGACGGACACTGACAAACTGATATAATATGAACGAGCTTTTTGCTAGAATCCACGCGGTGGACAGCCAGCCTAAGAGTCAACCTGAACTTGCAGCCAAGCACTGTTCCGAGTTCACTAAGCTTCAGGAGTGGTTTACCTCCAATAAACTAATACTAAACCCTGATAAATCGAAGCATATCCTTGTCAGCACCTCTAAAGCCATTACTGGAACTGATGGAACACAAAATGGTAGGAGTTATGATCGAAAAGGGTTTGACCCTGGCAGCTGTTGAATAAAACAGCTAAACAAGGACGATGATGGCTTTAGGCAATACTAGTTTTGACAGAATTCAGGTTCCGACTGCAACTAATTCTTTAAATTAAAGAAGAAGTTAATGCTCATAAAACAACTGCTGCAAGACCTTACAACAACTATATACTTCGGCAAACCATCTGCACCAGCTAATGATGGAAGTGAGTCGTTATGCATATAGACACAGTAGAGCATCCATCTGTTTATTGCTTCAGCACATCCATGTAAGTACTACCTGTGCTTGCAGTGGAGTGTTTCTGTGTCAGACACGTGGACTTCTACGTGATACTACAGTAGGTATAGGAGTACATCACGTATAAGTCGTTACATTCTTCAAGCCTTACTTGTTAGAAAACTTCAACTTCCTTGTCGACACAAGAAATCAAATGCATACTGGATTGCTGGACTGCAGCGAGAACTCATACAGAAACAAATATAGTGCATTGGATGAGTGTAAGTAGTAAAACCTTGCAAAGGATGACTATAGTTACCTTATAATCGTAAAGCATAACTAGTTCAGTCCCATGATAGCGCAGGTCATCATTGCCTGCTGGTGCCAACGGTGCGCCTCCTCCTTGAGTCCTTGCGCTGTTGACTGTGTTGTTTGTAACGGTTTGATTGTTGTTCATTTGATTGATGTGCCCTAAAACAGATTGAATTACTACCTACATTTCATAAAGATAAATTTGCATGCACAATGAATAGTGTAAAAAGTGTAATTTTTCGTAGTAAGAGTTGCATATTACAGCAATAACAACAACTGAACTGAGTTTGGTGGACTAGATAGTGCTGAAACTAGTTGACAGCCCAACCAGTTTCATACGGCCAATGCAAGGAGTTTTTATTGAACCTCAGGTCAACATCTTGAGGAGCTTGAGCTTGAGTTTGATGCTTTAACTTAGCCGATGGAAAGGTTAAGGTGGACCAGGAATATGGGCACAACAAAACTGCTAGATACCTCATAGCTATCTCGTCATAAAACCCGTCCTTTCCCTTATTTACATTTTCGTACCTACCAAAGTATTGAAAATCTAGATATTTAATCTAACCTTGAATAACATCAGCAGGATAGACGAACCCACTCGGGACAAAACCTTCTTGCCCATCAGACCTGACAACCCAATACCAGTCAGGATCCTCCCTGTTCAGAACAGTGACGAACTCTCCTCTTTCGACGCTTACATCATTCTCATCTCTTGCTATGAAAGTGTACAGCACAATGAAGCGTCCTGATGGGTCCTGGAATGCCAAGTGAGAATTTAATAAATACATAAATGCTGTGAACTGGAAACAAGGCAGTAATGGAGAATACCCATGGTTTTGAGATTGCTGATTTTTTCCAAATTTGCTTTTTGTTTATAAGAAAAACTGAATTGGTTTCCCAGAATAGCATACTTATTATATCCTTGGTTAGTTTCCAAGATTACATGGAAAGCGGCATAAACAATATGTGGGTATTCCCCATTGTTTGGGAGTCCACATTTTATCATGGCTTTATTGCTGGAATAGGTAAACTTGATAAAGTAAGGGGTATCATCCGCTCCGTCATGAGAGCCCTTGGGAAAATGTGAACGTTACGTCATTGAACTAACAGGACTCGTCCCATTTCCCAGCCGTAAATATGCTCTGAAGGGTGAAAACAGCTTGAAAGTGCGGCGACACTGCCACCGGACTTGACTTGACCTCACTTGCGTGCCTGTCTGAACCCATCCTTTATATTTCAAAGGGGAGTGGCGTGACTGCGACCGGACCTGACTTGACTTGACTTGAGCCACCCACCGGACTCCGTTCTGATCCGGTCTGCATGGGTTACCTGACTGCGGTCCCCACTCTACAGCGATTTTCAACCCCTCGCACCCCAACAAGCCAGCCAACACAGCCCCCATTGCTCTCTTCTCATCCTAAAATAATTTTGAAATTGAACATAATTCAATTTGGCGAATAGGGTGTGAAATTCACTGTATTGTGCTTGTTCGGAAACATATGGTGACATCCATGACTTATTCAAAGAAAGAAAACTTGTCACTAGTTCTATTTCTTCATCAGAATCGGATTCTGATTCGAAATCACAAAGAATGGCTTCCATTTCGGAGGACATTCTCTTGTGACGTCTAAGAACAAACTGGACTGGTTAGAGTCCGGTGACTCCGGTCAAGTCAAGTCCGGTGGCAGTGACGCACCCCCCTCCGGTCGCCAGTCCGGTGGCTCCGGTCAAGTCGAGTGAAGTCCGGTGGCAGTGTCGCCGCAGCTTTATTCCAACTGACAGTCGGTTAATGATACGAGAGGTTATTGATACATCACCGGAACAGGCTCAAATGAATTATTGTAATATGATGGAAGACCTTCAATTATTAACCTCCAAAGGAAATAACAAAACCAACCTTGAAGAAGGGATGAATATCAGGTTGTGACGATGAAGCGCTATGCAGAGATGCTTGCGAGCTGGCGATGTTGGGAGCTGGTTGATTAGTGGAAGTCCCTCCCTTTTTCTTACCATAGCTCTCACAGTCCGAAACTTCACCTACAAATCATTACGCCGAAGTTCCAGTAATTAGATTATTGAGTCAGTCAAGTCGCTTCTTGAGCATTCAAACAGCACCAAGAACTAGACATGAATCATAAGTATGTATGTTTTATTATATTTTCATCAAGAAACTGAATGGAGTTTGAGAGGAGACAATCTATAAAGTTACAGTGACACCAATAACACAGATACTTTCAGTATATTATGGTCCATGATACCAATAAACTGGGGGATCCAAGCTCCCACAGACAGGTTGTGAGAGGATTACAAATAATTTGTACAGGTGGCACACTGAATTGGAAAAATCAGGGTTCGAATCGCAGTAGTACAGATGGTGGGGCAGTGCGAAAACATTAGAGAGAGAGAGAGAGAGAAAAAAAACCCATAAAAATTAATATACCACAAAGATCAATAATTTGCTTTAAAAACGCCTAGTCAATACCCGAGCAATCTTGTGTACGATGAATTTAAGATATTTAGCCCCTCCATCCGCTTTTTTTCAAGTCCCTCTTGATACACGTTGCTCTACACCTTGCTCTAAACGATGCGCTAAACAGTGCTAATTACAGGAAGCGAATGACTGCAGTACTGCGAAGAGGGGCACTACGCATTGCATGTGCCTACAGGACAGTATCAGAACCAGCAATACTTGTCCTCGCAGGAGCAGCACCCATACAGCTGCTGACTGCAGAGAGGAAGCCGATCTATGAAAGAAGAGGAGAAAGTGAAAGATCCGACAATACCAGAGAAGAGAGAGAAAGTACGATGGCAAGTTGGCAGGAGATGTGGGCAGGTGAGCTAAGAGGAAGGAGGACTGCACAGCTGGTCCCTGACATCTGAGTATGGCTTGAGCGGAAACACGGAGAAGTAAACTACTTCCCTATGATTTTGATGAATATTTCAATTTTATTATGGGCACTGACTGTCAGTTATTGACTAATACATAGGAAGAGTTTAAAAAAATAATTTATAATTTATTGTATTGAATTTTTAATATTTTTATCAATTAGTTTTAGGTTTAATATAGCAGCAGAGGAAATTTATACTAGTAACCTAGCTTGCATCTAGTTCATGTATTAAATGGCGACTGTGATATTAGATACGGGGTATGAATGGTTTTCGAGAGTGCAAGTAATTTGTTAGAATGTATGTTGTGTGAATGTGCTTAGTCTTAGGTTGCGGGGCCAGTGTACTGGCCGGCCTGGGGGCGGCCCCCTCGGTTTGTTCTTTGAAATGGCACGTAGACAACTGCGTCATTCATTTGGGCTGCCTGCCCAGCAATGGGCAGGTGGCCGTGGGAGCCGCCAAGGTGGGTGGGCCCGGGCCGGCAAACCTTGGGGCTGCTGCACCTTTCAAGGCTGCTGCAGCCCCTTTCATTTTCACTCTCCCCAGGACCCTGATCTGGTTGATGTTACCTAATATAACGGTAAATTGTGTGACGCCTACCTTAAATGTAGAACATTTTTTGACCATTGTCACATAATTTGTTTTGTGACGGCAAATAAAAATCCCTCTCGCTCTCTCTCTCTCTCTAACCCAGTTCTTTTCAGGGCACAGCTTATTCTATAGCTGCCTGCACAGGATGGGAAAGGTAAGTGTTCCTACATGCCACAGCTGTCAAGAGGAAGATAATGTGCATCACACATTCTTCAGTTGTAGGTACGCAATGGACAGTAGAACGGACTTGCATACAGGAAGAATTGGGAGTTTCAGTAGCCAGCTTGTCACCAGAAACGGTGGTCGCCATGATGCTGCAAAGCGAGCAGCATTTCAATCACGTGGCAGAATATGTGGAAAAGATCCTGAAGAAGAAGATGCAGCTCAAACGAGAGCGGCAAAGAACAGAGGGTGCGGACCGACAGAAAAAGGACTGAAGATATCTCCTTAGGACTCAGCCTGAAGTAATGTGTTAAACAGCTCCAGGCTGAGTTCCAATGTGGGAAAAGGTAGGTGAGATTTTAGTGGGGTTTGAGTCCCACATAACCTGGAGGTGCGGTCCCCCTCCAGGTATCTTACAAGGTCCAAATCCCACCTATGGACCTCAAAGATTTCCTCACTGCCCTACGCAAAAAAAAGTCCCTCTTGATGCTTAATAAAACCTAAACTCATACTGTCACTTACGAAGAGAAGCCCTCAGTATATAATTTATATACTACACAAAGCTGCTGATATTAGCTGAAATCAACTTCAAAATTCTCTCGAACTATGTATAAGAAGAAAGTCAAGTTGGCAAACTGGGATTTGAAGGTTGTAAAGAGGTGACTGGAAGTAGGTGTACCTATTTAATTTTTACCATTTTTTTGTTTCGTACCATTTCTCCGCGCCAAAACTGTTTGTTTTGTTTATGAGACAAGTTGGTAGGTTGTAAACGAGATAGATTTACTATAGATAGGTCATGTTTTTCGACAAGAACCCCCCCCCCCCCTTCCTGAATGCATCTGGCGTTAGGCCTTCTACCCAGCAATAGCTGAAGTCTTACAATTTCATTTCACGTTTTACAACTTATGTACAACTAAATAAATAAATGAATTAGTAGTAAAGGATTATGGGGCATTTCTTATGTAATCGCTACTGTTAACGCAACAGTGGCAGCTCATCCAAATACAAAACGATTTCTTTGAAATATTCCTTGGGAAAATTACTTTCTTTCCGAACACATTTCCAAAGATACAACCCAAGTTTTAAGCAAAGCGACGAAGAATTCACTTTGGTTCCGTGACTCGAAAAAGCCCTTTTTCTATGACACAGAATCAAGAAGCCCAGAACACCATAATAAGAACTACACTCATGCGTAACTGTTTACTGACAAAGGAGCGCACAACTGATAATTCAATGAAATTTTCAACTGGTAATGGGTTTGAACTTTTTATTCTACTGCATCTGTAAACAGACAGAACCAGGGAATGCCACAAATCCAATTCTCATCCACCTACCACAGAAGTTGGTCTTTATATTATAGAAGCATTATGTATGAAACGGTTTATGGTACAGGGAAAGATTAAAATGAACTTATACAACAGGGCCACAATAATGGCTGTAAACAAGGTATATAGAAAAACTAACTATTTCTAAACCACCCAGGCTGGTGACAGATTACTCCTGGAACGCCCTGTCGGTACAAAGACGCGAATGGTATTGGCCAGAAATTCACCGGAACATGATATAAATAATAGCTGTTGAAACTTGAGATTGCGATAACAATACAAATGGCAGCCTTTAACTATGACAGTTTGCCCATCAGTCGCAAGATAACGCCTTCACTTAAAATGTATACCAGAGAATAAATGTATACCAGCCTTAAGTTTTGGTTGTTATCCCCATAAGAGCATTTTCATATTCGTATATTTTCTGGAAATACCAAGCCCGACTTGACAGCATAGTGGTATTATACAAACAGTATGTACTAATTCAAAAAATTACCATTTGCTGCTATAGGTACGTAATTTACTTAACAGAATTCCCACTTACTGACTCTAACTTCAGCCGCTACCTCACCGTCATTTTCAGTATTCGTTCTTGGCAGCTTTTTCTTGACATTGTTCATAGCCAATTCCCCCAGCTGGGAGTTATACGGAGTGCAGTACGAATGGGGTATGAACCCCTCCTGCCTGCTGTCCGCTGCGATGACGTACACCCAATCATTTTCCCGATATAAAATGTTAACAACCTGAAAAATCAGAATGTTTTATACATAGAAGAATGTTACTTGTGGTAGTCTACACGAGGAAACGCCTACATGAAGTTCTTGCATTTTGCCCACGTGCTGGGATTAGGTATGCAGGTAAGTTCATTTCTGCCAAAATGAAGAGAGAGAATGCACCTAAACTATACGACTTCATTCCACAGCCTAATGATAGATACACATTTTCTTAGATAACAGTTTTTAGAGTCCTCTTTCCTCCTCCTAGATTTCTTCATTTTATTTTATTTTGTATTATTATTATTGTTATTATTTATTTTTTGCCAAGTACTTACTGAAAACTTGGGCCATAATATTATGTGTGCATTAATAAATCTTATCTTGTTATCTTTTATAAGTCATACTTATAAAATCTGGCCTCGGTTCTACCACCTTTTCACACCAAAGGCTGTAGACCGGTGCCTACACAGAAAACTCCATCCACACGTTGGGGTTCCAAAGCTTGCAGATGAAGCAGATGGGGCTGTCTTTCTAGCCCCTCAAGTGCAAAAATCCATATCCTAAATCTCGTTCGCTCCCGAAATCTCGAGAGGCTGCTGCCTCTGTAGGCCTGATGGCAGCCATGTGTGTTGTGAGGAGGGAAAAGGTGGAAGGCCTGGGGGCCTATTCACTAAAAGAGATAGTGAAAATAGATATCTGTTTTGAAAACCTCCTGGGAGAGGTAGTCTCCCTCGGGAGACAGTCTCTTCCAGTCCAGGTTCGTATATTTTACTGAATAGCTCTCAACCCGTACCTACTTAAACGATTTTACTCATGAATCGATATGTACGTATTTTTAATGAACAATCGACTAACATTTAAGAGATGAAAAAACACACACAGAAATGACCGATATGATAGCTGGTAAACGAAGGATGAAACGATAGCTATCAGACAAGAAATGAGAAAGGGAGGAAGGGTCTCTTTCGAGAAAATACACCTAATTAGGTGTCTCTCTGAAAGAGATCGAAAATGCCAAGATGGCCGCCAACTCTCTATTTTAGAAGTTACTGAATAACCCTGTAATGGATACTACACACTTCTTTTCTGCTGAAAGAGACGAGTCGGACCGAAAAGAGATTTCTCATTGGCTGAGTGAATAGGCCCCATTTTTGTTTGATCAAGAAGGTGAGGTCTCGACGGACCCAACAGGAAAGCTCGAGGCTTCCCTTCAGATTTGCCATAATGTGGAGACACCAGCATACCTGTCCTCGTTTCACCTCAAGTTCATCATCGACGCAAGGGGTGAAGTCGTGGAGGACGACCATCTTGCTGTCTGGAGACAATCCGTTTTCTTTCTCGATACCCACACGGACCAGAGTCTCGATGGAGGCGCTGCCGGTAATTCGGCCCATCCCAGGGGCTCTGACGACATCTTTCTCTAAATCACTGGTCGAACCGGCTGTAAATCAAGTAGGTGGGTCATTATCAACAATTTTGGCAAATACCTCTCTGAGGAAGGTGCCCAAGTCAAAATATGAAATTTGCTTTCCATCAAAAATTATATTTTTCCTATTTCATACCACTATTGTAGTATTGTGAACTGGCACGCATTCATGAGTTTTCGTGGTCTATCGATAGCTATGAATTTTTATATTTCAAAAAACGTGACCAGTATGTCACGAGTGTTACTGACGTTCACGGTTACGCTTGATTACTGGCACTTGAAATAAATCGTCTGGAACTGCAATGACCTGTTTTCAGAGACTCTTAACCTTGCCAAGAAATCCATAATTCATTTTAATAACTGTGGTGAAGCATGGTTTGAGGTGAGTAGGTAGTTTGGAAGAGAGAAGGTGAGGTTCAATGAGGAGTGCGAGAGAGTATCCGCGCGGTTTTCACCTCCTTGGGTGCGTCTCTAGGATAGGAAAATATCCGCCAGGTTTTCACCTTGTTGGCTATTGGGATAAGGAAATATCCGCGCGGTTACCAACTCCTTGGATATTGGAAAGAGTGGAAGGGAGGATATCCGTCCGGTTTTCACCATGTTGAGAACGTAGGGTTGAGGAGAAGGGTGAGTTGATGGACAGGAGGTAAGGTAAGAGAGATAAGGTTCTGATTCGAGAGAAGCTGGATGAATGGGAAGGCAAGGTTTGGGAGAGAAGGCACTTTTAGTTTATTATTCTGTGAATGATACACCTGTATTCGCTCAGCAAAAAATTTTTTATATACACCCCCTCAAAATTTTTTCTTTTCCGTTTCAAGGTGCGTAGATTCCAAAAATGCTATGTCCGTCCGCCGTATCACGTGTACCGGGTTCATTTTCGGACTAAAAAAATCGTTCTTTCGCACACATGCTCCATTTGGGCCCGTTGTGTCCCGAAACTTTTCAGCCGGATCGGAACATACCCAGGGATGTTATGAGTGAAAATGTGTGTAAAAATAGGTAGGTACTTTTTGTGTTTTAGTAACATGTTAGTAGCATGAGCTTTTGAGATATCTTTTTCCATGTTTTGGGGGACGAGAAGACTGAAAATGAAGTCGATTTTGACCAAAGACTGGAAAATTGAGGTTCTACCAAATGTTCAGCTCCCAAAATTGATTTTTTATGGGTCAAAAATCTGGAATATCCTTTGAAATCACCATCAATTTGTACAATTACACAAGAAAAAGTGTCAACCCATGGATCAAAACGATTTAAATGGCACTAACAATGATCAAAGATCATTTGAAAAAAAAAGAGCGCACCTAATCGTGTTTGGGGGCCAAAATTGGTGGAAACCATCAGAAATAGCTATTTCAATTATTTCACATGAAATAAACAATAAATGAACAGCCAATATTTCTGTAGGTAAATGCAATAGAATAATAAACCCATGTGACAAGGACTTTGCAGCGTTTTTGGAGAGAAGTTGGATGAATGTCGAGCTGGGCAAGCCGGACACCTTATAAAGGTGCCTCCACCCTCCCCCGGTCCACCGACGACCGTTGGGAACCATGGGAGGGAGAGCTACCTGGGCCTCGTCCATCGCATCGCGCAACTCGACTTCTCCGTGTTTTTATTGGTAACAATCTTACTTATTTACAGGAATGGTATACTGTAAGGGTACCATGACAATAACTTTCATGGACGCTAAAATACAAAGGTTTTTGTCATGTGTTGCTATTTTTCTAACCTGACTTTATTTTTCGAATATTTTGACACAACCCCCCATACAAACGAAAATAATCCTTCAACCATAAGTAGCATAACCACTGATGACTGACACGATTGTGAAGGTTTCTTCCAATGCGATCAGACGAAACAATGCTAACTTCGTTGCTTGTCAATAAAATCAAAATCCAATATTAACACTCATGACTATTTGAGGATAGTACATAAGAAAACACATTTAAAAACAAGGGTTTCGTTTCTGAATTTGTATTAAGCAATAGAATAACTGTTGTACCTACCTCTATCAAAACAAAAACCAGTTTGTTTTAATTTTACAACTTGAAAAAAATCACAGCTTTCATAATATTTGTGTTCAACTTGAAGCTGAATGTACCTAGTTGTAAAATCTACATTTGACGCACCTTTCTGTAGCAACATTAACCAATCATGATCGATTGATTCAACAGCTTTCTGATATGCATACATACCAAATGGAAAGAGAGCACTGACATTTTCATGTTTCTGAATAGCTCGAGGGATTTCAGCCTCAAGGGATTGTTACGTACCATCATTTAAAATGTTCAAGAACTTATTGCCACTCTCATGAGCTAGGATATAACATAATGTAATCCTGTAATGCGTTTCATAATGCTGAATAAGATCTGTCGACAAACTAGTTAGGAATAACTTACCTAGTAAGGAACAAACTGGCTGGTCAAGCAACAGGTGTCTCAAAGAATCAGGATGAGAAAGCGTGCGACCCAACTAAAATTAGGCAAATAGCTGATTCACTTGTACATACCTTTCTTCTTCTTCCCTCGTCTGATTCTCACAGGACACAGAAATGCCATTATAGAAGAAATTCACCATTATTGCCCGGACAAAACCAAAAAGGCCATTACCCCGTCGAATTGTTATGCACGAAATCGTTGGAATTCCATTCTCAACACATCCCCTGCCCTGAGCCTGAGGCGACTTTGGTTTTTCTTGGGACCTGTTTGTCGTTGACACTGTTGACGGGATGACGAATTCAGCAAGCTAGACCGGCTTAACTTGGCCCGATATTTGCTAAGTGGCAATAAAACGCATAAATTGCATGAAGAACAAACGGTGCACGAAATATCAAATAAATAAACGGCAACAGAGTCACAGGAAATCCATTGTTGTTCTATTGGCCAATCTGGAAGAGGGACGCCAATTGCAACCTCTCTTCTTGGTTATTCTCGTCAACAGTTTAGGTCAGGTTATCTATGTGAAAAACGTGTTTTTGTTGATAGCTTACAGCCAAATTTCCACTCATTTTGTTCATTTGTAGTGCCTGGAACTTAATCCGAAATGGGTAAGAAAAGGAAACTCGATGGAGATGAAGATTTCGAATTCGACCCGATGCCGAGGCATTTGGCCGCTCCGAAGCACGTTACAAACCAAGAAAAGAGACTTGTCATTATTCTGGAGAGGGCACAACTTGAAACAGTCAAGGTGAGCGGTTTTTGTGCCGTTTTTCCACGTACCTACCTACCTTACGAATATGTGTAGTAATTTAACTGGTAATTCAGTTAAATTGTTATATCGATAGCTTGTGGGATGATAATTGTCTGAATATAGACATAGTCCCCTCCTGTCCATGAAGAAAACTCGCTTTGCTTTGTGACAGTGGGGGTGGACCCTCGAGAGTCCCCCTCCTAGACCAGCGAGATTATCACCGGTTAAAAAGGGATATCGATTAGGCTTCCCCAAACCGATCCCGTCTCCACCGGAAGAAAAAATGTATCGAGAACAGCCCCAATTTGTTACACTCCTCCCCACATGACATACTTCTGGGTAGCAGAAGTATGAGAGGGAAAAAGGGGAATGAAAAGTAGTGTGAAGTTCTGGTTCAGCAAAAGACATCTGAACAACTTCAAGGTGACTAACCTCCACCGTAATGGTACTACCTCAATAATATTTTACTGCTGGAGAACAAAGCTCCTACATACGAGTATTGGCGGATTATGTTGTCAGAGGTTGTTGTCCAGTGAATTGTGCTCATCTGGGCAACCTCTAGGGGATCAACCTCCATCGTTGGGATGGAACAACTATTGGGACTTGTCAGTTAGGACAGGGCATCAATCGCCTTCTAATGAGCTCAGTATATTATTTTAATTACTGAAACTCTAAGGGGGGAAATGGGGTGGGGAAGCCAGTAGATGTATGTATTATCAATGGGGCAGGTTGTTCTTGAAGGAATTCTTTTCCTTTGGGCTGGTAAGCCCACAAAAAGTGGATGAAGTATGGTGAAGTGCTCAGCACATACTACCGAACCACGCTCTGCTACCATGTGACAGAGTGTAACAGTGGGGGTGGACCCTCGAGAGTCCCCCTCCTAGACCCAGCGAGATTATCACCGGTTAAGAAGGGATATTGATTAGGCTTCCCCAAACCGATCCCGTCTCCACCGGAAGAAAAAATGTATCAACAGCCCACACTGTTACACTAATGAGCTCAGTATATTATTTTAATTACTGAAACTCTAAGGGGGGAAATGGGGTGGGGAAGCCAGTAGATGTATGTATTATCAATGGGGCAGGTTGTTCTTGAAGGAATTCTTTTCCTTTGGGCTGGTAAGCCCACAAAAAGTGGATGAAGTATGGTGAAGTGCTCAGCACATACTACCGAACCACGCTCTGCTACCATGTGACAGAGTGTAACAGTGGGGGTGGACCCTCGAGAGTCCCCCTCCTAGACCCAGCGAGATTATCACCGGTTAAGAAGGGATATTGATTAGGCTTCCCCAAACCGATCCCGTCTCCACCGGAAGAAAAAATGTATCAACAGCCCACACTGTTACAGCTATCATCCTTTACTTTATTGCTTCAGAGGTAAAGTTGCTTGAATGCTTACCGGATTGAAGAACGAGGTCGAGCTTACAAGCATCATGTTATCAACCCGAGTGAAAGCCATGCATAAAGCTCTGAAAAATAATTACCTACCCAGAAATCCTTCGGAAGTTGAAATTCTGTAAAAATCGACGTTTCAATAGGTACTCAATTGAGGTACCCCCCTCCTCCAGGCAAGGGGTATGGCAATATACGATTGAATTCAGACCCATTTCATGGCAAAGACTCACCAACGGATCCATTTCGTTGAAGGCACCCTCCTACACCGCTATCCTCAATACAATCTGTTAGTAGGTCAATGGGGGTAGGTAATGGCTTCATTTAAAAATGTTACAATGTGATTGCTCTATTGTACTTGTTATTTCATTGGTGGATTCCGTTGCTAACTTCTTAGCGAGGATGCATGGGTGAGAAAGCAGATAATATTGATGTATGGGTATTCTAAGCTGAAGTTCTATTCGTTGGGAATTTATGTGTACCTACCCAAACGATATTTTAAACTTCTCACTCCTCGACTCTCAGTATCAGTCTGCTCTCACCTAGGTTTGAGGCAGCTTTAAGTATATCATCATAATTATTCCTATGGCTTCTAGTAGCATTTTTTTTAAAATGATTCTTGTACTGCTAATAATAACACATTGACTGTATTGTGCTGAAAGTCAGCACACATGTATCATTTTTAGTCGTTTTCAGTTAAGTAATTTCTATACATCTTGATTTCGTTGATCCCACAATTCTGTAACCTTTTTTCAGGCCGGCATAGCGTTTGAATTATTGAACAGCGATGATCATAAAGCGATCCTCAAGAAAAACGATAGACCAGCAAGTGATTGTCGGCCGGACATTGTTCATCAATGTCTTCTGATGCTGATGGATAGCCCGTTGAATAGAGCAGGTCTCCTTCAGGTATTACGAGTTATTTAACAGTTATTACTGGCGTGTTTCAAACTTGTGAAGTTATACTATTTTTATTTAATACTAATCTTCGTTCTCAGGTTTACGTAAAAACTGAAAAGAATGTACTCATAGAAATCAATCCTCAAACCAGGATACCCCGGACGTTCAAGAGATTCGCCGGACTCATGGGTAATTTCATGAAAGCTTATCTGAAACTAACAAGTCCTATTAGTCTAGAAATAGTCCCAGTCTTTTTCTTTGGTGGCACTAGTGGAGATTCGCCTTCGTGTTTTGGTCTCCTTACTTCTACTTAGTTTGATTGCCGTAGTAACAGGCTCGCCTTGTGGTTGATTGATGTGACTTAGATGAGCTTGGAGTTCAGTTTTTAGGTTTGTGTCGTCATTATGGCGACGTTCCTGCCTAAGATTTGACTTCTAGTCCTATAAAGGAGAAGATTTATTGGCAAAAAACTGAAAAACATCCTTCGCGTAAAAAAATAGAAAAAATACTATTAAATCCAGACCTTGTACTCAGAAAAAATGAGGTGTCGTGGTACCCCTAAAAATTCTACATTTACCATTCCTATGTAATATGGTAAAGATTGAACCAAATAAACGAAGGGAACGACAAGCTGAGCAACGCTGCAGGGAAAGTAGGAGAAGGGTCCCCTCCATCGAACGCCATCGCCCCTCAACGGTCATAACGGCCGTTGGTGGACGGGGTGAAAGGGGCCTTTATAAGCAACCCGGCGAGCCCAGCTTGTCATTCGACCGACCACTCTCCGACTTGCGACTTCTCTGTCGACCTCCTTACGCCCTCTCTCTCTCTCCTACCCTTCTCCTGCACCTGCTATGGTGATAACCACGGGGTGCTAGCCTCCTTCTTCCGGGCGTCTGCTGTGGTGATAACCACGGGGTGCTAGCCTCCTTCTTCCGGGCGTCTGCTGTGGTGATAACCGTGGGGCGCTCTTGCCTCTAGCACCTGCTGTGGTGATAACCGTGGGGCGCTCTTGCCTCTAGCACCTGCTGTGGTGATAACCACGGGGTGCTAGTCTCCTCTTCCAACTAATGGTTGCTGTGTGCTACAGAGCACATCCTTCACACTCCCAAACCAACCCTGCCTCCATCCCTTGGTTTCGTAAACCTACGCCCAGGCTTAAGACATAGACGATCAAGTGGCCCATAGAAAATAGAGAGAAACTTGAAAATTGTATTAAAAAAAATGAAGAACGTGATTGTAAACAAAAGTACCTATATAACCATATTGTCTGCATGGATAATCGTTGCAGGATGTTACTTAAAACGGCTAAGCTAGGGAAATTTAATAGTTTAGTATTAAACTTTAGAAATCACTATAAGAATTTCTTTTATAAAATTCTGAATTCATTTTAGGAAGTGAAATATTAGAAGTGGCGGCAGTTTAGTGGAAGGCAAATTGAAGCAGTGGTTCGGATGCGTATAGTTCTGTAAACCATTACGCTATGCAGGATTCAGTTGAGAAAATAAAGTAAAAGTAAAGTTTTAAAGTAGGTAAATTAGTTGAAAATCGTAAGGCTTCTTTAATAAAATCTTGATAATCAGCCTAGTTTGAACGGTTTTTAAAGGTACGATTGATTGTTGAGATTGTCCACTATAAGGTCCGGGCAGAATGTTTGTGCGTTGCAGTGGTGTCTAAAGTCTTCTTTATTATTATTATTATTCCTTGGCGCTACATCCCGCCAGGGGTCAGGGCCTCCCGTAGTGAGATCCGCCAGGCGTCCCTATTGACAGCTGCAGCTTTCCAGTCACGGACACCCAGAATGGAGCGTGCTTCGTTTGCCATATATTGTCCCGTATAGGATTCTCTTAGGTATCTCTTCTGGGCTCATCCTGACAACTTGTCCAGCCCATCGGAGCCTCCCTCCTTGATGAACCTCACGACGTCCCAGTCACCATACAGCTCCATGACTTCCTGATTCGTCCTTCTCCAAGCGAGTTCCTCAGGATCAAACACCACTCCCAAAATTCTTCTGAGCACTTCTCTTTCAAAGCGTCGGAGCTCTTCCTCAATGGCTCTGGTAAGGGTCCAAGACTCTGATCCATACATCAGGACTGGCTTGATGAGGGTCTTGTATAAGCGTATCTTGGTTGCCCGTGATATTACCTTGCTTTTTAGTTGTGGAACTAGCCCAAAGTAACTTCTGTTGGCCATCTGTATCCTACGATGCACCTCTGCCTGCATGTCCTTGTTACTATTCACAAGAGATCCCAGATATATAATTCATTTACTGTCTCGAACGTGCATCCGTTTATTCTTATTTGATCGGGTACTCTCTTTGCATTAGCAGTCATGTATTTGGTCTTTGACTGGTTGACCTCAAGGCCAAATCGTGCTGCTGCCGTCTGAAGATCTGAGAAGGCATCAGACATGACATTAAACGTTTTGCCAACCACATCAATGTCATCGGCATATCCCAGCAGCTGTGCGGTGTGGTTAAATATTGTGCCACCTACCTGTATGCCAGACGCCCTAATGGTGCCTTCAAGGGCGAAGTTGAATAACAGGCAGGCCAAACTATCTCCTTGTCTCAAACCGGCAGTTGTCAAGAAGACGTCAGACAGATCACCATTGACTCGCACGTAACATTTGACGTACTCCATTGTGACTTGGATTAGGCGCACAAGCTTTTTTGGGATATTCATCGCAAGCAATTCGTTATAGAGTTCCGCCCTTCTTATATTGTCATATGCTGCTCGAAAATCCACAAAGAGATGATGGGTTTGGGTGTCAAACTCACGGCATTTTTCCAAGGTGAACAACTGATCCGTCTTTCTCTTGCCTTTCATGATCCCTTCCTGATACCTTCCTATTTCCTTTTCAAAAGTCTTCTTTGTTTATTTTTTATTTTTAATTACTAATCCTCCCTTCCAGCTTCATCCTCATCTGAGGCTCCACATTTCAATAACTTTCCGACTTTGTCAACCACATTTCCAAACTTTCGTATCTACGTTTCAGTCCAACTCCTCCACAAATTCAACGTCAGAGCGTCGAACGGTGGGATGAAGCTCTTGAAGGTAATCAAAAACCCAGTCACAGATCACCTGCCTGTTGGATGCCAAAAGATTGGGACATCCTTCGCGTCCAAAAAAGTCGTCAATCCACGAGACATAGTACCTGCCAACGATCCAATCGCCATAGTGATTGGTGCCATGGCACATGGACAGGTGAATATTGATTGATCTTGTCTATGGTTTCCTGCTTGGTACATGCTGACTAATGAAACGGGGGAACGAATTGTGCTCTTTAAAATTATCATAATGGTAATTTTCTTTTACAAAATTGAATCTGAAGTTGAGACGCCGTCACTGATAACCAATGAGTGTACTCAAGAGTTTAGACGTCATCACCCATATTTTATCAACTTCAGATTCAATTTTGTAATACAAAATTACGATAATACGATAGTAAATACTATAATACCAATAGTCAATACTATAGCCATTTGTATTTAGGACGTACAAATCGAACCATCTACCTACAGACCTCATACATTCCGTCTGAGGAAGGTAGCTTCCGTGTGTTTATCAGCAAAATGTAAAGTTGATATATCTGCATTTTGGTTTATTATTTCCAATAATGAACCATTGGAATCGAGCATGGAAAAAAAAATGCTAACCCCTCCTCAAAATTTGATGGCTTACGTTTCAAGAAATGTAGAATCCGAAAATGCAATCAAAATATTTCTGTCTGTCGGCCGTACGGGCCACTTTTCTTAGTTACCATGAAACAAAATTGATGAAATTTGGATTATAGGTTCCGTTTGGGGTCTAGTTGGTCCTCGAAGCTCGGCGTTACTGTCAGTCATCTCTAAGGGGTTCAAAATAGGGGTTGACATTTTCAGAACGCCTATACCTTTTTTTACGGGAATTTTTTACGGTTTTAAATAGTTCTCGAACTTAGGAGTTTTTTAAGACCACCCGGAGCATCGTTCGTTCTCAGTAAGGCCCCGAAGTTTGCACCGGCAGGCATTTTCGACAGCAGGGTGAATGAAATTGTATACATTTAGCCCAAATCTCGCCACCAGGGACGCGCTAACAATCGGGAATTGGCCCGAGATAAAATCATTGCTAGGGAGCACCTGATTATAATCACAGAGTATGAAGTCGAGTTGGTTGTTCAGTGATATTAGTTCATTTGAAAAATGAAATAATACAGAATTTTGTACAGAATACCTTTCTGTTACAGATCACAGCTCTCTGCATAGATAACCCGTCTATATAATATAATATGTACTATTCTATACATCTAAGAAGTATAGAATAGTATGCAGAGCGCAGACCCCCCATAGGTTAGTACCTACCCCCGTACTCGTTACTAGTTACCTACCTAAATCACGAGTTAAATTTTGCTAAAATAATTCTGTCGAATTGCTAAAGTAATAATGCCGTTTTAGTTACTGCTAACTAAAACGGCAAAAAGAAACGCAAATAATGAAGTTCTTTAGGAAAATTGTTGATATGGAGTGAAATGGATGCCCCTTCTGCGTAGATCACTGTTTTCTGTGGTCAATACCTACCTTCGCGGTCAAGTATAATGAACCGTTATGTAATAACTTGCCCATCAATAAAATACTTCAACGGTTATTCAAGTCCGATCAACAAAATCCAGCCCCTTCTTGGTTGATGAACAGTTGTGTAATAATTTACCGTTGTGAAATAATTTACCGTTATGTAATAATTTACCGTTGTGTAATAATTTGCCGTTGTGTAATAATTTACCCATCAATAATACTTCAACTTTGTTCAAGTTTCACAAGTACCTACCAACAAAATCCAATAGTCCATCACTTATCAAATGAAATAATATCGTAGAACAACCAACTCGACTTCATACAGCCATCCTTGGTTATAATCAGGTGATCCCTAGTGATGATATCCCTGCCGGATTTATACCGTTTGATTCACGATCGTGTTGACGAAGCTTTTTGGTGCACACGAACGGCTGGACGTACAATGCTCCGGGTGGTCTCAAAAAATTGTTTAGCTCAAGACAAATTTAATAACGTACTTTAAAAAAAACCATAGGTACCCTTCTATCGAAAGTTTTCAAGCTACGGCTTTCTGAAAATTGTAACCCCTATTTTTAACCCCTTAGAGATGACAGTAACGTCGAGCTTCGAGGACCAACTAGACGCCGAACGGAACCTATAACCCGAATTTCATCAATTTCGTTTCATGGTAACTAAGAAAAGTGGTCAGTAAGGCATTCGGCGGACAAACAGAAATATTTTTATTGCATTTTTGGATTCTACATACCTTGAAACGTAAACCATCAAATTTTGAGGGGGGGGGGGGGGGGTGGTTTAGAATTTTGGTTTATTATTTTCAATAATGAGCCATTGGAATCGAGCATGAAAAAAATGCTGCAAATCCCTGCACAACGGTTTATTATTTTGTACAGAATACCCTTCTGTTACAGATCACAGCTCTCTGTATAGATAACCCATCTATATAATATAATATGTACTATTCTATAAATATTATGTAAATCGCAGACCCTCCGTAGGTTAAGTAGTACATAACCCCGTACTCGTTACTAGGTACCTACCTAAATCACGAGTTAAATGTTGCTAAAATAATTCTGTCGATGACAAACAGTTACTAAAACAGTAAAAAGAAACGCGAATAATGAAGTTCTGAAGGAAAATTGTTGATGTAGAGTGAAATGGATGCTCCTTCTGCGTAGATCACTGTTTTCTGTGGTCAATACCTACCTTCGTGGTCAAGTATAATGAACCGTTGTGTAATAACTTGCCAATCAATAATACTTCAACGGTTATTCAAGTCCGATCAACAAAATCCAGCCCCTTCTTGGTTGATGAACCGTTGTGTAATAATTTACCGTTGTGTAGTAATTTACCGTTGTGAAATAATTTACCGTTATGTATTAATTCACGGCGAGCGCCCTGCAGGGAGTGGCCTAGAATTTCCCTGACGTATCCTCTGCGTGTCGTAAAAGGCGACTAAAAGGGGGCCCACCCCTCCGTGTTTCGGAGGGACCTTCCTGTATCCTGAAAGGGGCACCACGATAGGCCTGTCTCAGGCATGTAAGGGCCGCGGCACCATCCCCGGCCCTGAAGCAGGAAGGGAGCTCTGCCTGCAGCTTGAAGGGGACTCGTCCCCAGCAGACCTGGTCCTCCAGGTTGGGGGTTAAGCGTAGGGCCGGTAACCCGACCTTGTAAAACAACAATCACTACGAATCCTGAAAAGAGAAAAGCCGGACTGATCTCACGGAAAAGACATAACGACCGCCTAATTGATTTTCGACTTGGACAATGGAATGTATTGTCGCTATATAGACCAGGAGCACTTCAATTGCTCCTTCGACAATTGGACAACTTCGGGGTAGACATTGCTGCGATCCAGGAAATCCGATGGACTGGAAATGGAATGATGAAGAAAGCAAGCCACACTGTCTATTACAGCTGCCACAAGAAGTTCCATAACTTTGGGACGGGTTTTGTAGTTGGAAAAAGGGCAGCACAGCTAATAATCGGATTTAAGCCAGTCGATCATCGAATATGCTATATCCTAATGAAGGGAAAGTTCTACAACTACAGCTTGTGGAGCGTTCATGCCCCGACAGAACCCTCAGAAGAGGAGGACAAGGATGCTTTCTACGGTGCCCTGGAGCAAAGTCCCCAACGGGCTGACATTAAAATAGTCATTGGGGACTTCAATGCACAGGTGGGGAAGGAGCAAGTCTATGCTCCAACCATTGGTGCCAACAGTCTACACAATGAAACTAACGACAATGGTAGACGGATGATTGGATTGGCTGCCTCTAGAGGTTTGGTTGTTGGCAGTACCCTGTTTCGACATAAAAGAATTCACCTGGCTACTTGGAAGTCGAACGATGGGATCACAACAAACCAAATCGACCACATCCTTATGAGTTCCAGGCACATCTCCGGTCTGCAAGATGTCAGAACCTATCGAGGGGCCAACATTGATTCAGACCATTATCTGGTTTTGGCAAAAGTAAAGGCCAGAATCTCCACCGTCCGTAACCTCGGGGGAAGAGCTCAGCCGAAGCCAAATGTGGAGAAGCTCAAGGATCCTGAAATTAGGACTCAGTTCGCTGATACCATGGATCAGAAGCTCCGTAGCACTCCAGTAGAGGGAAACATAGACGAGCAATGGGAAGCGTGTAAGGAGGTCATGAAGACGGTAGCTAGCGAAGTGCTAGGAAACCAGCCACCTCCCTCAAGAACTTCCTGGTTTGACGAAGAATGTGATGCTATAACAACCAGGAAAAATGCGGCATACAAGCTCAAGTTACAGCGGCGTGGAACCAGAAGCTCGGAGGAACTCTACAAAGCATTGAGGCGACGGGAGAAGAAGACTCACCCCAGAAAGCAAAGAAAGTGGGAGTCAGAACAGATGGAGAGTATTGAGCAACTCCGTGTTCAGAACAAAATAAGAGAGCTGTACCTGCAGGTGAATAGGAAAAGAAGGCCCTTCAAGCCCTTCACGACTGCTTGTAAGGATCTGGATGGGACCCTGCTGAATGACAAAAACGGGATCCTTCAAAGATGGAAGAACCATTTCAATGGTCTCCTAAATGGTGGACAGCTGGGAACTAGTCAACAAGATATTGACATCCAAGATGGAGACATGGAACCGCCGGACTTTGAGGAGGTTCGGGAGGCCATCGAGAGCCTGAAAAATAATAAGGCTCCAGGCATTGATGGCTTGCCTGCGGAGCTCTTCAAGTACGGTGGCCAGGAGCTTGTTAAAGTCCTCCATAATATAATCATGGATATATGGGAAGGGGAGACGCTTCCAGAGGAGTGGTACGACACCATAATATGTCCTATCCACAAGAAGGGAGACGTACTGGACTGTGGTAACTATCGTGGAATTTCCCTCTTATCTTGCGCCTACAAAATCTTGTCAAGAATCCTGTTTCTGAGGCTCCTCCCTTTTGCCGAAAAGGAAATAGGCCGGTATCAAGCAGGATTTATGAGAGGAAAGGGGACCACGGATCAAATCTTCTCCCTCAGAATAATGCTCCAAAAAGCACATGAGTACAATATCCCGACTCACCATCTTTTTGTTGATTTCCGGGCAGCGTACGACAGCATACTGAGGGAAGAATTGTACCAGGGAATGCTGACCATGGGAGTCCCAAGAAAGCTTGTCCGCCTCATTCAAGTCACAATGAGGTCTGTCCGTTGTTTTGTCCGTGTGGACGGAGATCTATCTCCATCCTTTACAACCCGCAGGGGACTTCGTCAGGGGGATGGCCTGGCATGTCTATTATTCAACTTTGCCCTAGAGGCCGCCATGAGAACTTCAGACATACAGGTTGGAGGGACCATCTTTAATTGCTCGGCGCAGCTTCTGGGCTATGCTGACGATATTGATATTGTAGGCCGAACGTTCGACTCAATGTGTGAAGCATTCACCAAGTTTCAGATGGCAGCATCACACTTTGGCCTCGAAGTAAATGAGCCAAAGACCAAGTACATGGCCGCGAACCCCTCCAGACCCGTCCCTGACACAGTCCAGGTGAATGACTGCACCTTTGAGTCTGTTGCTGAATTTGTATATCTCGGCTCACTAGTGAATGCCGAGAATGATATGAGAGCCGAAGTGAATAGAAGAATCCAGTCAGCTAACCGATGCTATTTCGGACTCCTGCAACAGCTGAAAAGCAGGGTAATTTCACGGGCCACAAAACTTCGCCTCTATAAGACCCTTATAAGACCAGTCTTGACCTACGGCTCTGAAACCTGGACGCTAACAAGAGCAACTGAGGAAGAACTGCGCCGGTTTGAGAGAAAGGTTCTCCGTAGGATTCTGGGGGCCGTGTTTGACCCGGAGGAGCTCGCCTGGAGACAACGAACCAACGCCGAAGTCATGAGCCTGTACGGTGATTCGGATGTCGTCAGGTTCGTAAAGGTCGGAAGACTGCGTTGGGCCGGACACGTAGCCAGAATGGGTCCAGAAGAGATCCCTCGTAAGCTTCTGGACGAAACGATCCACAAAAGAAGAAGATTGGGTCGACCGAAATTGCGCTGGGTGGACGGTGTGGCGGGAGATGCGCGTTCCATCCTGGGAATTCGGAACTGGAGAGCAGCAGCAATTAACAGAGATGACTGACGGACATCACTCCAGGAGGCCCTGATCCCTCACGGATTGTAGTGCCATGAAATGAATGAATGAATGAATATTAATTCACCGCTGTGTAATAATTTGCCGTTGTGTAATAATTTACGATTGTGTAATAATTTACCCATCAACAATACTTCAACGTTTGTTCAAGTTGCAAAAGTAGGTACCTACCGATCAACAAAACCCAGCCCCTTCTTGGTAGATGAACCGTTCTGTAATAATTTACCGTTCTGTAATAATTTACCGTTATGAAATAATTTACCATTGTGTAATAATTTACCCATCAATAATACTTCAACGTTTGTTCAAGTTTCAGAAGTACCTACCAAGAAAATCCAATAGTCCATCACTTATCAAATGAAATAATATCGCAGAACAACCAACTCGACTTCATACAGCCATCAGGTGCTCCCTAGTGATGATTATCTGAGCCGGATTTACACCGTTTGGTTCACGATCGTGTTGAACATTCGAACGGCTGGACGTATAATGCTCCGGGTGGTCTCAAAAAATTGTTTAGCTCAAGACAAATTTAATAACGTAAAAAAAACCAAACCCTTCTATCGAAAGTTTTCGAGCTAGGGCAGACAGAAATATTTTTATTGCATTTTCGGATTCTACATAGGTACCTTGAAACGTAAACCATCAAATTTTGAGGGGGGGTTAGAATTTTTGTTTTCATGCTCGATTCCAATCAATGGTTAATTATTGAAAATAATAAACCACAAAATTTCTGTCTGTCCGCCGTACGCAATTTTTAACGCATATTCGAGTCATTGATCCCAACTTTCTTTGTCTTGTGATCTCTAAGCTCAAGATGAAGAAACACGTTCTGAGGTTGATGGCACTCGTGATGGATGGCTATACCCCCCACTCCTGTTTACCTGTACCTCTATGGTGGCGGCGAGGAAACAATATAACACGACCCTCCTCTCGGCAAGACAAAAGTTTTCTTTCTTCACTAAGATGACTCCCAACGACCAAATCATCGCCAGGTACGTGGCTAACTTCTGGTTCCCCGCAATGCGTGTCACCCGTTGTCATCACATCGATAACGTGCAGCATTGCACGTGTGATGGTGACCAGATTTCGCGACCAATCATAAAAGAAGCAAGGATTTCTGACTACCTCTGGTCCTCTCACGGCAACTCATTGAGTCAAACATTAGCAGCAGCCCACAAGGAACTCTGCACAATCCTAGTGCAAAAGCTCGGGGAAATGAGCGACGATGACACGATGATACTATCGTGCAATTACTGGACTGAAGATAAATTTATTATGCGTCAAATAAACCAAAATGATGGCTCTTTTGGAGCTTGTTGATAGGTAGTGAAACTTCAACACACGTTGAAGAATTATTGATGGGTAAATTATTACACAGTGGTAAATTATTACACAACGGTAAATTATTAAACAACGGTAAATTATTTCATAACGCTAAATTATTACACAACGGTTCATCTACCAAGAAGGGGCTGGGTTTTGTTGATCGGTACCTTTGCAACTTTAACAAACGTTCAAGTATTGTTGATGGGTAAATTATTACACAGTGGTAAATTATTACATAACGGTAAATTATTTCACAACGGTAAATTATTACACAATAATGTATAAAAGTGAAAAATTCCGTATAACAATGGGCTGTTATATTCTCAGGTATCTATAACTAGATTGCTTTTTTTGAAGCCTAGAGTTTCAGTATGTGCCATTCAGGAAATGAAATTCAGGCTGCAAAGGAGAAATGCTTGTAATTATTTTTCCACGCGCCTTCTTAATATTAATATGCATTTATGCTTAGTATCAATAGGAGATTTCAGAGCGGAATCCTCGATTCTAAACACCAACTCATCTCTTTTCAGGCTTCCCCAGACTACATCGAAGACACTATTTCGATCAGCAACTACCCTCTCTCTGCGGCCCTCGCGTGCACCAAAATTTGTTCTGCTTTTGAAGAAGTTTGGAATGTCGTTTGATTCGTACATTCACGAAGGGTTTTCTTTCTGTATTTCACTCGTTTCCATCATTATTGTGCGGTATCACACAAATTTGTATAAAATTATGTACCGATAGATGTTATTTTCCAACAAATACATAACTTTTAAGTTGTACCTACTAGTTTCAATAACCTTAATCTACGTTAAGAGTTCAGTTAGTAATACTTTCAAATTGAGGTGGATGGTATTAGTTGGTAAACTCAAGCGTGGGCATTAAATTACTGCCTTTATTAAGCTTTTACAGTTTTTGGATTTTTCTTGTAACACAATATCGACGAAATTGATCACAAATGTTCAAATTTTGAGTTACCTATTCGAGGCATGACTTTATTTCAACATTTTCCCCATCCAATTTCTTTGCCGATCAGCTGGTCAGTACCTACCTACTGGTTAATTTATTTGAGCGAGAAACATCTTGTGGTTGCCATCTGTAAGGAGCTCGATTTGTTCTAGTCGGTCTTCCTGAAAGCTGATGGCTTCAGGAGAGTTCGAGCCGTTACTAGTAAGTATGCCGCCTTGGATATGTTGTTAGGAGAGAGAAAGGGCACTTTGAAATTGTAATTCACTTAGGTTTATTATTACTTAGGGTTGGCCCTTGGTAATTGAGCATGGTAGGTACTAGTAAATATACCAGTTCCAGCTGCTAATTATGGAGGAGGCACCTAATTCACTGAAAAATCATTATAAAAACCCCTAACAAAAAGGTGATGAGGTCAAATTTCCCACAAATGAACGTCTTCTACCCAAATTGCAAAAATTTATTTAAATTATTCAACTTAAATCGACGTTTGACATTCAAATCGCCTTTAGTTTGTACAGGATATTACAATTTTGATGATTTTACAATGAATTCGTACTTGAATTTCTCCAGTTTCGCACGGGAGATAGCGACGCCTAATATCAGAAATTGCGGATTGTCGTCCTCTTCTATGCTGAACACTGCAGCTTCTCTGCGAAGCCACTGGTACTCGTCTCCACCGTTGGGGACTTTGATTTTGATCTTCTTGAGACCTGTGTTCTTGTAAACTTGCTTTTCCAAAATACACATGAGGTCTTTGAGACCCCGGCCGTCAATACAAGAAACTTGCAAGACGTTTTCAGGGAGCGGCTGTCCATCTTTGACTTTGTCCACTTTATTTCCAACGGTGATGATGGAGTCCACCAGATGCTGAGGTAGGTCCAGCTTGCGCAGAGTCGCCAGGACCGTGTCTTCCTGAGCCTTCCTGTCGGGGTGGCTCAGGTCCTGTACGTGGATGATGACGTCTGCGGATATGGCGTCCTCCAGTGTGACCACGAACGGCTCGAGAAGGTTTGAAGGTATGTCGGATATGAATCCGATTGTATCGACCAGCAAAACCTTCACATTCGTCGGTAGAATCGCCGCGTGCAAAGTAACGTCAAGAGTTGCAAACAGCTTGTTCTCAGGCATCATGGCAGTTTCCTTCGTCAACGCTTTGATAAGCGACGTCTTCCCCGCATTGGTGTAACCCACGACAGCCACTGTTGGGAATTCCCTTTCTCTGCGTTTCGATCTAAGATGCTCCCTGTGTTCTCGCAATTTATTGATCTCGGCTTTGATTTTCGATTCCCGTTCTCTCAGAATTTGCAATCGTTTCTCTTCAAAAGTCTGACCACTCCCGATTCCAACGTTCGACACCTGAAACACCTCGCGTTCATTTATACCTTTGATCCTCGTCCAGAAATACGGTATCTCCGCCAGAGCAACCTGCAATTTAGCTTCTTTGGTTTTCGCGTGATTTTTAAAAATATTTATAACTATCGAATGCCTGTCGAATACAGGAACTGTGAGAGCCTCCTCCAAGAAGAGGTGCTGATGGAGTTGCAAACATTTCACGTTTACAAATACAGAACTGATGGTTTGCTGTGACCGCGTCTTTTGCACTATGTTCTCGAGGTGACCCTTGGAGAAAAACGTTGCCAGATCGAACGTCGAAAGAGGCACCAAGAGACTAGAAACCACAGTCCATTTAGGTAAAGTCGATACCAGAGCTATGGCTTCCTCCAACTGTAACTCAGGCGTTGTATTTTTTCTCATTTTCGGCCCCCATTTGATGTACGGTTGAATGACAAATACTTGATGAGGATCCCTGGCCAAACGAACGCTTCTCAATTTCCTCTTTAAATCTGTAAAAATTTCTTCATCTTCCAGCTCCGTCGCGCTGCCTCCCGAAGAGTTGCAGTAAGCGCAAGTTTGGTTTCTGTTAGAGCTACGATTTCTCAGCAGTGTTTCAGGTACTCTGAAATCAAAATTTGTGCTCTGCACTGGAGCGAACCTATGCAGACATCTGCTCCAAATATACGGCACAAATTTTGTCATGACTATCTATAATTACTATCTATAACTATAATAACTAAGATCAGTAGTTTTTCGCTGCGTTATGTTACTTCCATGAGAATATTCGAAGGAACGTAGACTGACGACACTCGACGAACTTGAGATAATTATGATAGCATGTAATGCTTTTTCTTAGTATCACGAATCGCACAATGTTACTTTATTTCAGTCCCGTTGAGGTGGGATTTTGCCATGTTCAGCATCTATTTCTGGTGCAAAACTTTGAATTAAAAAAAAATTTTAACACTGCCATTCACGTTATCACGTTGTTTATAAATTAACACTGATAACATTGATAATGCACATCGATACAAGTTTCACAATCGATATTCTCAAGGTTCTTCCGGTTCGATATCTCGAATAAGGTAGCGCCGTTCTTCTCATCGTCGGCAAGCCCGCAACGTACTAAAGCGTTGCTGGCATCTAACCCAGTGTCCTACGTGGATCCACCGCGCGCGTCGGAGCGTTCGGGCGTTGGTGCGTTGAAGACGCAGACCAATGAAAACCATGGAAATTGTCACGTGATTCGGACGGCGCGTTGTCGCGACAGCGTTGAACGCTTCGGTTTGATTTCCAAACTAGTTTGATTTTTACCGTCACCGCCTCGCGTCAAACGCCGCGTTTGATTTGTTCATCTCGTTTGTTCTCTTAATTGCTGTGTAGAAGACCGTGTTTTTGTGTGATGGAAATGTTAACTGCAGAAGTCCAAAAGCGGCCGTGTCCTTGGAATAACCGGTACACCGAAGAGCACAAGTTCTTCCTAACTTAATCTTTGGTGGGCAATTTCTCTAAGTAAAATGTCTCCCAAATTCGGCTTTTTTTAGTATTTTTAATTATTTTGTATATTTATCTCCATTATGTACTTATTTATGATATATTGCCAATAAATGAAAAAATAAATAAATAACAATATAAAAACCGTGATTTGGTGCAAACTGCTTGGGGCGAAGTATCGCAACAATCTTGGATGGCAAGCAAGTACCCCCCCTATGTACCTACGTTTAATGAGATGTTTATAAAATAACAATACGTGATTTTTAGAAACAAACTGTATTTGGTACTCTTATTTTTTCAAGTCTCCTAGAATTATTATACAATATCAACTAGTAGTAGTAGGACAACTTAGGCTCAGAAAATATTGCATAAATGTCTGCCTGATACTTGAACGTAATCAAAAATAAAGCAGTAAAAATAAAAGAACAGGTGACAATACTTGACAGTCGGCGTCCACTGAAATACGAAGCGTCTCGCGTTTTCACGTAGGACACCTTTTTTTTCGCCGCGCGGCATGACGACGCGATTTGTGTGAACGCCCGAAAGCTCCGACGCGTTGACGCGCGCGGCAGATCCACGTAGGACACGGCCTAAAGCGGTTTTGTGGCTTTCGCGTGGGGCCCACAAAGCGGTGCTCTGCCCTGGATCTCGATTTTTCAACGGCCTACATATTTTCATATACCTATGTATGTAATTAACGTGTGATCTCTAAATGAAGATATTTTGAGCCGACGCTATATACTATATTTTTCAGCAAAATCAAGGGTGCTGACTATAAGAATTTTTAAAACTTTAGGCACCGAAGATGGGTATATTTAGAAGGGTCAAACTCCACGAATCAAAACGCTATAAGTGCAGGTACTGTAAAAATGGAAATTAGTATACAACTTGGTCAAACTGAGATTCAGGAGGTTTTAAACGACTGTCAATAAACAAAATATATTTTTAATATTCGTATCTACCTACTGCTATTTGGATAGTCTATGTGAATTTAAACAACACTATTTTGACAGTTCTAGAAAACGCTGATGGTTCAAAAGTTCAGGAACAGTAGTGGAAAAAGTATAGTTTTCCGCAGAGTTACCATATTGCCCCTTCCAAAAAAAGAGTATACCCTTGGTTAAAAAAGATATACTATATACATATAAAGAATATGGTCATGATATAATATATATATCTCATTTATTATGGTCATGTTAGTTCGTTTTATGAAGTTCGTACTTCATCATCAAACTGAAGTGTAATAATACAAATAATACTTTATTAGGTACCTTTTTTTAAACTCAATTTTGTTGTTGACACTGGACTTCTATAACTAGGTGCCTACATTTCAGCTGAATCATCAGTGGATAAAGCGTTTTATTAAGGTAGTTCAAATAATGGAGTTGTGTAGGAGTTCCATTGATCTGGCAGTCTTTCGAAAATATCACAGAAATAAAGAAAACTAGGTATGTTGTTCAAGGCAACAACTAGGTAGATGAAAATTTTTTCGGATTCCATTTTTGTCGGAACACAATTATTATTCACGAGTAGGTGTCTTCCTATGTGTACCAATGCATAAAGGTGACGTTAATTTTTTTTTTTTTTTTCAAATTACATTTTCAAGTAAGTAACTAGGTGTTTTTCTGTGGAACAAGTGTTTCGAAAGTATAGTATTAAGTATTTAAGAGTAAAACAGTAAACCTACTCAGCCTCTCAGAAATATCAAAGAAAATAACACTAGAACATTAGCCTTCCCTTATAGCCATGGAGTCCTACTAACCTCATAGGCTAAAAAAAAGAGTATATTTTTGGCTATGAAATGAAAAAACGAATGGTATAAGAAATTATGGGGCCAAAGAGTCCCACTATAAAAACAGGGTGTTGTCTGTCACCCCCACCCCGTTTCCCGCCCAAAATGAGTGTTATTTGAAGAAAACAACACTTCAAAATTAAATGTTCAACTGAAGAATAAGTAATAATAATAATAATCTTTATTGTGCATGAGACTTTGCAGTCTATATAAAGCACACATGAATTACATGAAACAGACACTTAATAATTTGAAAGGCGCTTTACACACAAAAGGTAGTTATTGGAATTTAATTAAAGGAACATAAAAAACGCTGCAAATCCCTGCACAACGGTTTATTATTTTGTATAGAATACCCTTCTGTTACAGATCACAGCTCTATGTATAGATAACCCGTCTATATAATATGATATGTACTATTCTATTATATGCATATTATGTAGATCGCAGACACTCCGTAGGTTAGTACCTAACCCCGTACTCGTTACTAGGTACCTACCTAAATCACGAGTTAAATGTTGCTAAAATAATTCTGCCGATGACAAACAGTACCTAACAAAAAGAAACATACATAATGAAGTTCTGAAAAGAAATTGTTGATGAGGAGTGAAAAAAGTCGCAAAAGTACCTACCAACAAACTCCAGCCCCTTCTACGTAGATGGTATAATTTACCGTTGTGTAATAATTTACCGTTGAGTAATGATTTACCGTAGTAATAATTTACCCATCAATAATACTTCAACGTTTGTTCAAGTTTCACTACCTACCAACAAACTCCAATAGAGCCATCATTTTTCAAATTAAATAATATCACAGAACAACCAACTCGACTTCATACTCCGCCAATATAATCAGGTGATCCCTACCAATGATTGGCCGTATTCACAAATTCCTATTGTGGGCGCGTCTCTGGTTACGAGATTTGGTTTGGATTGTATACAATTTCATTCACACTGGAGTCGAAAATGCCTGTCGGTGCAAACTTCGGGGCCTTACTGTGAACGAACGGCTGGACGTACGATGCTCCGGATGGTCTTAAAAAACTCGCAAGTTCAAGAACTATTTAAAACCGTAAAAATATTTACGTAAAAAAATTGTATAGGCGTTTTGAAAATTTCAACCCCTATTTTGAACCCCTTAGAGATGACTCACAGTAACGTCGAGCTTCGAGGACCAACTAGACGCCGAACGGAACCTATAACCCGAATTTCATCAATTTTTTTTCATGGTAACTAAGAAAAGTGGCCCGTACGGCGTACGGCGTACGGCGGACAGACAGAAATATTTTTATTGCAGTTTTGGATTCTACATATCTTGAAACGTAAACCATCAAATTTTGAGGGGGGGTAAGAATTTTGGTTTATTATTTTCAATAATGAACCATTGGAATCGAGCATGAAAAAAAAAATTCTTACCCCCCCTCAAAATTTGATGGTTTACGTTTCAAGGTATGTAGAATCCAAAACTGCAATAAAAATATTTCTGTCTGTCCGCCGTACGCCGTACGCCGTACGCCGTACGGGCCACTTTTCTTAGTTACCATGAAACAAAATTGATGAAATTCGGGTTATAGGTTCCGTTCGGCGTCTAGTTGGTCCTCGAAGCTCGACGTTACTGTGAGTCATCCCTAAGGGGTTCAAAATAGGGGTTGAAATTTTCAAAACGCCTATACCATTTTTTTACGTAAATATTTTTACGGTTTTAAATAGTTCTTGAACTTGCGAGTTTTTTAAGACCATCCGGAGCGTCGTACGTCCAGCCGTTCGTTCACAGTAAGGCCCCGAAGTTTGCACCGACAGGCATTTTCGACTCCAGTGTGAATGAAATTGTATACAATTCAAACCAAATCTCGTAACCAGAGACGCGCCCACAATAGGAATTTGTGAATACGGCCAATCATTGGTAGGGATCACCTGATTATATTGGCGGAGTATGAAGTCGAGTTGGTTGTTCTGTGATATTATTTCGCTTGAAAAATGATGGCTCTTTTGGAGTTTGTTGGTAGGTAGTGAAACTTGAACAAACGTTGAAGTATTATTGATGGGTAAATTATTACTATGGTAAATCATTACTCAACGGTAAATTATTACACAACGGTTCATTATACCATCTACGTAGAAGGGGCTGGAGTTTTTTGGTAGGTACTTTTGCAACTTTTTTCACTCCTCATCAACAATTTCTTTTCAGAACTTCATTATGTGTGTTTCTTTTTGTTAGGTACTGTTTGTCATCGGCAGAATTATTTTAGCAACATTTAACTCGTGATTTAGGTAGGTACCTAGTAACGAGTACGGGGTTAGGTACTAACCTACGGAGGGTCTGCGATCTACATAATATGTATAGAGTAGTACATATCATAATATTATATAGACGGGTTATCTATACATAGAGCTGTGATCTGTAACAGAAGGGTATTCTATACAAAATAATAAACCGTTGTGCAGGGATTTGCAGCGTTTTTTTTTTCATGCTCGATTCCAATGGTTCATTATTGAAAATAATAAACCAAAAAGGGGGGGGGTGCATTTGGAATAGGTCCTAGGTTACTAATAATATAATTACGCATCACTTAGATGCTTACGTACAGCTGCCAAGAAACGACCCAAGGTGGGCAAAGACCGCACAGAGACAGCTAGCGCGTTCCAGTACCTAGCCCCCGAAACTCCAAAAGAGTGAGCTATAAATCTACTCCTGTGTTGGGGAATCAACAAAGCATTTGAGCGGTTCGAAGAAGCCAGGCGAATAGTCGTGTGAAGGTATGGAGGGAGACACCCTTTAAGTAACTTGAAAATAATCTTAAGGTGCCTGTATGTGTAATACTTGATTATAGGCAGACACAAAAGTTTTAAATCACCTACCGAGTGGCGTGGCTTTACGTTGTACACATAGCGAAGGCAAGCTTTATAAGCAACTTCCAATTTATGGTTTAAGGGCGAAGAGATACAACATGAGAATAAGGAAGAACAGTACAGCAAGTGAGGGACAACTAAAGCATTGGTAAGTCTGAGTTTAAAAAAATGTGGAGTAAAATTGGACATGCGGCGCAGAGAGTGGAGACTCCCATACACCCTTCTACACATCTGAGAGATCTGAGGCACCCAGGACAAACTGGCATCAATGAGCACACCCAAATTCTTCACCTGTGATGAGAAGGGGACCACAACTCCGTCGATTAAGATAGGGGGTAAGGGATCTGTAGGAATCACGTCTTTGTAGACAACAATCGCCTGGGATTTACGGGGATTGATCTTGATACCATTATTTTGAGCCCACTTAGAAATAGACATGAGTTCCCTGTTGATAAGTTGTATAGAGGAAAGTAGGGGTTCTCCGAGGCAGGACTGGTAATATACCTGGAAGTCATCAGCAAATAAATGATAGAAACATGACTGAAGGACGCTGGGGAGGTCATTTATAAAGAGTGAGAAGAATAGTGGGCCCAACACAGAGCCCTGGGGTACACCTGAACAGACAGGGAGGAGTGTTGAGATGGAGTTGCCTGACATAACCTGCTGGGATCTCTCTGAAAGGTAAGACAAAACCAATTTGCAGGCTGAAGTAGAGAAGTTGAAGAATTTTTTAAGCTTAAGAATAAATAAATTATGAGGCATGGAGCCAAAGGCGTTCTTAAAGTCTAATATTATCAGAATAGTACACTGATCCAGCTCAATCCCAGCTCTAACGTCCTCTATCACCCTTAAAGGCTAGCGTCCACTGGAGACGGGTCGCATCAGGGCGGGCCTCATCGCAAAAAGCGGGCATTTCGATCGTGAGTGTTTGCATGGAGGTGCGTCCACTGCAGGCGGGTCGCATCGGGGCGGGCCTCATCGCATATTTCAATCGCCCCCCAGGCGGATTTTTGCGGCTGTGCGAGGAGTCCCGGCCCGCCCCGATGCGGCCCGTCTCCAGTGGACGATAGGCAGACGGATTTCAGATTAGACATCGAGGAGGGAATCTAATAAACAGGGGTGACTGTTTTATTTCATTAATTTTATTTTCGGTTTAATTATTTTCTTTCATTGTTTTCATGGGTGTCGTCGGTACACGCAAATAGTAGCAACAACCATGTGGTAACTTGGAATTAAATGTACACTGAATGACTTGAAATAAGGTATATATTTTGAGAGAATCCGGAGGTGTAAAAACATAGGTAAAACATAGAGCCATCAAATAGAATAGAATAGTTTGGTGGTGGTTGTAGTATTGGTTACAGTATGGATACTACAAACCACAACAACTTTGTGTTTTGATTTGAATTTTCGTCAAGTTTGCGAATCTGCCATCAGTGAGACAGTGATAAATTGCTGTTGATGCCCGACCATTCTCTAATAATTATTAGGTAAGGTACCTATTTGTAATTATATATTTTCATTAGCGAGCATTTTGTAGGTAGTAGAATGGAATGAAATGATAGTGTGCTTTTGCATGTCAATTGGTTGTAGAAATGCACGGTGTTTCCGCTTTTTAGATAAAACGCTCACGGTATGGACGAGGAACTACTCATTTCTTACTCATTTAATTTAATTTTCATAACTCATCTTTCTTCGTTCTTCGTCAGAAGAATCCATGGTGGAATGACACAAACAAACAAAACACGGAGCAGCAGAATGAGCACGAAACCGATTCAAAATCCCGCCTTTTTTCTCGTTCCCGCTCAATTTTTCCGATGCGATGCGCCCCGCCCCGTCGCCCACAGTGGACGCACTATCTATTTTGCGATGAGTCCCGCCCCGATGCGGCCCGTCTCCAGTGGACGCTAGCCTTAACAGAGCAGTCTCGCAGCTATATCCCTCTCTAAACCCCGACTGATAAGTACACAGCAGTTTTTCGGACTTAATATGAACATTTATTTGAAATTTAACTAAAATTTCAAAAATCTTACTCAAGACAGGTAATATGGAAATAGGACGATAATCAGACAACTCAGAAGGGTTGTTAACTTTAGCAAGGGGCAACACTAAGGCCGATTTCCAGGCTAGCGGAAATTTGGAAGTTGTTAAGATATGGTAAGATATAAGTATCTAAAAGTGACATTAAAATTTCTAGTGTTTCGGCATCACTTTCATCACACCATATTTACACCACACTTACATTTTTTACACAAATATTTTTACATCAAAGCCACACATCACTGACAATCAACACTACTACGACTACCTACAACTTTTGTTGGCGCTGCCAACAAGGATGGAATTTCCGTCTTGTGAGGGATATTTCGAGGCCCTTCATCTAGGGGCGATGGTTGCTGAATCTACAGGTAGAAATGGAGGTAGCCTAGGGATATTATATCACTGCCACCTTGCTCTTATCAGTATTCTTATCAGTCTACTACTGTCTGTCTACTTTGACCCTTTGGTGTGTTTTTCGTGTTTTATCATTAGCCTCTGTTTGGGTTGGAAGGTGATTGGTAGAATCATTCGGGATGATTGTGTGTTCGCGAAATAATTTCCCCAGTTTAGAAGTTGAAAGTCATTAGTAGCAGAAAAATGCATGTTGTGATGGTGAAGTGAAGAAGTGCAGTGCCTCTGTGGAGATATCGCCTCTCAGCTTGAGCTGATGTTTGTTTCGACTGCTGCTTTGAATCCTAATATGAATAGGATTATCGAGATAAGGTCAGTTTTATATTAGTAATAATATAAGTAGGCCATGGAAGAAAGAGACCCTTTCTTCCATGATAAGTAGGTATTAGCTGGTACTTCGCTCGTTATCCGTCAAATCTAAGGTGGATAAACTGATAAATAGCAGACAGCCCAGGCCACCTCCCTCCTCCCTGCCAACGGATGCAATTATGCAAGTCATCTGGGGCCCAATCAAACAATTTCAGCAAAATTGGATTAGAATTGAGGAAATTATAAATAACTAGCTGTGTACCCGCGCTTCGCAACGGTAGAACAGACACCCCCTTTAGGACAGGCCCCACCTGATAACAGATACCACCTCAGGATTGACAAAAGGTTTGTTCCATCCGAGCGAGTTCAGTAGAACGTATTATGCGCAGATCGATCCGCGCATAAAACTGTGTTCCTACCGTGTCGGTTCCATGAACCCAAACTTCTACTTTCTACATCGACTGTACCGAACCGTGTTCCTTCCGCGTCAAGTGCAGAACAGTCCCGTACCGAGTGCGACACTTTTCCGCACTCACGGCGATCGAGTTTTAACATGTTTAATGTTTTAGGGCTGGGGGTCATTCTGTGAATTCCGACACGCAAATATGCAACGTTTTTCATTGGTTACTACACAGTTACTACCTTCTGTTGTAGCAACCATAAAGAATATCGCACTCGAAAGAAACAAGAGTCAATAGGTTTGTTCCATCCGCGTCAGTGCGAGTTCATCAGTGCGACACCCGCCAGTACGGAACCGAATGGGGAGGGGGTAGGTGCAGATACGAGTGCGAGTGAGTGCGAGTTCGAAAATATGACGGTAGGAACGCAAATTTGGTTCTCAGTCTTCTTTGGCTCTCAGAATTGAATTGGAGCACAAGTCACGGTAACGGCGGTCACGACACGGCACCAACAGAACAAATGAATTTTGGGGAGGTTACAGACTGTTACCTCTTGGGTTCACTTCAAAAACTCGATCGCCGTGAGTGCGGAAAAGTGTCGCACTCGGTACGGGACTGTTCTGCACTTGACGCTGAAGGAACACGGTTCGGTACAGTCGATGTAGAAAGTAGAAGTTTGGGTTCATGGAACCGACACGGTAGGAACACAGTTTTATGCGCGGATCGATCTGCGCATAATACGTTCTACTGAACTCGCTCGGATGGAACAAACCTAAAAGCTACGTTTTTCATTGGTTACTACACAGTTACTACCTTCTGTTGTAGCAACCATATGTTGATGGCGAGTTCTATAATAAGTACAGTAAATGCAACATTATGCAGGACTTGTAGAGTTCAGTGAAATTGTGGCTTTCATTTTTTCTTGACATTATATCTAATTTCTCCCTTGCGAGGGAAAAACATTAAACATGATTTAATGTTTTTCCCTCTCAAGGGAGAAATTTAAACTGAGTTTCAGTCAATAAAATCTTACCTACTTTGAGTGAATCGGAACATAGAATTTGCACTTGGTAGGTACTTGCATCACTGTTTACATACCTACGCTCTAAGCAGAATCGTGATTAGGCCCGGATTTATACGTGATAAGAACTGTAAAATATGTACATATATGTGTTTTGAAGTGAACCCAAGAGGTAACAGTCTTGTAGCCTCCCCAAAATTCATTTGTTCTGTTGGTGCCGTGTCGTGACCGCCGTTACCGTGACTTGTGCTCCAATTCAATTCTGAGAGCCAAAGAAGACTGAGAACCAAATTTGCGTTCCTACCGTCATATTTTCGAACTCGCACTCACTCGCACTCGTATCTGCACCTACCCCCACCCCATTCGGTTCCGTACTGGCGGGTGTCGCACTGATGAACTCGCACTGACGCGGATGGAACAAACCTAAAGAGTGGTTGTTTGCTACCGTAAGCCACGGTTCAAGGGTGCGTCCCAAGTGAAAATTTTGGTTTGAGTAATTGGTTATTGTTTGATTAGTGGCCGTTCTCATTTATCGATGCCGAGACAAACAAACAGACTGACACTGTTTTATGATATATTATACTATTTGAACCGACGCGTTTTGCTGCGATTTAAATAAATGGAGCCAACGGTCATGTATTTTAATATGGCTGTATCCCCCCCTCCTCAACTGATCAGAAACCTTCCCCAATGCCAACCCTAACTGCCTTTAACCCCCCCCCCCCCCCGTATCCTATGAACCCTCCCTACCTGGTTAGAAACATTCCTCAATGTTCACACAACAAATTCCCAAAGTTGCACTCCAATTGGTCAAGTAGTTTTGAAATTTCTGTAGACCCCCCCCCCCCCCCTCTCATAACCTGTACCCCCCTCCCACTAACATCCTGATTGAAGTACCACTTGAATGTACTCGTCGAGCTGAATCCAGAATCTAATTACAATCGGATTTACGTCCAACCGTTCAAAGTTATTATAAGCATAAACGTCCTCATAGAAGTGATTATAACACGTTTTTTAGTAGTATTTCATTCATAGCGTTTCAACGGATGGACAGATTCAAATGCGGATTTTTCATAAACCTTCCCAGATAAATTCTGCGTCAAATGGTACCAGCCGCAACTTTCTACGTTCAGCCGTTCTCAATTGATGCCGAGACAAACAAACAAACAGACACTGTTTTATTATATGTATAGATGTGGCAACGACTTGAGGGCATAGATGGACAGACACGCCGAACCAAATTTGTTCAAGTTACAAAAGTAGGTAGGTACGTCTATCAATAAAATCCAAAATACGGATACAGAACAATAGATCAAGGACAGACCCGATTTCATAAAGCCATGCACGCGTGTTGTTTGCTATCAGTGATAATTATCTGGGCTGGCTGTATTAATTTGTATCCTGTATGATTCACACTCATGTTGATGACGTTTTTCTGTTCAAACTTCAGGGCTCATTGCGAATTTGGACGTACCAAGAAATCCTCCAGTTCGGAATCAATTTAAAAACGTAAAACAAACCTACCCTTCTATTGAAAGCTTTCAAGCTACGATGGCGTCTTGAGAATTTAAACCAGAGCCAAAACTCGGGTACATATGTACCTAACATAGTACAATATATAGCATACTGTTTAAGCATATATTTAATTTTAAACTCTATTCTTTATGCTCCCTATTTTTCATCCTAGAGCCACATAAATGTATAGTAGGTACCCCTACTACTCTTTTTCGACCGGGCAACAAAGAAAGTCGCCCAGAAAACCAACTCGTGACTCACGAATATGCTTTTTTCTTTATCCGAGTTATATCTGAGTCCAAGGAAAGATACCAATTTCTAAATATTTTTCAGGACTTAGGTACTTTACTAGAGTACTGTCATTAACACACCTAGGTACTTGGTGTGTTAATGAACTCATTTCAGACAGTTCTGGTGGTCTTGTAGTTATTATATATACCTAATTATGGGCTTTTGATGGTGCATATATTGCGTACAGAGCAGTGACCTCTATACAGGAGGTTTATCTGTAGGGCTGCCGATAATAATTTTAACAGGAACAATTTGCTTTTGGTTGATTATTTTCAATAATGAACCACTGGAATCGAGCGTTGAAAATTGTTTTTAAACCCCTCAGAATTTGATGGTTTGCTTTCAAGGTACCAACGTATAATCTGAAAATGGCATTTAAAAAATGCACTTGGCACTTTCCTTAGTTACCGTGAACCAAAATGAATGAAATTCGGGTTTTAGGTCCCACTGAGGGTCTATTGTGCAATAACTCTAATTGCCGAACGTTTGAGAGATCGTACTTCGACTCTGATGGCATTTTTGTAGTGTCTGTGTCTGTGTACGTGCGTGGGTAGGTATAGGTGTGTACAGCGCTAAAAAAAAAAAAAAAAAAAAAAACGGCGCTACTAATTATCAGGGTCTTACGGTAATAGGAATTCAGTAATCTGCGCTGGAGGGGTTTCCATACAGGAAAAAATAAACCGTTGTGTAATAATTTGCAGCGTTTGAGATTGTCGTTGCTCGAAGTGTGATGTTGCTTGTAGTCGAGTTGAAAGTGAATTCTTGATTGGACTGGACAACGAGTGGTTTTTAAAACATTTTTATTATATAAATAGTAGGTAGGGTGGTGTAGGTACCGTAAAAAATTACAAGGTAGTTTTCTTTTTTTGAGCAGATGACACATTTTGTTGAGGAATTCGCTAGCCTTCTGTCGCTCACCTAAACTTAAGAGTAAAATTTAAATTAAGTCTTGAAGATCACATCAGTTCGGTCACTGTTCTTGGTAGGACTGGTAGACCTGGGGTTGCTGGGAGTACGCGGTCGGTCGTTGAACGGCCGCTTGTTGTGCTCCGGTGTAGGCGGCGATTTGCCGCAGTTGAGGACTCTGGCTGTAGACTTGGGTGTGTTCTGGCCTCAGAATCTGCTGGGGTTTCGATGCAGCCTGGAACATGCAACAGAATAATGTATTAGCGCATTTAAAATAAAATGAAGCTATTGCAGTGGTCCAAAATTTTCAGAACATGGAATTTTGAGATTTTTTTATAGGCAAACCCGTGTCAGAGCATCCTGAATTCATCCCTGCGTTGCTAAATCTCGCCAAAATGTTCTTATTTCCAAACATAAAGATGAATTAGAAGATGAGCAATTTTCAAAAATTCTAAGGGGGTCAAATTTGAGTTTTTACGGGTCAAAAATCGTTAAGAACGGTTAAAATAGCGAACAATTTATAAAATACTGAAAATAATATGGAAAGGTGAGTAAAGACAGAAGAAAACCATTTCAGGTGTTTTTCATACAGAATAGGGGCCCGGATTTGGATTTTTGGGGGTCAGAAATTGGTTTTAAGGGCTAAAATCAATATCAGTTCACCCAATGTTGTGTGGGATGGTGACTCACGGCGGAGAGACTATTTCGATGATAAACATATTTTTCTCAAAAAAGAGTGGGTCAAATTGGACTTTGTAAGGGTCAAAAATCGGCAAAAATGGCTAAAATTCGAAATAAATTCTATAATTTTACGAAAAGTGGTATGGTTTCTCGCTATATCGTCTTTTTACACAATAGCACGAATATTTCTTTGAAAATTCGCTCTTACAGCCATGCTGCATGCCTGGAAATTTATTTTTATATTTAAGTATATCACTGTTCTTTGACTGTTCGAGATATTCCAAGTTTTGGGTCACTACAGTCCATCGCTGTATGCCTTGAAAAGATGATCTACCAAAAACATTTCTGTAATCCTTGGTTAAATCTAAGCATCAGCATGAGAGTCCAGATTGATTGTTTTTGTTTTACCTGGAGATATTGTTGAGTTTGTTGCTTCCTGGCAGCTGCGGCAATGCCTGCATACTCAGGCTGCTGCTGAGGCTGCTGAGACTGCTGAAATGGGACGGGGAATTTGACTTTGATGTCAGTGGGCTCTCTCACTACGTCAGCTTTGAATCCCTGAAAATGTGTAAGGTTGTGAAATGTGAATCAGTTTTCGCATTACTACAATTAAACACAGAACTTATGTACAAAACCCGCTTCCTCCCTATAAAAAAAAGCCCGTCTTGTGTCTAGCTTTCAAATAGGTGTGCGACTTCACCAAGATAGAAGTGAAGAACTTTCTATATTCTTCTGTCAGTACGCAACAGTTGAATCAATGACATTTTTAGGGATGTTGCGGAATTTCGCTAATGGTCAATTTCACATGTTTTCTTTTAATTTCTTGTAAAAGATCTCGGCGAGTGCTTTCCGAAAAGATGCTACATGAGGGGTATCCCATGATTGAAAGTCGGCGATAAACCAGTGGAAAGAAAGCAAAATGAAGCCATAGGTAAAGGACCTCATCCCCGCGTCCGCCTTGGGGGGGGGGGGGGGGGGGCTCAGCCATGCATTTATGACGTCATTTTGATTTCTTTCTATCAGTTTGTTGCCCAAGCTGCACGGAGTGTTGAGATACAAATTGGTAGTGGGGGGGTTTTCAAGGGTGCTAAATCCGATTCTGAGATCAAAAATAAAAAATTCCTGCACACGGAAATTGCCCATTCTGTCTAAAACGATGAATTCTGTTCGAATTTCAAGAGTGGTTTGGGAATCGTTTTAATGCGTGGATAGCGGCTGCATTTCAACTTTAAAATCATTGCCGAACGTCTGCGGGTGACTACCTACCTGCTACACAATTATGTCTGTACCACGCTACAAGCCGCAATTTTGAGTATTTCGACTTGAAATTTTGAGGGTTCGTTGGATCTTCCTAATTTGCTATTTATTTTTGGTACCACAATGGAGCTTTGGGGACGGCGCCACGCTGGTACCAGTGGTGCCATCTGCCAGAAGAATATGTATTTGATATAGTTTTTCATGTTTTCAACACGCTGATTTTAATAGAATAACTTTCAAAGCTCTATCAATCATCTTTACAATGATTGATAAATATTTAGCCATAAAACGTTATGAAAAATAGCTGTTATTGAGCGTGGTACCTGGTACGAAGGCTGAATTTGAACCAATTTCAAAGTTGCGTGAGGCACCTGGTCAGCAGACGCACTATTTATGTTGGTACCTTTTTTGGTGTTATAACTCAAGTCCCATATGCCACAATACTCACCGTTTTCAATACGCCTCATCGCTATCTAATAATGGCACTGTGAATATAAATTGTTTCGGATACTACGTGTATCCTCTGGTTTTGAGTTAAGTAATTCAACTCGCAGATTATCAAAAGCTTGGATTCGAGCCTGGATTTGTTGTCTTTATTATGAATTATTCAACACCAACATATTTATTTGTATTCATCCAAGGTTGGTATTATAAGGAGTTTCAGTCTCATAGTTTTGACAAGTCCTCATTTTTCAGGCTAATTTCCTTTCATGTTGAAAAATGATTTTCTTGGATTATTTGCTGGACAATGAACTGGATTTGACTTGAAATTTAGTATTGAATGAGCTGAAGATCTTATCAGTAGTGTGCAGTCGCAACATTTTAATTGTATGGCAATGAATTCGAGCTTTGCGTGGCATGAGTCCTTGTAAGAGAGTTTGATTAACGTCATAATGTACGTGTCTGTTAAACATCCTAATTCAGGACACGGGATATTTTATAAGGAACCGGTATTTCGAGGGTAGTAGGTCGTGAGTTATGTCATCTTGGCGTGCCTTCACTCTCAGGTCCTCCACATTTGAGAATACAAGGCATTATAAAAATACTAAGCTATAATCGTCACTTTCATTTACCTCGAGGGGATCAGCCGTGTATTTAACTGTTCTTATGTAACCGTCAGAATCCACAACGCTGTAACTTCCAGAAATCTTGTCTCCATCCCTCTGCTCCTTCCTCTGCTGGTAGTTGGTGAACTCATCGTCCTTGATGTCGAATCCGAATTGATAATTAGGATGGGGCTGCACACAAAGATTTGTCTATTAGTTTTAAATCAAATATGGCATAATTATTTTAAGACGATTTTTGTTTCCCATGACGGAAGTTTTGCCGTTGGAGTACAATTAGTAGTTGAGTGGAGTTAAAGTTTGTGTGTTCTTACATCATAGTCTTCAGGCTCTTGTTGTTGCAGTTGTTGACCGGGCAGCGGTCTCGATAGCTTCTTGGCTGGCTGCGGCTGTGCTTGGTAGTACTGCTGCTGTACCTGAGGCTGAGGCTGATAGTATTGCTGGGATTCGGGCTGGGCCTGAGGTTGGTAGTACTGCTTGGGTTGTTGCTGCTGGTATACCACCTGAATCAAAGTTGAAACACCTGTGAGCTTGGGGTTTTAAATTCTCCTTCGATGTGCATCTAGGTACCCACCTAACCACGAAGAAATTAGCGTTACCCATACACATCGATTTATTTATTTATTTTATTTATTTATTAACATGGATAAGTGGGCTGGGGGACAATATAAAATTTCCGACCGACCCCAAGAACTGTAACGCTCTACCGATAAACAATACCGGTTTCCATACCCCTCATATCCTTCACTAAACTCAAGGGGACATGGATATATTTTGGGCTGGGGGACAATCCGAAATTTCTGACGCCAAAAATTGTAACGCTGTACCGATAAACAAAATTAGCTGGGCTAATTTCTCTCCAGTTGGACCTACGAGGATGAAATTCAAGATGGAGCCTCTGTAGGACTGATGAGTAAGAATGACGAGGTGAGGACCTTTGCTAATCAGCTGAATGAGCCCTCAGGCTAATTTCACTCCTGCTTGACCTAAGAGGATGAAATTCGAAAGGAGCCTCTGGAGGACTCGTGAGTAAGAATGGCAAGGTGAGGAGAGCCTTCCCTAATCGGCTGCGTGAGCCCTGAGGCTAATTTCGTTCCTGTTTGACCTACGAGGATGAAATTCCCCCCCCCCCCCCCCCCTTGGAGACCCTTGTAGGACTGTAGGAGCCCTGGTGAGTACGAATGGCAAGGTGAGAGCCTTCCATAATCGGCTGAGTGAGCCTTTTTTCAATCCCCAAAGTTCTCCGTTTACAAAAAACATGAATCTAGTTTTCTCCGTTTTCACGGAAAACCACTGAATGTGGATATGCAGTAGATTGTAGATTGTATTTGGGATCGCTCAGGGGTGGGGAGTGGATATGCAGTACGGTACTGTCAATTCTTGCGTCCAAAAACATGTACATGATTCAATATTTTTCATTGAAAACAGAGAAAATAATTCGTCTGGCGCATTTAAAAAAATAAAAGTAAAACCATCCTCAGAATTTTGACATCACCCGCACTTCCCTACCATTATTAGTTTTTATCCTACGATTTTTCAAAGTTTCCTACAATATGGACGTCATTGCACCCTCCCTCCTGGGCGGAACCCTTTGCCCGATGTGACGTCATTAATGCAGGAAACTTCTAAAAATCATCGAATAAAAACTTCTTATCGTAGGATAGTGAGGTTGGTGCCAAAATTCTCAGGATGGAATCTACTTTCATTTAAAAAAATAAATACATTTTTCAGACCCATGGGCAACCTTTATTGGCCAACCCCGGACGGACCCTAACCTGCCGTTCTGCTCTTACCCATAACACATCCTGTCTATCTCATGTCAGATTTTGTACAGCATTGGACAACGTTCATGTTCAGCAAATAAATTGCTTCCAGCTGTTACAGATAAGGCATAATATAGGTACCACAGGAGAAACTTATCAAGTATTTTATAGCTTGTACCACTTCCTCTCTATTAGAACCTGATTATAGGCATATTGTTCGTTACTGCGGTTCAACTGAAGATTAGAATCCAGCTTGTAGGTATTCCAAATAAATTTACAAATATTCTGACCCTGGTACCTAGTGAGTCTTGGGTTGGATTAGGTGCTTTCAGAACCTTAAAAACAGAAGTTTGTGAGGAGTGGTGGAGTGACGAATCTACATATATACTTCTCTAGCCTTAAATCTGTGGGAATTCGGAGAACGTAGCCCCTCTCTTGTAGATATGCCAATGTATAACTACACTACCCCACAGAATACAGTGATAATCAGCCTACCTGTTGAGTCTTGGGTTGGACCTGGTAGACCTGCTGAGCAGGTTGAGCCTGGTACACGGATTTGCCCTGAGGAAGGATGTAAGCCTGCCGCCTGGGTGGAGCCTGCGCTTGAGCTGCAAGTCCTGTTGTTTGCTGTTGGGCGACGTACTGCGCGAGTTCTTCTTGCGTGACGGGGTACGCCGCACTACAGCTCAGCAGCGCCACCCATACGACTCCTGCGACCTGCATGGGGAAGAGATGTGTCTAATGAAACCGCTATGCAGACTTACAAAGGAAAAACAAAAATATGTTGTAAATTCTCAATAAATTTATGAAATTGACGAAAACTAAAACAGTGTCTCATTCGGCGCAGAATTCAATTGTCTACAACTTTTATTCTTCGCCTAACGTAAAATTTCAAGTATGTCGCAGCTAATAAGCTATTGTTGCTACTGTATCATAGGATAAATACATATATCCAAGAGCTGCGTAAAATGTAATACTAGCGCAAAAATGGCACATCGCATATTTTTGTCCTGCTCTAGGCGCCACCTAATTTGCCAAATTTTACGGTCAGTCAAGACAGTGAAGAAATACAGAAAAACCTGAGCTGGAGACAAAATATTCAACTTTCATCTGCCTCTTTACACTGAATCTATACATATAATAAAACAGTGTCTGTTTGTTTGTCTGTTTGTTTGTTTGTTTGTCTCGGCATCAATTGAGAACGGCTGAACGTAGAAAGTTGCGGCTGGTACCATTTGACGCAGAATTTATCTGGGAAGGTTTATGAAAAATCCGCATTTGAATCTGTCCATCCGTTGAAACGCTATGAATGAAATACTATTAAAAAACGTGTTATAATCACTTCTATGAGGACGTTTATGCTTATAATAACTTTGAACGGTTGGACGTAAATCCGATTGTAATTAGATTCTGGATTCAGCTCGACGAGTACATTCAAGTGGTACTTCAATCAGGATGTTAGTGGGAGGGGGGTACAGGTTATGAGAGGGGGGGGGGGGGTCTACAGAAATTTCAAAACTACTTGACCAATTGGAGTGCAACTTTGGGAATTTGTTGTGTGAACATTGAGGAATGTTTCTAACCAGGTAGGGAGGGTTCATAGGATACGGGGGGGGGGGTTAAAGGCAAATAATAAAACAGTGTCTGTTTGTTTGTCTGTTTGTTTGTTTGTTTGTCTCGGCATCAATTGAGAACGGCTGAACGTAGAAAGTTGCGGCTGGTACCATTTGACGCAGAATTTATCTGGGAAGGTTTATGAAAAATCCGCATTTGAATCTGTCCATCCGTTGAAACGCTATGAATGAAATACTATTAAAAAACGTGTTATAATCACTTCTATGAGGACGTTTATGCTTATAATAACTTTGAACGGTTGGACGTAAATCCGATTGTAATTAGATTCTGGATTCAGCTCGACGAGTACATTCAAGTGGTACTTCAATCAGGATGTTAGTGGGAGGGGGGTACAGGTTATGAGAGGGGGGGGGGGGGGGGGGGGTCTACAGAAATTTCAAAACTACTTGACCAATTGGAGTGCAACTTTGGGAATTTGTTGTGTGAACATTGAGGAATGTTTCTAACCAGGTAGGGAGGGTTCATAGGATACGGGGGGGGGGGGGGTTAAAGGCAAATAATAAAACAGTGTCTGTTTGTTTGTTTGTTTGTTTGTTTGTCTCGGCATCAATTGAGAACGGCTGAACGTAGAAAGTTGCGGCTGGTACCATTTGACGCAGAATTTATCTGGGAAGGTTTATGAAAAATCCGCATTTGAATCTGTCCATCCGTTGAAACGCTATGAATGAAATACTACTAAAAAACGTGTTATAATCACTTCTATGAGGACGTTTGAACGGTTGGACGTAAATCCGATTGTAATTAGATTCTGGATTCAGCTCGACGAGTACATTCAAGTGGTACTTCAATTAGGATGTTAGTGGGAGGGGGGGTACAGGTTTGAGAGGGGGGGGGGGGTCTACAGAAATTTCAAAACTACTTGACCAATTGGAGTGCAACTTTGGGAATTTGTTGTGTGAACATTGAGGAATGTTTCTAACCAGGTAGGGAGGGTTCATAGGATACGGGGGGGGTCTGTTATGAGTGGGGCCTGTCCTAAAGGGGGTGTCTGTTCTACCGTTGCGAAGCGCGGGTACACAGCTAGTCCGTATTTATGATTGTGTTGCCCTTGTTAAACAATAAGAAAGTGGTTTCTCGCACTAAACACCTTCACTGATCGCTCTTCATAATAAACTGGACGATAAACCTGCAGGACTAGAAACCTCTGGGATAGTCGATTCAATTGCTACATGAAAACCCATCGGGCGGGAGTCGGTTGGAAGAAATAGGGTGATCCTTGTTTACAGCTGAGAAGACCGGTCTGTAGGCCAACGGCTTGCATTAGTACTCAGAGAAAGTAGGTATTGCCCTAGAAATGACGTAACAGGTAGGGTCGTTTGGCGCGTCTAAGTGGAATTGAGTGATTTTTTTCTCTCTGTGGAATTAATGGGTAACTATTACATTAGCCTGCCTTGTTGTAGGACTTGGGTCATTTGAGAAATAGCTTTCATCGTGCTTGGATAACAAATTCATTAGGGATTGATTACTGTTGTGTTGATCGAATAGTTTGTCACTCACATAAACAACGTGTCGAAAGACATTACATTAACAACTCAGATGAGTAGTACTAAGTGCGATACCTTCATTCCACCAGCACTTGCTGATTGATTTGGATGAGTTGTCAAAACTTCACTTAATTTGATTTAGAAATTGAAAAAATTTACTCGAAAATTTGTTTTTGTTCAGATATTATTTTGGAAAAAATCGCTGCCAAATGGGTGGGCAGTAGGTGCAGTAGCTTCCTTTCGTCATTTTCAATAAAACTCGTATGGAACCTTCCAACTCCCATCCAACTCCCATGATCCCTGGAAATTTCTCCTGAGCGGGTTCAGAAATGTCGGAGTCACGAGTGAAGAATTTTTGCACGTGCGCAGATAGGTGCCTTTAGCAGAGTTTTGCATGAGTTGGCTTCACATTTTATTCCTTAATAGATATTAATAAAAGGGCGAAAATCGAGTAAAATATTGATTTATTTCAGAAATGATTGTATCAATACTTCCAGTTGATCGATCTCCAGGTTCCCTACGTTCGATAGTGAAAGAACAGAGCAAAGGTCAGATCTGCAATCGTATTTTGGCAGTTATCACTTCAAATCAGATTATATATCTATGCTTAAAATTGACGAAGAATATTGAGTTCGAATTATAAATAAGGGAGTTATGGATGTAGTGCATCACATTTTAGGATTCGAAGGGCTGTTCGTCCAGTGACATGCGCCTCACGTTCTTTTACACGGTCAGTGATTCGTCAACTGAGCTAACATCATCCATTTACTCCTTCTCCTGTCCAGATTCACATCCCCACATCATCACTGTCGAAGAACCTCATTCATTTTCATCAAATTATTCTTTATGGCTTGCATACTCACTTTGTCATGTAAATATTAACTTTATCATCGGCACCTCGCGCCGTATTATATTAAATAAATAAATAATAATGTGCGAACAGTCCTGGTAGCCGCCAGGGTGGGTGGGTCTGACCGGGTTCTCGGTATAGGGCTTCCTGGCCCTACTCGCATCCCCTGACTATGACAACTATGCCAACTGTACTCCCCTACAATGCCTCTTGTGAATAATAGTAATTATATTTGAGGGGAAACTGTACGTTTACAACTATCCTAAGCGTAGGAACACGGCAAATTAATAAACCTTGGATTGAAAAACAGTCGTTCATACCAATTATAAGTTATTAATGTTCGATATTTGAGAGGTTGATGGGTAGCCGAGTAACGCTATTCAATTAGGTTTCAATTCAACTGAAGTTTCACTAATTTGATGTAAAACTTAAATTACAGCAATAGTGGCACCAAAAATTCAGGTTTTCTTGCAAACATTTGTCACGAACTACCTACCCAAGGTTTCTGGTTGGTACTTGGTTGCACCGAGGTAAGTTTAACATTACGGTTTGTTTATACTAGTTCTAGGTACCGGGAGAAATTGCAGAAGTTGTTAGGACTGCGTTGTGCGATTAACTTAGGAACTTGGACAAAATCATTATGAATATTTCGACCTGCGCGTTTGGTCTTGGCCATTTCGATGTCGAGATTCGATATTCAATTTATGTAGGTATTCATGCATATATATTTTAATGGACCTTAATGCTTAATGGATCTTAATACATATCTACCAGTACCAATTTTGAGATTTATAAGTAATGAGGATATAAGCTACCTTCCCTCATTCATGAAATCACAACCCCCCCCCCCCCCTTACTAATCCCATCATAGAAGTAAATTTGTACCCGTTGCCCATGTTTCGTAAGAATATAGCTACCCCTGTTTCGAAATTTTGTTTACGGAATTCGGTGAAGGATTTCTCTGATTACATACGTAGATAAGTACTTGTCTTTGATTTCACGAACTTGATTGAACGATCGATAAGCACCGTCGTTACCTACTCAGTATTTGTACATCGTAGGGTGTTAGACGTATCGCTAAACCGTTTCTAGGTATATCGAAATAATCTTTGAACGAGCGTAGTGCTGCTCTCTAGTAAACTTCAGTGTGGAGGATATCGAGTTTCAATCAGGAAAAGGCTGTACCTACAAAATACCATGTTATGGCTATACATGCTGTAGTACCTACCTACTTTTCGAAATGGAGCACTTTGAATATCTGGTACTTACTTAGTTTCTTAGACGTATCCAACAAAAGCAGTTCCACATTATATGACTGACTTACCTCTAACATAAAAAATCTAATGCGATTATTAGTAACAACTCCATCAAATTTGATTTAAACCCCTACCTACTATCGGAATCATAGACATTTTCGCAAATATTGGGCTTTTTCTTTATCACGTACGCGTTGGTACATGCTAAAAGCTAAAACCTATCTTCTATATATAATTTAAGCTAAAACCTGTTTACTATCTGCAATATAGTTAAAAAAAACTTTGTTTTAATTTTAAAAAACGCTGCAAAGTCCTTGTCACATGGGTTTATTATTCCATTGGACATACCTACCTACAGAGATGTTGGCTGTTTATTTATTGTTTCTTTCATATAAAATAATTGAAATAGCTATCTCTGGTGGTTTCCACCAATTTTGGCCCCCAAAACTCGAATAAAGTACGCTCCTTTTTTTTTTAAATAAATTATCTCTGATCATTGATAGTACCATTTAATCGTCTTGATCCACCTGTTGACACTTTTTCCAGTGTTATTATACAAATTGATGGTGATTTCAAACGATTTCCCAGGTTTTTGACTCATAAAAAATCAATTTCGGGAGCTGAACATCTGGTAGAACCTCAATTTTCTATTCTTTGGTCAAAATCGACTTCATATTCGGTCTTCTCGTCCCCAAAAACATGAAAAACGATACCTTAAAAGCTCATGTTACCAACATGTTGCTAAAACGCAAAAAGTACCTATTTTTATACACATTTTCACTTATAACACCCCTGGGTATATTCCGATCGGGCTGAAAAGTTTCGGGACACAACTAGTGCCCAAATGGAGCATGTGTGCGAAAGAACGATTTTTTTAGACCGAAAATGAAGCCTGTACACGTGATACGGCGGACGGACATTGCATTTTTGGAATCTACGTACCTTGAAAAGGAAAAGAAAAAATTTTGAGGGGGTGTTATAAAAATTGTTTGCTGAGCGATTACATAGGTGTATTATTCACAGAATAATAAACCAAAAGAGTAATAAAGCAAAGCAAAGCAAAGACAAGCAAAGTCCTTGTCATATGGATTTATTATTCTATAGGACGTACCTACAGAAATGTTGGAAATACATTTATTGTTTCATTCATGTGCAATACTTGTAATAGCCATTTTTTATGGTTTCCACCAATTTAGCCCCCCATAAACGCGAATTAGACTCCTATTTTTGACAGAAGTTATCTTTGATCATTGATTGTGCAATTTATCTGCCTTGATTCACCTGTTGATTCTATTTATAGTGTTTTATACAAGTTTATGGTGATTTCAGACAATTTCCCAGGTGTTTGACTAATAAAAAATGGATTTTGGGGACTGAACATTCGTTACAACCTCAATTCCTCACTCTTTGGACAAAATCAACTTCATATTCGGTCTTCTTGCCCTTAAAAAAATTGAAAACGATACCTTACAAGCTCATGATCACTAAAACCTAAAAAAAACTCCTCGAAAACCCTATTTTTACACAATTTTTTCTGTCATAACGCCGCTGGGTATATTCCTATCGGGCTGCCGAGCTTTGGAGCACAACTAGGACCCAAATGTGTTCCCAAATGGGGACCCAAGCTGTGTGCGGAAGAACAACGATTTTAGACCAAAATGTAACGTAAATTTGAGGCTGAAACTTCGTTAGAACCTCAGTTTTCCACTCTTAGCTCAAAATCGACTTCATATTCGGTCTCCTCGCCCTAGTAAAAACATGGATAACGATACCTCACAAGCTCATGTTACTAAAACACACACACACAAAAAAAATTTACCCCCATTTTTCACCGAGAACACCCTTGGGTATAAATATTCCGATCGGGCTGCAAAGTTTCGGGACACAACTAGAGCCCAAACGGAGCATGTTTGCCAAAGAACGAATTTTTTAGACCGAAATTAGAGTAGATATGGATGATACGGCGGACGGCGTACGGTGGACGGACATTGCATTTATGGAATCTACATTTTTTGCTGAGCGAGTAGATAGGTGTATTATTCACAGAATAATAAACCAAAATGCAATGTCCGTCCGCCGTATCATCCTTGATCTATTTGAATTTCGGTCTAAAAAATTCTTTCTTTTGCACACAGGCTCCATTTGGGCCCTAGTTGTGTCCCGAAACTTTGCAGCCCGAATATCCAACGGTGTTATGCGTGAAAAATGGGTATCAAAATAGGTATTTTTTGTGTTGTAACATGAGCTTGTGAAGTCGTTTTTGTGTTTTTTCAAGTTTTTTTTTTTTGAGATTTTGGTGATCATGAGCTTGTAAGGTATCGTTTTTCCATGTTTTTTAGGGCGAGGAGACCGAATATGAAGTCGATTTTGACCGAAGAGTGGAAAATTGAGGTTTTAACGTAGTTTCAACCTTAAATTTACGTTAAAATTTGGTCTAAAATCGTCGTTCCCCGCACACAGTTTTCGTCCCTATTTGGGAACACATTTGGCTCCTAGTTGTGCTCCGAAGCTCGGCAGCCCGATCGGAATGTACCCAGGAGCGTTAGGGTGAAAAATGGGTGTAAAAATAAGGTTTTTCGAGGTTTTAGTGAACATGAGCTTGCGAGGTATCGTTTTCCATGTTTTTTGGGGCTATAAAACCGAATATGAAGTCGATTTTGACCAAAGATATAAGAATTGAGGTTGAAACGAAGGTTCAGCTCCCAAAATTCATTTTTTATGAGTCAAAAACCTGGGAAATTGTCTGAATTCACCATACGTTTGTATAAAAACACTAGAAGTAGTATTAACAGGTGAATCAAGACAATTAAATGATCAAAGATAATTTGAAAAAAAAGGAGTGTGATTCATGATTTTTGGGGGGTTAAAATTTGTGGAAAACATCATAAATATATATATTATTTCAATTACATGAAAGAAACAAATGAACAGCCAAAATTTCTGTAGGTATGTCCAATAGAATAATAAACACATGTGACAAGGGTTTTGCAGTGTTTTTATATGATCTACATAGGTACATGTTACTTGTTATGAATTATTGACTATTTCATTAAGAAGTAACAGAGTGTAGTAGGTGGACCTACCCACAAAATACACTGCTGTAGCTTACTTTTTGATGTGGTGCACATGTTGCATTTTATTTAGGTTTGTTTAAAATTACGAACTACCTAATTCATTTGTGTCCAGTCGAATCGGTTTCAAAATTCAAAAAATGACTTACCTTCAACATATCTGCTGTGATAATTATTCCCAAGTCCCAACTCGATCAAGTTTACTTCACATCCACTCTCACTAGGTGTCTCGCGTCGAATGTAGTTTTGTTGACCCGCCACTCTCTTATAGCTTCTCGCCCCACCTTCCCCTACTTATTCTCGCCAACCCCCTTCACCCCTTTGAAACAATGGGATTCACATAGAAGACTAATCAAACATCATTATCGAGACTTCGCGAAAGGAAATGAAAAATTGTGCCACCGGAACCAGCCTGATCGGCACTGGGTTAGGGAGTCAACGAACGATCAGATTTTGTCTTCTCTCTTGAAGGAGATTATCTAACGTGACCCCGTGGGTGGATCTGTTGCGACCCTGAATGAAAAGGTCGACTTCGTGTTGAACAAGCTGGCGTGGGAGATGTTACATTTGACTCTACATTCGTCTTAATAAATTATTTATTTATTTTCCTCACAATATTACAGTACAGACTTAATTAATCTAAGGTGACCGATAGCTGTGTATTTTACGAAACTGGCTGCCCACCTTTACTGTTATGTCGTCTTCATGAGAGAGAGAGAAAAATGGGTTTAACTTGAAATCCGCGATGACTGAACCGTCGAAAATCTGACCAGGAGGAGAAATAGATAGTTGTCAATTTCAAATAAATTTCTGAACCATTCGATCGCAATTTGGTTGATTAAGTTTAATCAGATCTTCAGATTTGCACTATTATAAAATTCTCACATGACTTGCTTCGCATAGTAAAGCTCCAAGGATGGCTATGTGCCACTGGCCGATTATTTCGGTCATATATTATTGAAGAAGGTGGATAGGTATAGCAAGGTTGAGCTGTTAACATGTTAATCGACTGAAGGAACCGACGTGGAGTATTCAGTCTTAATTCCGCCCTTCGACGATCCGTAAGGACTCGGGGTAAACCGAAGACTATGGTCACAGAGTGTTTCAAACTGACTGAGAAGGTCTCACTAACAAAAAAGATCTTGTTGGACAAATTGATTGGACTTTCCTGAAATATATCGATACCTCTGCGCAAAAAAGGGCGAACCTGAATTCTCGCTCAAGCGCGAATGCGTTTAAGGAATAATTGTCAACTTCGTAAGGTCAAAAAGGCGAATCGTTGTGTCGTTCACGAGTGGAAGAGTGCGAATATGAACCTAGTCGATTTTACAAAAAGACAAATGGCGAATCTGCTATGATCAAAATTCCGAACGGCGAATATGTATTTTCGTTAATTTTATATTCACTTCTGGAAGGTACTTAGGCACCTACCTGCATACCTTCTTACTTCTTGTTATAGCCGTGGCTTCAGAAGCTGGGATCCTAAGTTAGTATCCTAAGAAACCATCCAGCTGAAATCGGAAATCCTCATCCCCCCCCCCCCCCCCACTCATTGACCCTTTTGTCTCTCGAGTATGCTGGTAGTGTGCGTTCAAATTGAAATTTTCGATTATTTCCTTCTTTTTTTGAGGAAATTCCTCAATATTCTTACTTTTTTCCCACAAAATTCCTGTAACGAGAGGCGGTCTTGAAAACTTCAACGAAAGGAGCAGTAGATCGTTGCGAATTTTGAATCGTGCTCTTAAACCATCGAAACGATTCAACTCATACCTTGGATAAGTACCTACGTGTACCTAATAAATTGGTTGTGACAATAATTAATTGTTATTTAATAATTAAGTGCCTATTCGAAGTACAAGTATCTACTAGTTTTCCAAACAACAAATTTCTGCAAATCGAAGGAGGCAGTAACAATTTGCAGAAAGTTTTTACAAACTCCGGCGGGGAAAATTCCCTCCATGGAAGCACTTAATGGAATTGGAAAACTACATAGACAATGAGGCCATTGCAATAGTGTCTTCTCGCTAACAAAAATTAGCTGAAAGGGCGAATCTGCCAGTTTCTCCCTTTTTACGTACGCTCTAACTTTTCTAACAATGTTATGGGTGGTTGGGGCGAATGTGACAGTTTCGACCTTTTTACGCTCAAAATTTTCTGGCAAACTTTGAGTCGTTAGGGCGAATCTGCATCACACTAAACTAAAGCTTATTTATAATTTTACTGGAGTATCCCAAAGGGATTAACTTTTAAGGATGTAATAAGATAGTGAAGGTACCCACTGAAAGTAGAAAAAATTGAACAAGATGCTAACTGTTTGTAGATAATAACTAGCGGCGCCCTGTGGGGTTTGAGAAACACAGTGCTCGAATGCAGATTCGCCCTTTTTGCGCAGAGGTATCGATAATATTATGCACTGTGTAATCTACGGAAGAGTTTCTGCGGAAGATTAACTGCAATGGTAAAGTTCTCTGAAGCACAAGATCATTCTGAATTTCAGTCTGCTTTGTATCATTACTACTAAGTCACAAGAGGTGGTTCGCGGATGCCGACCTAGAGTGCCGATGATCTCGTATACAGTAATAACGGATTAATGGAGGCTCCCAAGACGCTACATCAAAGGAACAGTGTCAGTAGCAGTAAGCAGCAGCTACTAGAGCTGTGAAACCAGGGAGAAAAATGTAGTCGTTTATCGCCTTCTGTCGACAATACTAGAACAATTTAGATCCTTTTGGGCTATCCTCGCCGTCTGATGAGAGTTTTTTCAGTTTTAACAGCAGCTACCGCGCAAGTTCTTGATCTACCAGAGCTTTTCACATGGTTGAACAATCCTTCGAGTAGGTATAACGTGTAATATCACCTTGACTATGTTATTTATTATCAAAGTAACAACCCCATTTCACTCCCATCAAATCCCACTTATGTATGCGTTGTATTATATAGGTACATTTATGTTTCCAGATACAACAATCAGTAACCATCTTCCATAAATATCTGAGCTTATAAATAATATTATCGGATTTAAGTATCTAATAAGACGGCTAAGGTGTATGGCGGTGGCGGGATTTGTATATTTTTTCTATCTAATTCTACATCTGTATATTTCTCTGTATAGGAGATTCGGGTTTTTGACCGTTGATATTCAGACTAGGTGAAGGATGGGGATCTTGAGGTTCGGTCGAGAAATAAAATCAGATGGGTTTAGGCCGACGTTTCGATGTATTTGTACATCACCTTCAGGGCTACAAGAAGGAACCGAAAAAAGAATGTTACACTTAAGGCTATAGCAAAACAGAAGTAGGTGAAATGCAATACAAATTTAGGGAAATTGCAGTAATTTGCAATACAAACGTAGGTAGGTACCTTATGTATCATGTGCAGTTGTTCCCATTGATGATTATATGAACGGCTGACTTAACTTACGATGTAAGTATGTAATCTCAATTCATCAGCCGTTCATATAATCATCACTGGGAACAACTGCACATGATACATAAGTTACCTACCTAATACGTTTGTATTGCAAAGTACTGCATTTCCCTACATTTGTATTGCATTTCACCTACTTCTGTTTTGCTATAGTCTTAAGTGTAACATTCTTTTTTCGGTTCCTTCTTGTAGCCCTGAAGATGATGTACAAATACATCGAAACGTCGGCCTAAGCCCATCTGATTTTATTTCTCGACCGAACCTCAACATCCCCATCCTTCACCTAGTTTCTCTGTATATTTCTATATGATCTATCTGATCTGTATATTTCTAATCTGTATATTTCTAATCTAATCTATTTGATCTGTATCTAATCTAAGATATCTAATCTAATCTAAACTACTTTCTATCTAATCTAATCTAATATATTTCTATATAATCTAGTATATATTGGTTTATTATTCTGTGAATAATACACCTATGTATTTGCTCAGCAAAAAATTTTTATAACACCCCCTCAAAATTTTTTCTTTTCCGTTTCAAGGTGTGTAGATTCCAAAAATGCAATGTCCGTCCGCCGTACGCCGTATCAAGTGTACAGGCTTCATTTTCGGTCTAAAAAAATCGTTCTTTCGCAAACATACTCCATTTGGGCCCTAGTTGTGTCCCGAAACTTTTCAGCCCGATCGGAATATATCCAGGGGAGTTATGAGTGAAAATGTGTATAAAAATAGGTACTTTTTGTGTTTTAGTAACATAGTAGTAAAATGAGCTTTTGAGGTATCGTTTTCCATGTTTTTGGGGACGAGAAGACCGAATATGAAGTCGATTTTGACCAAGGAGTGGAAAATTGAGGTTGTACCAGATGTTCAGCTCCCAAAATTGATTTTTTATGAGTCAAAAACCTGCGAAATCGTCTGAAATCACCATCAATTTGTATAATAACACTAGAAAAAGTGTCAACACGTGGATCAAGACGATTAAATGGTACAATCAATTGATCAAATGATCAAAGGTAATTTGAAAAAAAGGAGCGTAGTACCTAATTCAAGTTTTGGGGGCCAAAATTTGTGGAAACCACCAGAAATAGCTATTTCAATTATTTTACATGAAAGAAACAATGAATAATCAGCCAGCATTTCTGTAGACCAATAAAATAATAGAATAATAAACCCATGTTACAAGGACTTTGCGGCGTTATTGTATCTAATCTAATGTGTGACTCGACCACACTGTAGGTGCAGAAGAGCTCGTCTTCATTTTTTGCGCAAGTCCGCCAACTCTCGCTGCCACGGCGAAAAGCATCCTTAACTGTTGCAGCTGCAAGGAAAACCTTTGACAGATCCGCGTCTTTCAAAAGGTGTTTCCTATTCACTAGGACAGGGTCGTCGTTCATCAGCGAGACCGTGACTTGAGACTTAAAAACTCCCTGACGGCTAGACGAAACAATGAATGACTTGGATAGGTACGTACCGCAATTACGAAAATTTGTAATTATGTAGATAACTAATTACAACTAGTGGATCACCCTGTCATTATGTTAGTGGTTGGTGGTATCCATGATGGACACTATCGATGCCGTAAATGCTGTGATATAATAATTATGCCACCACCTCGAGCCGGTTCCTAACTGTTGGAGGAAGTTCGACATATATATAACAAAGTGGGCTAAATATATTTTTTGGGGTCATAGGAACTATTATATACATATACGACTAGAATGGTTGAAATATAAAGAAATCAGGAAGAAACTATTCTCTAAAATGGTTCCATATGCTAACAAACCAAAGTGGGCAAGTTTCGCGGAGTTCGAATATTTTCATATGTAATATGCCCATCATTTAAGGTGATATGCCCACCTCGTCAACATATTGGTTCACTATTTTCAATAATGAACCATTGGAATCGAGCATGAAAAAAAAAATTCTTACCCCCCCCTCAAAATTTGATGGTTTACGTTTCAAGGTATGTAGAATCCAAAACTGCAATAAAAATATTTCTGTCTGTCCGCCGTACGCCGTACTGGCCACTTTTCTTAGTTACCATGAAAGAAAATTGATGAAATTCGGGTTATAGGTTCCGTTCGGGGTCTAGTTGGTCCTCGAAGCTCGACGTTACTGTGAGTCATCTCAAGGGGTTCAAAATAGGGGTTGAAACTTCTGAAACTTGAACAAACGTTGAAGTATTGTTGATGGGTAAATTATTACACAACGGCAAATCATTACACAACGGTGAATTATTACAGAACGGTAAATTATTTCACAGCGGTTCATCTACCAAGAAGGGGCTGGATTTTGTTGATAGGTACTTTTCCAACTTGAACAAACGTTGAAGTATTGTTGATGGGTAAATTATTGCACAATGATAAATTATTACACAACGGCAAATTATTACACAACGGTAAATTATTACATAACGGTAAATTATTTCACAGCGGTAAATTATTACACAAGCCAAGAAGGGGCTAGATTTTGTTGATCGGTACTTCTGCAACTTGAACAACCGTTGACGTATTGTTGATGGGCAAGTTATTACACAACGGTGCATTATACTTCACCGCGAAGGTAGGTATTGACCACAGAAAACAGTGGTCTACGCAGAAGGGACAAGGGGCTTGCAACTTTTTCCACTCCCCATCAACAATTTTCCTTCAGAACTTCATTATTTGCGTTTCTTTTTGCCGTTTTAGTTACTGCTTGTCATCGGCTGTATTATTTTAGCAACACTTAACTCGTGATTTAGGTAGGTACCTAGTAACGAGTACGGGGTTAGATACTAACCTACGGAGGGTCTGCGATTCACGTAATATGTGTAGAGTAGTACATATGATATTATATAGGCGGGTTATCTATGTAGAGAGATGTGATCTGTAACAGAAAGGTATTCTGTACAAAATAATAAACCGTTGTGCAGGGGTTTTTAGCGTTTTTTTCTCACTTCCTATTCCAAATTGTATTTTCCAAAGAAATCTCGAAGTGTGTGGGTAATATGTTCAACTGTAGACAGCATGGACAGATCGCAATGGAATTCATGTAAGGGGCTAATTCACCTGAACCCGAAGAATTTCTGAAATCGATCTATTAGTTTCGATTTTACAAAAGGACCCAGGGTTTCCGCTGACAAAACTGTATGCGAGATTTGATGAAATCTCAATGCTCTGTCTCTAACGGGCCAGTCAATAAATTTTGCGGTTACCCCATTTCGCGAACACGATCAAAAGAAGTCAACTTCCGAAAATATGATAGTATTGGGTAAAAACTGCGATATAGATAACACTGTTTTTCTCCGTTTTTCAATACTACAATAACTAATCTACTATAGCAATTTCTAATCATATGATGGCTGTCATTACCCCACTTTACCCTATATTTTCCTATATTAATCTTGGACCCGGTATAAATATTTTTTTAAGAGTTCTACAGTATAGTATATTATAGAGTTTGTAGTATTGTAGAGTTTATTGTAGAGTTTTAGAGTATTTTAGAGTTTTTCTTTAGTTTAAATACGAATATCGTACCTATCTTGTGTGTTCAAACCTTGGATTACAGTAGACATCACGACAGTAGCCAGGCACTTGTTCGATCCGCCGTTAGTTTGCCTGGCACGTCGGATCGTTCGTAGGATATTTCGTCCAGATTCCAGATCAAGTCCTGATGGCCAGCCCTTCACACCTCTGTCTTCCCTCTCTTTGGGGACAAACTGCAGACGTGGGCGGTTGCACCAAGTCGCCCATCTGTTTCGAAAGGAGGCTTGTCCTGGGGTATGACACACCCCAACCCCATACACCTCACTTCGACCGACATTAAACTTCTAAAATGCTGTAGCAACTGAGAAGTCCAGCCTAAACAGAGACAACCAGGGTTTTTTCTTACAGTGGGTTTTGAAACAGGTTGTCTTGAGCAGGATTGCTCGTAAACCACTCTGGAAATCAACTGGAATGTGGTAAGCTCGGAGTTGCCAGCTGTAGTGGGTGGAAAGTTGTCATTGAATACCGTTACTGACGTAGGTAATACAGCAGTTGCACTTGATGTTACACTTAAAAAATTGACATTCATGCATAAAACCATACACTTCTCTGCACAGTTCCTGAACCAGGTACATTTTCAGTCTTTCCGTTTAAAAAAAAATCCTCTGTACTTTTGAGGAAATTTTACAAAAATTCAAGTTGACTGCGCAATTTTATAACATTTTCCAATATCACAGTATTATGAGGGTTAAAAATGATGCCTGACGACACGTTCCAAGGTCCACTACCTATTTAATAAATTTGTGATCTTTTTATACCCCACATTATATCTATCAATTGCATTTTATAATTAAAAAGTTCCAGTCGTGCAGCATGACTGTAAGAACGCATTTTCAAAGAAATAATCGTGCTATCATGGAAAAAGATGATAAAGCGAGAAACCGATTTTGACTCTTTAAAAATCAAATTTGCTTTTTTTGGTAAATATTTTTCATCATAGAGTACCCAGTCCCTCCTTCTGTCGTGAATCACCATTCCACACAACGTCAGGTGAATTAATACCTATCGATTTTAGCCCTTATTGTTGACCCCTATTCTGTATGAAAAACAGATGGAATTTTTCTGTCTTTAGTCACCCTTCCAAAAACTCAAATTTAACCCCCTTGGAATTTTTTAAAATTGCACACCTTCGAACTCATCCTTTTGTGTTTCAGTGCGAACATTTTGGCGAAATTTGGAATTTGTATCATGTACCCATGGTCATATATCGTCTGGAGTGACATATCATGTATATATGTGTATATACATTTTTGTTAAAATCTAGGGATTAATTCTGGATGCTCTGAAACGGATTTTCCTATAAAAAAATGTCAAAAATTCATGTTCTGAAAATTTTGGGCCCATTGCAGTAGCTTCATTTTCTTTAAAAATTCGCTAAAATGTAACAAAAATAACATGAAGGAAACAGACAGATGCAGCAATTCAGCAACTGGTAAAAACAACTCACATTTCCTACTTTTCCTCTTTGCTGTTTCCTAAATTTTAAATTGTAGGATAATAATAAAGGGATTTAAGACGTCTTTCTCGAAGTAAGAGGTGTCCGAAGATCCTAGACCGAAAATGAAATAACGTAATACGTGTACGTACGTATTACGTTGATAGTCGAGTGTATAAAATCCATTGTGGAGCTTGGAACCTACAATCACTTTCCGCCATGGCTCCATGTTCCTGGCTGTGCTCACTCTCTTGAAGCTATTATGTACAGTTATACTGAAATTGGTACCTTACAGGTGTCATTGGATTTTGAGCCAGTTAGCGCATTTGTTTGCTTTTGCATAATTGCTATTTGACAATCCTCCTTCTCGTCACTGATTATGCAAAATGACGCCAAGACGTAGTGTGTGACCCGGCGCACTTCCCTGGCCGAAGGAAGAGACCCGAAGAATTCGCAGAGGCCTCTTCCTACTTGGGCGGTATAGCCTACACTTGTATCCGCCGCCGGCTATCCCATACGTTATGTCAGAGTCTCATTGTGCCTGTCAATCCAATCCCGTCCTTTACTCCCATTAACCAGTGTAATACTATCTGGCCGGCTATAATTATCATTACAGACTGACTGAAGAAGGACTCGCGAGCCGTGGAGTAGGAGTCACACCGGTCCAAAACTCATGTGTGGAGCTAGAAAGTTGACCTACAGTTTCGGGGAAAAAATTGTTTCGAATTAGAAGCAGTATGACGTCAATTTCAGCTTCAAAGCAGTGATGATGTTTTTTCAGACCATCGAAAACATGAATGTTGAAACCCTTTGTAATGAAAATAGAGCTGATCTACTCTTAATTAAAATAACAACTGCTGATGCTTTATCAAGCCGTCTGGTTGAGGGGCTACCATGCGTCCTCCTGACTCTAGAAGCAGCAGCTGATACCGCACATGGGTTGACTTTCGCAGCACAACATCTGCTTGCTGAGAGGTCACTGAATCTCTGAGGTACCACATCAGCATAACATTCCTGTGGTTCATTTAATGCCTCTCGTCCTCATTTATTACAATTCTACACAACTTTAAAAGAAATATTTGAAAGCAAATACATCGTGCCTTGTGAAACAGTGCAGATCATCAGTTTTACTTGAGATTACATATCAAGTACCTGTCAGCATAATTGGATCTTACTGCAGTGAATGGGATCTTAATTCGTTGAATAATATTTATACTGTTCTAATAAGAATCGCATAATGTTTTTGATCACAACCAGGTTGTCGGAGGTCATTAAAGTAATCCAACTATTAAGGTCTTCGAGTCGAATCCTTTGCGGTCGTTTAGAAATTTTAAATTGAATCTCAATAAGCCAGCTGAGTGCCAGCGTCAGTTGAGCATTGCCAGAACGATGTTAACTCGGTGTTAATACATGTTTAAACATTTTTCCAGTAAAATTTTCGTTTGCGGAAGATGATTCTAGTACACCTACTGATGACTTTTAGGTAAAGCTGTTTTGAACTTTGCAGATGCTTGATAAGACACGTTTCGTGTTCTGGTACAAGATTCCATATCTGTTAACATCGAAATTAAACGAGAGAAGATGTTGCAGACGTTGATAGCCTGTCGAAATTCAAAGGAAAAAATCTATGCTGACAATTAGAGAAAAGCGACTGGAAAGAAATTCGAGGTTGGTGATACGTTTTTGAGGAGACGAGGATCATCACACTCTCATTCACAATCAGCGTTTTTTGAAGAACTCTACAAAATCGTCGAAGCATCTGGACCACAAATCACTGCAGTATCGCCGAGTGCGAAGAGAGTTTCGAGAAATCCAGCATTTTTCAGAAAACCAAGTGCCGGGTCATCTGAAACCCATGGATCAGATGAAGCTCCATTAACCAACGCTGAAACAAGCCCTGCTGGAGGAAATAAGTACCGCTGATCACAGTGAATTGTGGTGAACTAGAGCATGTACCAACCAGAATAATTACCAAAACCACCAGAAGTCTCGAAACTAGTATGCAGATGCAGATCCAAGAAAGTAAGAAAAGCGCCATCCAAGTTCGGTGTTTATGTGTGAATGGCGATGAGTTATTCTGAGAATGTTCGAAATATATTTAAAATCAAATGCATTTCGTATTTAAACCAAACAAAGAAAATGTAAACTTTATTAGGTATCTTGTTGTATTTTATTCTCTAATAAATAGGTAATAATGAACTAAATTTTGGACTAAAACTTGTTACCGAACTTATGGTTAGGTACATAGAAACTTGAAAAATCTTATATTTGAATTTGTACCTACGTAGTTATGTTATTGTTTTTGTTTTTGGGCTTTCATTCTTTTAAATATTGTTCGTTGATGTTCATTCTAAAATTGGAAGAGTTGTAGTATCCACCCTGTAGGAAGTAGAACCTACCTTCATTGACTTCTCTGTTATATAAATGTTAACAATATATTAAACGCGTGTTCGTGAATAAAACGGGTTATAAACGGTGAAAGCGGTTTATTTTAAAACCTGATAGTACACTACGTCTTCTCTTGGGTTTATGTTGTGGCCCTATTACCTACTAAAACACTAAGTACGTCCCTATAAACTTGCAAGGGGACTCCACAGCGACTGCTCTGGATATTTGGAGGGGAGCATTTTTTTATCGATTCTAGGTACATCGAAAAAATTGGACTCGTATTTTTTCTTTACGTCCAGTGGTCAGAACGGATTTATTTACATCTCTAAATAATAACTGATCAGTCGTTTGAAATGCCTGCCTGTTTTGTGTGTTTCTCGACGTTTATTGCGATAATAATATTTTCAATCCGCGCAAGCCTTTCCTTATGTCCTAAAAACGACCTTTTATGGAAAAATGCCCCTTTTTAGGCGAACAAATTAACTTTTTACGTTTTCTTTTTCTAAAAACCGCTTGGTACATAAGATGACATCATTCTAAAGCCCTTTTATTGCTGACAGTGAATCGGTGAGGAGTGCGGTGGGGGGGGGGGGGGTATCCGAAATCAGTCCCAGCAGATTTAATAAGCCACCAAGTTTCGAGGTAAATTTACTCCATTTTATTATGAGTACCTAGGATTTGACCGTGAACAAAATTTGTACGAAACAAATTTAGGACGGGTGCTGAATTCAAATCTTTGATCAAAGGTGATTTTTTTTGTGTGCCTAAAAAGGGTTATTTTCTACCAAAACGTCGTTTTTAGGACATGGAAATAAATTCATTCAGGCCAACTTATTGGATAATTTACTGGACGGAGAGAACAAATACGCGTTCACATTTTTCCGATGAAGAGTCGATAAAAAATACTCCCGCTCAAATATCCGGCGCGCCCACTGTCTGTAATTGGAACTCTCGAAGTGTAATCGTCTCACTGAATTGGTACAGTGCCTACTCGAGATCTTGACTCTTCGAAGGACGAGTTCACCGTGTGTCGGTTGATCGGTGAACTTCTAACACATTTGAAAGTTCATGAAGGCGAACGGTGATAAGTATTTGACATAATTACGCAAGTAGCGACCCAATATCTAATTTATATAACGCCCGCGACCCCTTTCACCGGATGGTAGGTACATGCACTTGGTCGTTTGTCAGGGATCTGGACCTAAATTTACGAGTAGGTACTTATAAGTTTATTAGTTCTCAAACCCAGTAGGTATCTCTTGCGACTGAAAACATAATATAAAGTTGGTAACTAATTTATTAGTGCAGTTATAGGTCCATTTCAGACTGCAGACAGTCTGCCGAACATTTCCTTTAATTTACCTTATATCTCATAATTGACAAGTTTACGGAGAAGGGAGATCGACGATTAGTAGGTACTTCCGTGTTTGTTCAAGAATTCACCACCAGCAATACAATTTTGCGAGATGAGTAGATTAACGACGATATTATGTTAACGTAATATTATGTTAATACAGTATGATATTTCGATTGCTGATTTACTCTTTTGCTCAATAAAGAAAAGCGAAAAATGGATTTCTCGTAAGGTTTGCAAAACTTAGGAAGTACATAAAACTATATTACCCTCATTGTGCAGAGCTGAAAACTTGATTATTTAAGCAATTTTTGAAGAATGCTGTTGGAAGTTAGCATCTACACGAATAGCATTGAATTTGTCAGCTATCTCGAGCAACTGATGGGTGTTATTAGGTGAACTTTTCCGACCTACAACCTTTACTGCAACATTAGAGTAGAGTGAGTGAAGTACTATATGCATTCTGAATCATCTTCGACTCTCACTCAGATCGAGCACGTTATTTTCATTTCTTCTATTAGGTCTATCTATCCCAAAATAAGCACTGAGGTTCCAGATGTATAGGCAAAGGATGGAGTCTGTACAGAGGAGAGGAGCGCTGCGCATATGTAGTGCATATAGGACGGTTTCAGCTGCTGCGGTGCAAGTCATAGCCGGAGTGATTCCGATAGATCTCCTGGCGGAGGAACGACGGCGAATTTACCAGCGTAAAAAGGAGAATGCACCGGAAACGGTGAAAAACGAGGAACGACGGGAGACCATGCAGAAATGGCAGAACAGATGGAGGGCAGAGAGCCGTGGACGATGGACTGCTCGGCTCATCTACAGGGTGCAGGATTGGTTCGATAGGAAGCACGGGGAAACTAGTTACTATCTCACCCAATTCCTCACAGGCCATGGATACTTCCGTGCATATCTAAAGAGGATGGGAAAGACCACAGAGGCGGATTGTCTATATTGCCACATTGAAGACGATGACGCCCACCATACCTTCTTCGTGTGCTTACGCTGGCAGGGGATGCGAGGCAGCCTGATGGAGGAGATCGGAGACCTGGAGCCAGAAGCTATACTGGAGAAGATGCTGTCGTCAAAGGAAAATTGGGACGCTGTGTACTCCTATGTCAGGGCGGTACTCACGACGAAGGAGAGGGATAGGGGATGGGAGGGAATTGGAATTAATCCATCCCTCCCATCACCCCCTCTCTCATTGGAATAGATACAGTGTAGTAGTGGCGATTTGTGCAGACAGGGAAAGGGAAAGGACTCACAGTGCGCGAGTGCAGTGTAGAAATGACGTTTACCTATATAGACATGGAATGGACCTAAGAGGAGTGTTTAAGGACAGGAGGGCCTTTAAGCCACGTAAAGGGCTGTCCTGAAGTAATACGTCAAAGTAGTTCCGGGGCAGTTTCTGGTCGTTATTACAAAAGGTTTTAGGTTTTTAGTCGGTAGGAGTCCGACACTGTTCTGAGTTACTCATTGAGTGCTCAGTTCGTCCAATGCAGAATTTTCCTTTACCTCTTTAAAAAAAAAAAAAAAAAAAATCTATCCCAAAGTATGACCGAGAAGTCTGACCCCCAAACAAAAGAAAAGTTTAGTAACTTTCTCAAGTGATGAATGCCTTACAAGTCTTTGGCGTAGTGGGGAAATATGGCTAACAGTTTTCACAATTGATAGCTGACGCGTATTCTTTCATAGCTAATGAGGCGATAAGCCTCACACTTGGGAAGGAACAGTCTTGGGAAAACTCAGGTTGTCGAACTACTATCTTGAAAATCCTGCGAAAGATCGATGTCGTTTTGGATTCGTAAAACTTTTAATGGTTTAAGAACATAATATAATGAATACAATAACTAGAGTATTAAGTAATATTATATTATGTATGATGAATGATGAGAACCATTTTTAATTCATATGTAACGATGAAACACCGAAGAGAGTAATAGGAGGACTTAACAGCCTTGAGATGATATATATATACTAAAGAAATGAAATGTTGAAGATAGTTACAAGTTGGTCTTTAGTCGGTCCTGCACAGAAGGTATCGAAGTACAACAGTAAAATTCTTATTCGCACAAGAAAAAGTCTCTGAAAAACCTATTTGGTGCTTTGTGGCCAGGGTAGTTTGGAAACTGGTTCATAGGTTAATAAAATTCCTAACTACGTGTAAGATGCGGGTATGCATTACAATTGATATACCCATGGAACCTGCTCAACATCTCAGTATAGAATAGTACTGAGTAGGTGCCTATCAACAAATATTAGGATTTACTTATTTCTCCCTAGACTCAAAAATGATTACCTACCTACCTAGCTCAAAGCAACAAAATTGATGTCATGCGATCAGAATCAGTTGTCCCGTAGTACGAAATTATTATTAAAACAACTAATAAACTCTGTTCCGTTTTCAGCTTGAAGTGAATGTGTATAATTTTGTTCACATCGTGATTATTCAAGTGTGGAGTTACGCTTCGGCAAGGAGTTGCGTCCAACATAGTCCACATAACCAAATTTATTCAGTCTGAACCGTCATGCGCTGATGGTAAAAACATGCCTAGGTAGGTACTTGTGTTACTCTAACCAAGAGTCCTCTTCGGATGAGAGATAATTCCCATTAAACAACACTGCGGGGACAGAATATGACGGCGGTTGTTGCTATGACGCTTGTTAGCCTGAGGAGCCTGTAGGTCGGTAGGTACTATTCGATTCGCACGTAAAGGATGAGTCTAAACAGTGGACGAGCCCACGGTTTATTTGTTCCGGATCAGAGACAATGATTTCATGTCGTTGACTTGAGCAGGCATTATGTTGCTGCTTCTGATTGAGGGTTATAAGCACACTACCAAAGCAAGTACAAAATCAACCTAAATCCTACGAACAACTCCAATATAGACTTTATTAGTACAGGTATATGTAACTTTCATTCAGTTCTAGATCCATATTCATGGGGAAGGGGAGGGGGAATGATTTATTTTCCTCAGGAACTTCTTATTTTTTGACGCCAATGCATTACCACTGTTCCTTCTCCGTACGCTAACGTTACTTCAACTTGTTTTTGTTGTGACTGAAATGAAAATAAAAAACGCTGCAAATTCCTTGTCACATGGGTTTTTTTATTCTATTGGACATACCTACAGAAATGTTGGCTGTTTATTTATTGTTTCTTTCATGCGTAATAATCGAAATAGCTATTTCTGATGGTTTCCATTAATTTTGGCCCCTAAAACACAAATTAGGTAGGTACTTACCTACTTTTTTTTCCCCATACCTATTATCTTTGATCATTGGTAGTGCCATTTAATCGTCTTGATCCACGTGTTGACACTTTTCCCAGTGTTATTATACAAACTGATGGTGATTTCAGACGATTTCCCAGGTTTTTCACCCATAAAAAATCAATTTTGGGAGCTGAACATTTGGTAGAACTCAATTTTCCTCTCTTTGGTCAAAATCGACTTCATATTCGGTCTTCTCGTCCCCAAAACATGGAAAACGATGTCTCAGAAGCTCATGTTACCAACATGTTGCTAAAACGCAAAAAGTACCTATTTTTACACACATTTTCACTCATAACACCCCTGGGTGTATTCCGATCGGGCTGAAAAGTTTCGGTACACAACTAGGGCCCAAATGGAGCATGTGTGCGATAGAACGAATTTTTTAGACCAAAAATGTAGCCGGTACACGTGATACTGCGTACGGCGGACGGCGGACGGACATTGCATTATTTTTGGAATCTGCGCACCTTGAAACGGAAAAGAAAAAATTTTGAGGGGGTGTTATAAAATTTTTTTGCTGAGCGAATACATAGGTGTATTATTCACAGAATAATAAACCAAAATCCAAAGACTCTGCGCGAGAGACGTGGAAAGTCGACAGACAAATCGAAACTTCAACATTACAAAGTACAAATTGTATTTTTAAGACGAAAATAAAGAAACATAAAGAAATCAATCAGGAAGCATTATTCGTGGTTGGTTTGTTCGTTATACGAAGCTGATATCCTCGTCATCGTCGCTGCAAGCGCCGGTGTTGGATGTATCCTTTGACTTTTCGACCAGCACGAATCCGGTTAGCACTTGCGCTGGTCGGACCTTGTGGAGTCGTTTGAATCGGAGGAAGCATGTAAGCGTTCTCGATGTTCGTTTCGATGGAGAATCCCGATTTTGTCATTTTGAAACCCGTTACGTTCACGTGGAGCAGAGCCACGAAATACTTCGGAGGCAGCAGAGATTTCCAGCTTCCTCCCCCGTATTTTTGGGACATATTTATACTTTTTACACCTCATATTTATGTACAGTCGAACCTCCAATAAATTCGTAACGCAACTTTTGTGAAACCTTTATACTTCTAACCTCGCCTATCGTAGTCTGTCGACGACGACATTTTTGGGACATATTTATACTTTTTACACCTCATATTTATGAACAGTAGAACCTACAATAAATTCGTAACGCTGCTTTTGTGACACCTTTATTCTTTCAACCTCGCTTGTCGTAAAATTTCGTAACGCATTTTTGGGACATATTTATGCTTTTTACACCTCATATTTATGTACAGTAGAACCTACAATAAATTCGTAACGCTGCTTTTGTGACACCTTTATTCTTTCAACCTCGCTTGTCGTAAAATTTCGTAACGCATTTTTGGGACATATTTATACTTTTTACACCTCATATTTATGTACAGTAGAACCTACAATAAATTCGTAACGCTGCTTTTGTGACACCTTTATACTTCTAACCTCGCTTATCGTAGTCTGTCGACTACAATTTATGGTTTTTAAATTGAACAATATAGGTAAACGTACAGCGTACCTACATGAACAAAGTCGTTTATAAATTAACCGACAATAAATAACAATAATTTTCACGCCTCAACTCAACTAAATCCCTGTTGCTTGTGACGTCGAAGTTTGGTGAGTTATCGTAGAAAATGTTAAAAGTTTAGTAGATTAACAGTTAGATAATAATACTATTTAGGTAAAATAATTCAAGTAGGTACCTTCCATTTCCATTGAGATACTAGGTGTTTATGTGGTCAGTGACCATAATGCACTAATTGTATAAGTACTCACTACATTTTCTAGATTAGATTAGATCGTGACCAAGCTTCACTAACCAATTAAGAACCATGAATTTGTGTATTATTTTGCTCCGAGGGAAACTTTCCGGGTGCTTCATGTTACGATCCAATTACCATGTGCAGTAAACACTTGCGTACCTACTTCTGGTGATCGATCGGTAGTGCCCGCGTTTGCTGGCTCTCTGGGACTTAACGAAATCTACTTACGTGTTTTTATGTGTGGAAATGATTGCGCATAGGTCTTCCCTCACTTGGGCTTTTAGCTGGATGTAATAAGAAATTGATCATATCCCATTTACCGCATTGGTCCTTTTAAGGATGGAAGTAATGGTTGCAGTTGTACATAAAAATTAAATTTTAATCACAAAATACTAGCTTTTCACATGAGCAGACTATCTGTTAAACCTTTTTTTTTTTAAATAGATATATATTTTGGGATTTTGTGAATTTTATGAGGGGCAAATTGTATCTCCTATCATCATAAATTAATACCACACTTGCCTCTGTTTCGTATAGCCTCGGGTATATCAAGGGTATTGCGTAAAGAACGTGGGTTTTTGACCGAATGGTTGTTATACAGGAAATAACTAAACCGTTGAGGAAGAATTTGCAAGAGTTTCGGTTGGTCAAATCACCGTCAGTAGGGCTCTCGCTACTTGATACGTAAATTGTACGACGCTATCATACATCTCGTCTTATACCACGATACCTACTGTAGTTTTGTACCATAATAATTATATCCTGCCTACCTGACGAGTATTTTTCCATGTGAAGGTGGCAAACGTAGTACAACTTAGTGGTAGGTACTAGCATAGGTACCTATGAGGTTTCCGCCTGTAGATTTACGGGTCAGTGGTTGGAGCACGAGGGTAACTTCGTGATCCTGCTGATCATGAGGTATTACCGACTGGCCTCGAAATCCACTCGCAAGGTTTCTTTGAAACTTACTCCCCCCCTAACAATTATAACTTCGTTATGTAGCGTCAAGGGGTGTGTTAGCACGGACTTGAGTGTACGAGTGGTGTAACTCCGGGTCATTTGGTTACTTTCTTCAGAAGGTGGGTGGAAGCTGAGGGGATTGTGACGTAACAATGGGGCGAAGCCTTGAGTTCGACTTCACAACGACCTTTCACCGTCTCCAGTCGCCCTCATTGGTTGGCGATCAGAGGTCGGTCGGAGCGTCCTCAGGATCGTCAGCAGCGTCGAAGAAAAGAAGGTCCCAACTAAGGAAATGTTGGTTAAGGTCAATGCTGCAGCCGTCGCAAATATGAGACCAACGCTCGTAAAACGCTACGAGTCGGCCACACCGGTCTGATCAAAAGCAGCCATCACCAATCCAGAATTGTAGATCCAGAAATTTCTGAAAGAGCCAGTTCTATTCAGTATAACAGGGGCTTCCTGCTAGTTTTAAATATTTGTTGATAGGTAGGAATTTCCTGATGGGCATTGACAATGTAGGCTGATAGTTCCAGTACCAAGAAAAATCACTGGGTCTACTGCAGTTCTGCAATCCGAGAATTACTACATCTTGGTTGGGAAGTTTATGGATCCTTTAGTGGGCGCTTGATATATCCGCTCCTCAGCACCGTTCTGTCGTATATATTTACCTGAATATCAGGGGTTTCGCTTTGTGCACAGTGATCTAAGCAGAAGTTTGATAGCTACAGTACAGAACAGAATAGGCGATTATGTTCTGTATTGTAGCTATCATATTTCTGTTTAGATCACTGTGCACAACGCGAAACCCTTCAAAATGCAGATAAATATATACAACAGAAAGAAGTTGAGGAGCTGAAATATCAAGGGTACTGGCCCACTAATGGATTCATGAATTTCCCAACCAAGGTCTAGTCATTCTCGGATTGCAGGATGACAGTAGACCCAACGGTTTTCTTGGTACTGGGCCTATCAGCTTACATTTCAATGCCCTTCTGGAAATTCCTAACCATCAACAAATATTTAAAACTAGCAGGAAACCCTATTGTACTAAATACAACGGGCCCTTTCACAGATTTCTGGATCTACAATTCTGGTTTGATGATTGTTGATTCTTATTCCCCTTTTTCCGGTATACTATACGAACGGCCAATTCCACAGAAATCGTTCTGGTACCGTCAGAATCGCCGTAAAAACATCTTTTGAACAAAATCAATTTAAACGGAATCGGACGCAAAAATTGGTACACGTGCCAAGACTTAACTTAGTTACCACATGCGTTTTACCCGGATGACGGATGCGAAGGAGTGCCGCGTTGAGGAAGAAGGAGAGGAGCATCGGAAAATCAAGGTTGCATATACACTGAGCGCCGTGACGCGAGGAATCCAACGATACCAACCGCAAGACGGAGAAGACGTACAGACATACACATCCATCGCGTTCCCGTGGACACGAAAAGTATATTATATCTCATAATTAAAAAACGCTGCAAATCCCTGCACAACGGTTTATTATTTTGTACAGAATACCCTTCTGTTACAGATCACAGGTCTCCGTATAGATAACCCGTCTATATAATATAATATGTACTATTCTATACATATTATATATGTAGATCGCAGACCCTCCGTAGGTTAGCACCTAACCCCGTACTTGTTACTAGGTGCCTATCTAAATCACGAGTTGAATGTTGCTAAAATAATTCAGTCGATGACAAGCAGTAACTAAAACGGCAAAAAGAAACGCAAATAATGAAGTTCTGAAGGAAAATTGTTGATGTGGAGTGAAATAGATGCCCCTTCTGCGTAGATCACTGTTTTCTGTGGTCACTACCGGTATCTGGTCAAGTATAATGAACCGTTGTGTAATAACTTGCCCATCAATAATACTTCAACGGTTGTTCAAGTCCGATCAACAAAATCCAACCCCTTCTTGGTTGATGAACCGTTGTGTTATAATTTACCGTTGTGAAATAATTTACCGTTATGTAATAATTTATCGTTGTGTAATAATTTGCCGTTGTGTAATAATTTACCATTGTGTAATAATTTTCCCATCAACAATACTTCAACGTTTGTTCAAGTTGCAAAAGTACCGATCAACAAAACCCAGCCCCTTCTTGGTAGATGAACCGTTGTGTAATAATTTACCGTTATGAAATAATTTACCGTTGTGTAATAATTTGCCGTTGTGTAATAATTTACCATTGTGTAATAATTTACCCATCAATAATACTTCTACCATCCTTGATTATAATCAGTTGCTCCGTAGTGATGATATCCCGGCCGGATTTATACCGTTTGATTCACGATCGTGTTGACGAAGCTTTTTGGTGCACACGAACGGCTGGACGTACAATGCTCCGGGCTGTCCCAAAAAATTGTTTAGCTCAAGACAAATTTAATAACGTAAAAAAAAACCATACCTACCCATCGAAAGTTTTCGAGCTACGGCGTTCTGAAAATTTCAACCCCTATTTTGAACCCCTTAGAGATGACTGACAGTAACGTCGAGCTTCGAGGACCAACTAGACCCCGAACGGAACCTATAACCCGAATTTCATCAATTTTGTTTCATGGTAACTAAGGAAAGTGGCCAGTACGGCGGACGGCGGACAGACAGAAATATTTTTATTGCAGTTTTGGATCCTACATACCTTGAAACGTAAACCATCAAATTTTGAGGGGGTTAGAATTTTTTTTTTTTTTTCATGCTCGATTTTAATGGTTCATTATTGAAAATAATAAATCAAAATCAATACTTGTAACCAAACCACATTTGATTCGACTCAGATGTTCCAGGGAAATTAAGCTCAAGTTTTACCGTTTGATTCGCGTTCACTTTAATACCTTACGGCTTGTCATACAGAGATTGATATTGGATTGATTTATGGGATATTGAGATATGGAATCTGATCAACTTGAATTTTGCGTAACGTTCCTATCTATACGATTCTCCTATGTGAAGACAGGTTTAGATTTTTTTAAATGTTGATTGTTTAAATTTCGTCATCCAGTCGCTTGCCAGTCGCGTCGCAAGTGTTGTAACTCGAGTTTCAGTGTGCGATCGCGACGGAAAATCGCCAGTGGGCCCTTATTATTCTATGTTCAATAAAGGACCGAAGGTTACTGGGCGAAAGGCTAATTATAAGACATAATTATGAGCACTTATAACGCCGTGATCTGTAGAACTGTCATCTTGCGGCAAGGAATTTAAGGAAGCCATACAACACTGGGCCATTGGGAGAACAGTCAGTTTCGCCATGGAGCAGGTTCCTACTGGTGGTTGATCGAGATTTCTCGTAAAGATCAAGTTAGTGACCACTTGCCGCGATAATTTTCTTCGGAGTCGTACTTTTTTTCGCAACGCACCTCTCAGACCTGTATTGTCATAATGTGGTAACGAGGGCTGGTACCAGCAGTTTCCACTTTCAGTTCTCCTGTTGTCTCAAAGGGGGGGCTCCCTGTCGAAATATCACCACACAACATCGTTAGGTCAAGTTGAAATGGTAAGAAGCACAGCCTTGATACCCGAGCAGCCTTGAGCAATGATTCCTTTTTGAGCGGAGTTCCTGTTAATGACCCCGACTCATCAATTGCGGACCTAAACAACGTTATAGTGTTACTCAATAGCAAAATATGATTAGTCAGAGCACCCATAACATGGTGTTGGAAGGTCCATAAAGAAGGTCATTGAAGTCGTTACGCACTCTCCTATTGTTCAGTAGACTGTTTCATGATCATGACAATGCCATCTTTGAAATTAGGATCGTACATGTAGACCTACCTGTTATTGCAATCAGTGACCACACAACACAAACAGTGATCGCGTCGATGATTTTGCATTTCAATGAACTACAGTGGAGTAGAATAACTAAATTAAGTAAAGTAATAAGTAATATAAGATGAGGTAGTCTAATTCCACAACCTCCTGGCCATCGTACTGCCGATATAAATATAGAGTTTCAAGCGTCACGTGCTCAGAAAAAACGCTGCAAAGTCCTTGTCACATGGGTTTATTATTCTATTGGACATACCTACAGAGATGTTGGCTGTTTATTTATTGTTTCTTTCATATAAAATAATTGAAATAGCTATTTCTGGTGGTTTCCACCAATTTTGGCCCCCAAAACACGATAAGGTACGCTCCTTCTTTTTTTAAAAATAAATTATCTCTGATCATTGATAGTACCATTTAATCGTCTTGATCCACCTGTTGACACTTTTTCCAGTGTTATTCTACAAATTGATGGTGATTTCAGACGATTTCGCAGGTTTTTGACTCATAAAAATTCAATTTCGGGAGCTGAACATCTGGTAGAACCTCAATTTTCTACTCTTTGATAGTGATTACGGAAATTTGTAAGTATAGGTATGTGATTTATTTTAGCTCGTTTTTAGCCAAGCTGTCAACATGAAAAAGGAATAAATATTTATTTATTTTTCATATTCCAGTAGTAATTATAACAATTATTATTGCCATAATAATATAAAAACGCTTCGTCATTTGCACAATTGAACTGATGAATTCAAATTTTATTCATTACACATTTCACACTCGTTTCGATCATTTTATTTAGAAACTTAGGAAGTCAGGTCAAAATATTAACAGGTTTGGTACCTAAGGCTAATTTGGAGTTTAGGTTTAGGTATTCATCGACAAACTGGGAATGAGTTGTGAAGCCAAGACATGAATGCGGTACCTAGGAACATGGTACACCTAGGTACGTACGTACCTAAGTAAGTTAATACATGAAATTTCGAAGTCCTTATGATTTGTTCTTTATGTACACAAAATCAATGATGTAATTCAACCTGATATAATTTCCTAACATCAAATATACGAAAAATCACATTCTCTAGAGCAATACCTAGTAATTTTTTATGTTCATCCGTTTTTGTTCTGATCGTAATTTTGTACAGATAGAACGAAACAGCTTCCAGCACGAAACCAGTCATCTTCAAAGCTTCTGGTTTTCAGTGAAACACAATTAACCAATAAACCATTCTAATCATTACGATCATTTGAAGCGTTAGGTTACCTGCTAATATGAAATATATTATTAAAAAAAGGTTCTTCACGTAATATTCTTCTATTTGCAAAAAACTAGTGTAACTACGTAATTCGCTAGCCCTCTCTGCTTTTTATTCTTCTGTATATATCACAATGTTTACCGAGCTAACCTTAACCTAAATATTAGTTTTGTATCCACTGAAAATACTGCTGTACAAATATCGCATAATAATAATAATAATTATCAATAAATTAATTAGCCAGCGAAGTGGTGGCCGACGTGGTGCTTGACGCCCCACTTGAAATGAGCTTCTTTGTTGGTTTTCTGGAACGTGTGGACAGGCCCTGTAACTCCCATGTGGCCCGTCCTTTTCACGCGTCCAAGTGCCTCGGAGGGACGTTCCACGGCGTCGCTTTCGATCTCATCTAATTAAAACAATCAATTATACGGTGTTTAATTACGTGGAAACGAAAAAAACTAGCCACATAATGATGTATGGGAGCAAACATTCATGCGTCCACTATAACGAGTATCAAGTGTTATCGTTACATGTTTTGACTCACTAGTTTCATTCTAAACTCTGTTAGGATTGTGGGATAAATTCATATTCGTCAGGTTAGGTGAGATGTTCCGGCTAACTACTGCGATGCGCCATCCTCAGTATTCAACAATATTCATTATTCTACCCCTCACCTCCTGCTCAAATAATTCATGAACCGTAGTAAAAATCAATAAAACCGACAAACAAGGTTGAAGTTTGTGGGTATTAGATGCATAATGATAAATGAAGCCTATAATTTTTGCCAAAATATCAGAATGGTTTCAAAAGGAATGTTGATTAAAATAAATTCTTATAGTCAAATCTTTCAAATGATGGGTAGGTAAGATAAATTACCTACTACCTACTAGTAAATTATACAGCTACTAGTAAATTATAACGAGCCTTAGCAGGTCTGGGAAATCGATCCTCTTGATGGGCTTCTCCAAATATTGTTATGTAATAAAATGTACCACGGGACACTTTCCGATGGGTAGTGATACCTAATAAAACCAATAAAAATATAATAGTGAAAACAGGCCGAACTAGCCCCATCCAAATATCCACTCGATTAACCTCACTGTGGATGTGATTTCCATTATTCCAGCGATGGATTTCCAGAACCAAACTACTCGTAGTAGGTAGTTTGATTCTGGAAATTAAATTTCTCCCTCATCAATTAAATTTCTCCCTTATCAATTCAATTTCTCCCTCATCAATTAAATTTCTCCCTCATGGGGAAAATATTAGCTCATGAATACGTCTTATAGTATTTATGGACTCAAATGTCTTTACCTCTCTGTCTGTCTAGGTACTTTACTACTCTACTCTTTACTTTATCTCTCTAATGCCATACATTTTTTTCTCTATTGATCTATAGTTTTCTTTGTTATTTGGATACAGCTTCTAAAGTGACTCATGTTCGGTACCGAACTTCCTAGTGCCTCCCAATGCAATACATCTTAACCATCGTCTTCAAATTACAGTTAGGTGATCGAGGAGGAGCTTCGGTACCATAAGCTACCGAACATGAGACAAATGATGATAGTTCCAACGATTGGTGAACGATTTTCGCGGGATGAAAACTAACGAAGTTACACTTACTTATAGCTACAGATTGGTTTTACGTGCGAACTGCATAGGTAACTTTTTTTTTTAGAGTGCCACGCAAATTGTTGACTTAACCCCTGCCATAAGACTTATCTGTGTCAACAAGTGGTTCCAACTGTTAATAAGTACCGACTGAAAGAAGTATGAACAGAAACAGGATTTCTAGAAAAAGAATGTCAAGTCCTCATTGCAGTCGAGTGCAACATGAATGAAATTTGTTGATGTGTGGGTATTTGAAATCGGTGTTCACCGGCAATTATTATTATTTATTAATTTTTAATTATTTAATTTTTCAGGTAACAAACCGAAGTCCACAAAAGTGGAATTTTGGTGTCCACTGTGGTTATGGAGTGATGGCGGAGAACTTGATATTTGTCTTAGAAATTCTGCTCGCTCTTCATTCAGTAGGTAGTTAGCTTTTTGTCCACTTTTTTGGGGTTTAGTTGGTTTTGCGAGAAAAAATTACATAGGTAACCTAATTAAAAGTTAAGAAAATCATACGTTCGTTTACTCAGGCAATTTTTAATTGCCAGAGTAAACGAAGGGAAGGCATTGAACACAGACTTCAAATACCCGCACACGTCAACAAACGTCAAAGTTACACTCCTCTTGGGTTTGCGAGGAACCGGTATAAATAGGAAGAGATTGAAAAAGAAACATTAATTAAGAGTGGTGTGGAATGGTTTTGTGCTTATATGATTACTCAAGTTCTCTAGTTCGTCTTACACAAAGATTTCTTAAGGATCGCTCCAGTAAACGACAAAGCATCTAAAGGACGTCCCATGAAAAGATTACATCAGCAACCCGTGTGCCTTATCTGAAATTTTACGACGTGAAGATGGCTCTTTTAGCGCACAAGTGCATAAAACGACACTGTTATCAGCTATTGCCTGTCTTTAACTGCAGTAGGAACAATCTTTCTTCGAGCTGTGAGAAAACTCAGGAACCTCAATTTACTGCTATACCGGCGTGAAAAATTGAATACACGCTCGCGTTACGCAACGCGTTATCCACTTCCCCGTTTCCTGGGCTGCAGGCCTGTTCGCCCAATAAGGAAAAGGCGGGCAGGAGATGAGGAGCTATGATACTTCGCACGATGCTCATCCTGATGAATGGAGTTCGCTTGGGTAAGCGAATCAGTATTCCTTGAATTGCGCGCTCCTAATTGGTATCGTCAAAAAGACTCCAGGAAATAGTCGGGACCTCACTTTGGTTTATTATGGGTGTGATTTATCGGCCCGGCAAAATAGAGGTTACTCCCTACATAAAAGGCGGGCATAACAGCTTTTAATTCAAGCACACGTCCAAAAAATACTTCGCACATCAAAAAAGGGAATCGCACGGCTAATTTGGGAGACGCCCGTCTAATAAGGTGATTCAACGTTCAAATTTGTTATTGCCCTTCCAGAAATTGATTATAACGGCAGAAGAAGGATTCTCACAGTAGAAATGTCCAACTCCACATCAAATAGCTGTGCAAAACCCCTTTTTTGCTTTGCAAACCCATTTTTTGCTGTGCCAACCCCTTTTCTGATGTGTGATTGAATAATACGCTGGTATTGATCACCTATTTAGCCGTGATTGGAGTCAATATTGACGTTTACTTTATGCTGGGAGTTTTACTTTTTCTGAAGTGAATATAATCTTTTTAGATGGAGATTCGCAGAAGGGAAAATACCTTTTTTTGCCGTGCAGTTAAATATATCCCGTTTATTATCCCTCGTCATGCGCGAGGGCCGTGAACTATGATTTGAAAGGGGCAGTTTCCCCAAAAAAATCTTTCTTTCATAGGCGCAGTGAACCGTTCTATGGAAGTTCGACGCGTTTACCAAACGACTAGTGGGAACGTTAAAAGAATTACCCTGATTTCTCCCTGCAAAAATCCTCACTTAAAACGAGCTCAACTGAAAACATTTGTACTCACTGAAATGGGATAAATAGTGGTTTACCTACATGATAGCTGGATATCTACTGCTTAGGTACCTCCTACCTAAGAAAATTATATATGGGAAACGGTAGGTACCTCCCTAACTTTTGTGTAGTTTTATGAATTTATAGCTAAATATTGTAGCTATTTCATTTCGTAAATTTGACGGACTTGGATATATTAGGATACAGAAAAATTCTTTTACAAAAATTCAGCAACTCCAGTTTGAAATGGGATTAAAAGTTGCAGAATACTCCTCCTCGTACTTGATAATTTTGACTAAATTCTGATTAGAACGGACACTTGCAACAAATATTATTTAAAAATGAAAAAGAAATGTTTTAATGAACTTGATGGGGTTTGACCTCAAAATCAGATTCAGCTCAGCCTGCTTACAAAACTGTTACTATTATATCGTTCAATTTATGTCTGCTCAATGAATATTAGTACTAAAATAGGTACCTAACTACGCCGTAACACAAATTATGAACAATTCATGGAACGAGCAATTTTCTCAAGCTGTCTCTGAATCTATTACCATTCAAGAACAGTCCACATGGGATCCAAACATGAGATTTCGTTACCTATTAATTAAGTATCAAATTTCAAAATGAACTCCATCCGCTTGGAGTATTTGTTCATCCTGTTGTTTTACCACAAGTTCTTTTCGTCCTGTTTAAAGTCATTTATTTTGTTCAATAAGGATTCTACCTAAATGCATTTTTGCCAAACTTACAGGATGGGGTCCTGCAGGCTTACTACTCGTACTCGTATAAAGTGCTACCTGTGTTATCTATTTCAGCCGATCAGGCATCAAAATAGTTATTTAGGTATATGGCATCAAAATAGGTATTTAGGTATATATGCTTTGGGAATGTATTTATGCTGAGTGCATACCACTAAGTTGGTTTGCTTTCCTTTATCTTTAGTTAAAATTGTGAGAAAATGTAATTTTATAACACTTACTGAAAACAGTAAAATAAATCTCATGCAGTCAAACTAACACAACCATTCAGACATGCATCAATGTTTAATGAAACTAAGAAGCGATATTTACTACCTAAGCTCAGTGATAAAGGTGCATACCTTATGGTGTCAGTGGTTCAAATATGGTTCATCTCAGTGTTTGGATGTATATTGGCTGGATTTTCTCTGGGCTGTTATCTGTTATCAGCTGATATTACCGGTAATCCAAACAAGGTCAGGAGAAGAAATATCAAGAGTGAGTCATGGATGAAGATATCAATTTGACAGTCTAGTTTTCTATACCATGCCAATACGTTAAAGTACCTAAACAGTGGCCAGAATATTTTTTTACTGACAACAAACCACTGGACACACTAGCATTTCAATTCTTTCAGTAAAATGGGGATTTTTGGCTGAAAAGATCACATTTCTGAATGTACCAGGAGTTTGTTCTCAACATACAAATAGGTACCTCCACTATTACGATGGCTATGACGGGTAGGTTGTTGCGGGTTTGGTGCTCAAGTACGGTCTAACATAGTAGTTGTAATGTTATTGTTATTGTACAGTCAAAGAGCTCCATAATGGTATATCCACGGTAGAATTTACATAGTGAAAATATTGACGCTGACAGAATCATCAGGGAGCACTCAGAGACTTCCGTTGTGGTTTTGTACTTTTTTCACTGACTTGCAATTTACTTACGTGACTAGATGATCAGTGACCGATATGGACTCCCCACTTGAAGTGCCCGTGGGGATCAGTTTTGACATACGTGTAGACCGGGGCTTTGCTACGTGGACGAGGAGATTCCTCCTGGCGAGAAGACTTGTGGTCGGGGCGGTAACTGTCGAAGAAGGGTGTCCTGCTGTCGGCGGCTGACTCCTGCTCTGCAGGGCCGAAACTGTCCAGGAGATCCCCCTGAGGCAAACTGGACGTCGGAAGAAGAGTGAAGAGTTTCAGAGTGTCGTACTGGGAAGCCTGCGCATCAGGTACTGGAGGCACTAGGATTTCACCAGCTTCGTAGCCCAAGTTCCACTTGTCTGTCAGAGGCGGGGGCTGCTGAGGTGGCTGCTGAAGAGGAAGTTGCTGAGGGGGTGATTGCTGAAGGGGAAGTTGCTGAAGTGGTATTTGCAGAGGTGAAGGCTGCTGAGGTATTAGCTGTGATGGAGCTGCTTGCGCCGACGGAGTATCTGGGGCCGGCGGCGTCAAATACTCTGCTGGCGCGGGAACGGTGTCATCTACTATTTCACCGCCACCAGATGGCAACGCCTCGTTCACCACTTGCTCATCGTCAAATGGGATTCTTATTGTGGCGATCGTCTGGTCCGGGTGCGATTGCCTTTTATCTCTACTCCAATCTACTGCAACAAACATTATCTACGTTCTACAATCAAACTACTGCATTTCTAAACTGCAATCAAATCATGTGAAAACTACAAGCATGAGAGATATGGGAATAAACTAGTACGTAAGGTACATAAAAATTGTGACTTAGGGGAGTTTGCTTCATCTGCGTACTAGAATCAAACAAGTGCGACTTTTCAGTGTTCGCGTCCAACCCTGTTATTGTTTGTTACTGACGATGGTTTGATCACCGAAACCGGTATAACAGTGTTTTTTGCGTTTTTCGTGTATTAGTAGAAATAGACTATTTTTTCAATAACTCCGTTTTTCTTTGAAATGGGTTTCCACGATTTCTTCGCGATTGATTTAGTTCGTCAAATGAATATCAAACCACACATGAATGTCAAAACATGCTTTATTGATTTAGTAGTGGAACAGAGAATGATTGAAAATGGCGAATTATTTCTCTGCCCATAATCATTATGAATGGATAATAAGAGCTTTCTAATTAATTTTGAAAGCTAATAGTAATGTAAGTTTCTAATCGACCTGCCTGAACAAATTTGATCGCGTATGTGCAAGCCATATTTCTGCTACATAAACTCGACACACGTTCTAATAACCTCGATACCGGTCTGATAAAACCGAAGTTGAACTTTTCTGTTTTATTAGATCTATGAAAAAATGTCATTTTCATAGACGGTTGGTCGGGTCACGGATGGTGCCGGACCAAAATCCTTTGCCCATTGTCGGTGATGCATGTCCACATCCTTGAAACGTACCTGTAGATCCGCAGTTGTCTTTTGATGGTCATTACACAGTCAGGATACAAGGTGCAGCAATATGACTCGTTTAGTCGCGTGTAATCGGCCCGCGAAATGTTTTAATTTCGAATAAAAATGTCGGTAACTAGTACCTAAGTTAGACTTTGTGTAGCAAATGAAGCATCAACATTTGTGATGAGCCAATTTTGGTTCTGTGAAGTGTTTTGTTTGAAACTTCTTTTGCTCGTTTGGAATGATTGAGTTCTAACATGTGTAGCGAACATCCAGCAGAACAACAGGAAACTCTAATGCACTTGTTCCCTTCAATTAGCCGTCAATACCCACACCTTGGATCCCACATCTCAAGGACTCCCGTAGAATTATCAGCTTTCTATCAAAACTTTCTAGGGAGAAACGCGCAATTACAAGTTTCCCGACCTTATCAAGGCGATTATGTGCTTCAGGAAGTGTACAGTTTGTTGCGGAGAAACTAGTAAACTCCTTTTTATGAATTAGGGTTGATTGATAGCGAGTAATTCAATTTACATGAAGTATAATGTATCCGACGTCTTTTAATCTTGATTGATATTCACTCTTACCAAACCTCAAGCTTACAGAGCTTGATTGCATCCATCGCCACTCTTCAACTTTACCTATGTACACAAAGTGCAAGAATGCTCACATATCATACACTGTTACCTTCCAACTTTCTACTTCTACTTGTGTAACAAATGAGAGTACTAAAGTGCTAGAGAAAACTGGGTACTTGTTTACTATAGGTACGTGATTAATGGAATTATAAGTGCTCAGATGACTAAATCTCTTACCATAAGTAACGTAATCATTGTTTATCCTTGGGTAGTACCTGGCCTCCGATCCTGGCAACAAAGCGATCAGCGCCACGGCCAAAGCTAGCTGAAAAATTCGAAAGATGACGCTCAGAATTCTTATTTAGAATCGGAACCACCAAAAATTATATTTGCGTAGGAGAAAAAGTATTGCAATATTTAAAAAAAAATTAGCTGTTTCAGGCTGTGGCACGTCCGAACTGCCCTGGCGGCGTCGCGGATGCAATTTTCTCTCCTAAACTGGTATCAGAATTTGATCCAGAATCAGAATTTGAGCCAATCGTTTCACTTATAGCTAAGTACCTATTTCCTCACCTCAGTACCTAGGTTGCGACGAGGGGCGTTAGATTAGAACCGACGGACCCCAGTCCGCTGAGATTCTCAGGACAGATAAGCAGCCTTGGGACCAAAACCACAAACAAATTCTAACAATTAGCAAATTAATAAAACTATCTCAAATTTACTTGAAATTTTTATATGACATACGATATTTTTATGAGTTTAATGTATGATTTAATTGAACTACGACTAACAAATCACTGCTCAAGGCCATTAGTTTGTGGTAGGTATTATTTTGTCCATACTGAGTAGTGCCTAATTACGTAATTTGAAATTTTATTGCTTTCTGTGGCATTTCAAGTCAATTGGCAGTCGCCAACGGCCATACCACGTAGAACACACCGGTTCTCGTCCGATCACCGAAGTGAAGATACGTCGGGCGTGGTTAGTACTTGGATGGGTGACCGCTTGGGAACACCGCGTGCTGTTGGCGTATTTTTTGCTTAGAATTTTCATGACCGGATCGTTTTACAAGTACGCGTTTATCACCATGATTTTAAAAGATAGATGGTTTCATGTTTCCTCATGAATATAATGTTTGTAGCACTTAGCCACCGCTTTGTCTGCATTGGGGTATGTAGGTAGGTAGGTACCTGTACTTTTAGCGAATTTTCGAAGAAAAGGAAGCTATTGTTCTCGGTCCAAAATTTTTAAAACTCGAATTTCCGAAAGATTTTTATACCAAAATCCGTTTCAGACCATCCTGAATTCACTGCCGAAAGACACCAAAAATTATATATATATATATATATATATATATATATATATATATATATATATATATATATATATATATATATATATTTATATATGTAGGTATGTGTCATTCCAGACGATAACTCTCGAAAGAATTGAGATAAAAAGTTCAAATTTGGACGAAAAATCTGTCTTGGCAATCGACAGGCTAAGTTCGAAGATGGGCAGAATCGGGTCAATCTGAGGGGGAGTTTTGGGGAGTTTTAGGGGGGGAAAATTACCCATAAATTCCCAAAATGAAACAGTCTAACAAGTGACACCTCATTTTAAAGGTTTTTGTACGCTGAACACGATGGTGAAATCAGAATTGCGATATCTCATTCCGTTCTCAAACTGGAGCACTTTGAAGATGAAGGAACGTGGTTATTTCTTGAGATGTTCTTCCTGGTTCGTCTGCTCTAATCTGATAACGGAATGGGATATCGCAATTCTGACTTCACCATCGTGTTCAGCGTTGGAAAATCTACAAACCGAGGTGTTACTCGGCAAAAATTGGAACAAAAAATTTGTAACGTATCCAATACCTACTCTTCTGGTATTCAAAACATTTTTGATTTCCCCCTCCTCCCCCTTCCACCCCAAATTTTACTTTGCGTAAAACTACTCCTGTTTTAATTTTGTATGGTATCAAGTTGGGAAAACATTGGCCGAAAATTAATTTTCAGAAAATTTTAGGCGGAGGAAGATGCCGAAAACTTCGAAAATTCGCTCTTATAGCCATGCTGCATGACTGTGGTTTTCATAATTTGTGATCTACTCGTGGGAAGCAGGGAACAGGATGATGACGATATCACGAGTCACTTGAATCTGAGCTAGTTTATGTATCCTGCTGACGAATAAATCCTAGCTACTTGATAGTGAATCTTCAGAGAGTTTGTTAGATACAGATAGGTTTGTTTATTTTTTTATTTAAAATTTTTTTTTACCAGATAAGTTTTTTAAACGTTAGCCAAATATCCTACAGCTTTAGTTCTACAGCTCGTAAATCCGGCCCTGACCGCCTTACCGGTTAAGTGTACAGAAAATATGTGAACATTTTTGAAAATTAGCATTGAAAACTAGCAAATTAATACAGAATGTTTATTTTTTTTTTTAACAATTTTAACCAGATAAGCCATTTTGAAAAATATTCACATAAATTACCTTACTTTATGCTGTATTACATACGAAACTTCAAACCGTCATTACAGAGGGATATTTACATTGACGCTTAAATGTTTTTCTGAAGTTGAGCGTGGAAATTTATATAATACGAAAAATTTGTTAATTCAAGATAAAACGGGAGATTATGATTCACCGTGGGATTCCAGTGAATCATTATTGATAAAATTTGTATTTTCGATGATCATTCTTCCTAATTATCCTATCAGAATTAGTAAATTAGCACGTTACAGTTAACCTGGACTAAGATTCTATGCATCAGGTTCGAAGCGCCCGCGGTTGACAGAATGCTATACCTGCTTTACTTACAAGAACTGCGCTTGGTTCGATGGCATGCCTTTCCCACAGCTGTATGAATATTATTCGTTCATCAAAACTCATCATGTTATTTCGAATATATTATAATATATATCCGTTCTTTCAAAAACGTACCTGCCTGATACTGTAGATATAATGTGAAACATAATATATTATACTTTGTAGCTTTACGTAACTACCTACGCACCTACTGTTTGGGGCGATTTGCTAGTTTCCTCACAATATAGATCTATCATCTTCTTGTAATTTTCAAGGAAAATCTCGAAATGAGGAACATGTTATAGCAGGAAATAAAGCTTGGGCAGAAAGGAAAACAGGAAACTGTTAAAAATCGCTAGAAATAAAATACAAGAGGGATCCCGGAAGGTTGTCATTTTTCGGACGGTCACCAAACTGTATGGAAGTTATATTCAACGTCGCTCGTTATAATTAAGTACATGGAAGGAATATGAGGGTTACGTTTCAAAGTATCAGTAATAGGAAATTCATTAAGACAAATCTTTATATATCTAATATATATTTTATCACATAATTAGTTACAACGTATCTGTGAAAGTATACGGTCACTTCCATTTCATTCACCTCTTTGAAACATTTCTGCCTTGATGTTGTATATTATCTTGAAAATTATCGGAAGCACTGGTTGAAATAGTCAAGGATCACTCTAGGTATAATAGGTACTTATATACTGACACCATAATTATAGCTTTCTCTGCAATCAGATTATGATCTTCCATGTGTTATTCATGTTTGTTACACTTTCTTCTGGCCGTGATACATCATTTCATACTTAGCAGTTTTATCTCTCCGTCTCTTTCAAATGATTGGTACAGACGTACATTAATGGTTATCTGTTAAGCTACCTTACTCACTGTAAGTTTTGATGTCGAGTACCTTCTGTGCTTCTTCCGGATTGCCTTCTGCATTCAACATTTATTCCGTCCACTCTAATCCTTCGCGAATCCATAGCAGATCGTGACAATTTCTTTCTGCTTAGCGAGTTTTTTGACAAATATTTATTCTCCATTCTGCTTTATTATTATACCCTTCAAATTCATGTCAAGGAATTGAGATTTAAACAGGTACCTATGTACACATGTATTACTTTGATTAGAAACTAAGTTTGAAAGTACAAAAACTGTATTTTTGACTAAATGACACAATGGATTTTGCTCAAAAAAGGTTTATAAATGGAATGTATTCCGAGCTACTCAAGGTTCAGTTTCTTTCAATTTAATATGGGAAAATACAGTGCTTTTGAAAGGTAGTACGTATTTCTATCTGGAACCACCTGATTTGGTAGGTAGGTATTTCTATCTAGAATCACCAGATTTTGCTCTGAGATTATTGTGGTTACATGTGGTGGTCGTCCAAAATTGAAATGGGCACTCAGAAGTGTCTGAACAAATTCTGACTCAAATCAACCCGAAGTGCCACAAGTATTTCGCCCCGAAATTAATGTGCGCCACTCGTATGACTCCAGCAGTAGGCCTGTTTATGATTGATTCTTGGTTAAAATCACGTTGGTTTATTACGAGCAAATTATCATCGTCAAGGGCAAATTAAAAGTGACACGCATAATTTTAGAGGTAAACTCATAATGTTAGAGGTTTTAGATCAATAAATTAGAAGATTACTTTCTCACAACTGGCGATGGGCCAGGATATTAGTGAATTACTTTATATTGCATGGTGAATTTAGTTTTTGATTTCCAGAAAATACCTATTTTTAATATTAAAGAGCTATGCGAGTTACATACCTGCCCACTAAAGTATTTCATGAAGCTGCTGCCATCAGAGACGCCTCATACGTTACATTCCCGTTCAACAACTATCACCACTAGGTAACTACCTACCTACTTCTCACAAATTTATTTTTCATGGTTTTCTTCCCTTCTTGCAACCATCAATTTGTTGATTAATATTGAATGGTATAATCGCTGGTAGATTCCTTCCGAAAGTTCTGGATGTTTTTGATGGGGCTCTCTTGATGCATACTTGCCAAGAATGTCGGTCATCGAATTCTGTTAGAGCAGACGTATCGATGTCCTCTTAGTCATTCATATTTAAATACAGGTACCCAGGTCGCACTCATTGTTATTACGCACAGGGGAGGCATATTCCATGGCTAAGGGGCCCGCGTATATCTGTTACGGAGAATGTATGAAATCCGGTACTTCTATAGAACCGGAAATTTCAGGAAATTTGACACATTCTCCGGTTCCAAATAACGCTTCTTGGGGATTATACAGAATCGCCGGGGGTTGTATAGAATTCCCGATTTCATAAATTCTTCGCAACATATCCACAACTGATGAACCAGGATGACATATAATATGAGTATCTAACATCGTTTTGTCTTGAATTATTTTGAACTTGGTACGTACCTAGTTGGGAAAATGAATCACATCAGTGTGGCTACAATTTCAATTTACTCTTAGAACATCGCGTAACTGTTTTTGGAACACACAAAAAAAAACAGCTCCTCCGGTTGTGCAAGCCCTTTGCCGTGATACGCTTCATTTAAGAATTCATCATTACATACTCCATAGCATTTACTCAAAACTTATCTCATTTCACCAACATTTGTCATAGTAACTTGTCGGCTTGATGCATCAATAACAAAATGGTGGAGCTATAAATTAATGAGCTAATGAGCAAGAACGTCGGACTTAATTAATCAGAGAATTAATGAGCTAATGAGCTGATCATCGGACAATCAATGGTACTTATCGGTTAACGGGAGGCCACTCATCTATTCAGAAGTCCCAAACAACCTGCTCATTCACGGGATAGTTTCTGGGATTGTTTATCTTTTTTGAGATGCGAGCGCCAGCGAGCATCCAGATCGCTTGACAATGCATTCCACTAATCTATTCAGAAGTCCCAAACAACCTTCAGCTTTTTTTGTAAAACAAATTTGAAAGAATTGTAAAAAATCGCGTCTTTACCCAACTTGGTACCGCCTGCTACACGTTCCACGTTTGCCATCATTCGACACTGACTGAAAACACATCCAGACAACGAACGAAAGCGATAACTAATAATTCAGAAAATAATAATTTAAATAATTTTAAATCGTTAAATGAGTGGCCTCCCGTTAACCGATAAGTACCCAATCAATCACCATGATTATCAGGTGAAGTTGGAAGTTCAGATCTGTGTCTTGTCTGACAGATATGGTAACTTTAGGATCCGTACTTTTTAGTCTGCTGAGGGTTTCCAAAAATGAGAATTGGCTGGGGTATAAGAATTATGCTCGATATCTCTAAACCGCTACGGCTGTGATACTGCTGTTGTATCAACGCAACGTTTGTAGCGGTTGTGAGTAATAGTGAAGTGCTCTGTTGATTTTAGGTGGCCTAGGGTGGCTTGGGCACCCCCTTGTAAGCTCAGCAATCATACTTATCATACTTATCATTCAACACCTTGCAGTTATATTATATATTGATTAAGGCCATCAACAGCGGATGCAAAATTTATTATGAAATATTAGGATGCGTTCAAAATTTCTTTAGGTACAAAGTCTTTCTCCTACGGATTTATGACAATTTATTACCCCCGTGTCGTTCGCTACGAAGCTTGATATTCCCCAATGCAGGCGGAGGAGTACCTGCAGTGATGCATAACAATATTGAGTGGTTGATACCTGAATTTTGGAGTCATCGCGAACTTGAGCACACGAGCACCGAACGTCTATCAAATTTAGAATTTGATTCTTTTGATACAACGTTTAAAATCAATAATCCTGATGATACGTAGCTGCAGATCCGCGCACAAATAACACTCAAAACTTCCAAATTCACTCGTCACAATATATTCCAAAGTCACTTGATTCTTTTCCGATTCTGTAATTGCGATGTTGATTTGATCCTCACTGTGCACTTACCATCAGAGACGTTCTCATGGTGGGTGGATGTCGAGGAATGACTGGATGAACTTGAGCTTGGGTGCTATTTATAGCTCTCGTCACGGCTGTTTCCTCGTACGGTCGTATCCCGTGACGATCTCCGACAAAGAACCGAAAAACCCTCCCCTAGATGTCCCGAGCCCGAGGAGGTCCTCAAGTCTGATTGCATTTCGTGGTGGGGGGGGTTGCTCGTTTCTGCGAGTATTTCCCCCTACAAAATTGTTTCTTATGCAATAATAAGGCGAGAGAAATACGATTCAGAAACGACAAAGGTTTTTGTGTCTGGATTAGGTGGGACGTTGAATGGAAGTAGGTTGCAACTGGGTTGTTTGCTTCCTGATCGTAACGCGAAGTCATCACCCATTTGTCGGGGTGGCTGTGGACAAAATCGAGGCGGTGGATGCCGGGTCCGTAGGAAATGGAGTTACGGAGAAACAGCTCCACACTCATCATCTGGTTCCAGCTTCTCACTCTACTGTGCACTTCGCCTGCTTTGGTTCATTATGTGCTCTAAAAATCAAAGGAAGAAAATATCTAAATTTTCTAAAGTTCGGTTTATTATTTTCAATAATGAACCTTTGGAATTTACCATGGACACATTTTTAACCCCCCCCCCCCCCCCCCGCCGTTTCGAAATTTGCTGCTTTCCGTTCCAGGTTCGTAGAATCGGAAAATTGAATTAAAATTGCATTTTGTGGTACACCATCAATTTGAATTGGACTTTAATTGAACTAGAGTTCAATGTAGTTTGAGTTACTAGGTAGGTAGTACCTACCTAAACCGTTGTGTAATAATTTACCTGTAAAGGTGCCCCCTTCTACGTATATAACATAATGAACGGTTGTGTAATAATTTGCCAATCAATAATACTTCAACGGTTGTTCAAGTTGCAAAAGTGCCGATCAACAAAGTCCAGCCCCTTCTTGGTAGATGAACCGTTGTGTAATAATTTACCGTTGTGTAATAATTTGCCGTTGTGTAGTAATTTGCCGTTGTGTAATAATTTACCGTTGTGTAATAATTTACCGTTGCGCAATAATTTGCCGTTGTGTAATAATTTACCATTTTACAGATCACAGCTCTCCGTGTAGATGATAGCCCTTTATATAATATGTGTACTATTCTATACATATGATATAGATCGCACACCCTCCATAGGTTAGTACCTAACCCCGTACTCGTTACTACGTACCTACCTAAATCACGAGTTAAATGTAAATGAAAATGCCTGTCGGTGCAAAATTCGGGGCCTTACTGTGAACGAACGGCTGGACGTACGATGCTCCGGGTGGTCTTAAAAAACTCCTAAGTTCAAGAACTATTTAAAACCGTAAAAAAATTCACGTAAAAAAAAGGTATAGGTGTCCTGAAAATTTCAACCCTTATTTTGAACCCCTTAGAGATGACTGGCAGTAAAGTCGAGCTTCGAGGACCAACTAGACCCCGAACGGAACCTATAACCCGAATTTCATCAATTCTGTTTCATGGTAACTAAGAAAAGTGGCCCGTCCGGCGTACGGCGGACAGAGAGAAATATTGTTATTGCATTTTCGGATTCTTCATACCTTGAAACGTAAACCATCAAATTCCATCATCATCCAACCATAATTTTTTTTTCGATTCCAATGGTTCATTACTGAAAATAATAAACCAAAATTGTTGTCCGTCCGCTGTACGCCGTACTTATACGGCGTGCACTTTTCTTAGTTACAATGAACCATAATTAATCAAATTTGGTTTGTAGGTTTGGAGTCTAGTTGGTCCGCGACGCTCGGCGTTACTGTCAGTCATCTCTAAGGGGTGACAAATAGGGGCTGAATTTCCAGAACTCAAAAAATTTCAATAGAAGGGCATGGTTTTTGTTACGTTTTTAAATTGATCTCTAACTAAAGAATATTTTGGGAGCATTGTACGTCCAGCCTTTTATTTGCACCGAAAAGCTTCGTCAACATGATCGTGAATCAAACGGTATAAATCCGGCCGGAAGGAGCACCACCACTAAGGAGCACCTGATTATAATCAAGGATGGCTGTACGAAGTCGAGTTGGTTGTTCTGTGATATTATTTCATTTGAAAAATGATGGCTCTTTTGGCTTTTGTTGATAGGTACGTACTTTTGTAACTTGAACAAACGTTATGCTTCATGTGTAACAACAAATAATTAATTATTGAATTATTGAATCCCGCCCATTTTTATGAAACAGCAATTCCCGGGCCGACTCCAATACACGATTTAGAGCTTTCCTGGGGGGAGCACGAGGGTAGTTACTGACCGGTAGCGGTGCGTGGGCTCTGAAAACGGTGGTGCACCAAACCAGAGCACAGAACCAGCAGATTTGTCTACAAACTACCCCAAGGCAACAACTCCCTTCCCTTATTTATTGATTGAGTGATATTCAGCAAAGCTTCTCTTTCAATAAAACGAAAATGTCCACAATTTCTACTTCAAATGAGCCACCTTCATGTGTTATAAAAACGCTGCAAATCCCTGCACAACGGTTTATTATTTTGTATAGAATACCCTTCTGTTACAGATCACAGCTCTATGTATAGATAACCCGTCTATATCATATAATATGTACTATTCTATTATATACATATTATGTAGATCGCAGACCCTCCGTAGGTTAGTTACTAACCCCGTACTCGTTACTAGGTACCTACCTAAATCACGAGTTAAATGTTGCTAAAATAATTCTGCCGATGACAAACAGTACCTAACAAAAAGAAACACACATAATGAAGTTCTGAAAAGAAATTGTTGATGAGGAGTGAAAAAAGTTGCAAAAGTACCTACCAACAAACTCCAGCTTCTACGTAGATACCAACTTCTACGTAGATGGTATAATGAACCGTTGTGTAATAATTTACCGTTGAGTAATAATTTACCGTCGTAATAATTTACCCATCAATAATACTTCAACGTTTGTTCAAGTTTCACTACCTACCAACAAACTCCAAAAGAGCCATCATTTTTCAAATTAAATAATATCACAGAACAACCAACTCGACTTCTTACTCCGCCAATATAATCAGGTGATCCCTACCAATGATTGGCCATATTCACAAATTCCTATTGTGGGCGCGTCTCTGATTACGAGATTTGGTTTGAATTGTATACAATTTCATTCACACTGGAGTCGAAAATGCCTGTCGGTGCAAACTTCGGGGCCTTACTGTGAACGAACGGCTGGACGTACGATGCTCCGGATGGTCTTAAAAAACTCGCAAGTTCAAGAACTATTTAAAACCGTAAAAATATATACGTAAAAAAATGGTATAGGCGTTTTGAAAATTTCAACCCCTATTTTGAACCCCTTAGAGATGACTCACAGTAACGTCCAGCTTCGAGGACCAACTAGACGCCGAACGGAACCTATAACCCGAATTTCATCAATTTTTTTCCATGGTAACTAAGAAAAGTGGCCCGTACGGCGTACGGCGTACGGCGGACAGACAGAAATATTTTTATTGCAGTTTTGGATTCTACATACCTTGAAACGTAAACCATCAAATTTTGAGGGGGGGTAAGAATTTTTTTTTTCATGCTCGATTCCTATGGTTCATTATTGAAAATAATAAACCAAAATATAGTAAACTAAAATGTAACAAAACAATGACCCGTTGGCCGGAGTGTTTCTTCGCGGCACCCTCAAGAAAAACAACAACAACAAATTGAATCGAAGGGATCGAATCGATTGTGAAAACGAACGATTTTGGAGTAGAAATCAGATTTTGGGGACAGGGCCCAAAGTGGGCGTGGCGAACTAATTTTTACTCGGCTGAGCATGCGCGGATGGGCCACTTTTCTCAGTTGCCATGGCGACACTCGGTCCCAGGACCCAGAACCTACCTGCCAGTTTCAGGAGCCTAGGTTTCGATTTCGACTGCAGGACATCGATTACTGTCGCTTTATTCCGATAGCATGCTTGGTCTATGGAGCACACCACGGATGATCTACTAGAATATTGAATATCCATAGAATTTCCATTCCATAGCCAGAGAAATCTGGCGAGTCGCTGTTGAACTTTGTGAAAAACGCTAGGTACAGTGTACAGAGGGAAATTCAAATCCCACCTGAACAATGGAGTTTTTTTTTACTCCCAGTGTTTTTGGGTGCCGGGGCAGTGGCCTTATGGACGCAACGCCCCTGGTACTGACCACAGAAAATAGTAGTCTACGCAGAAGGGGCTGCTATACAAGTGAATAATAAACCGTTGTGTAATAATTTGCAGCATTTTTGTCAGAAATTTCAAAAGAGAAGCGACCGAAATTTGGATTTTGAAGGATCGACAGGCGCTTCCGCTAGTTCGGTACCTAATCTCAGAAGCAGAAACGATGCTTGAAATATTAGCTGTATTAGTGAAATATTAGCTGTACAAAAACAACCCTTTCAATTTAATTTGAATTTCGAAACCAAGATGTATAAAAAAGTTATTCTAGGTAGTTGGTGTAATTATTCTTCTTCTACTGCAGACGCACATGACTGAGTAATCATCTGCAGTGGAGCTTACTAACCATCAGATAGTCGTCATTCCTGAACCCAGGAACCGAACCACTTGTCCTCCTTGCTCAAACCGCAGGACTAGCAGAAGAAACGACCCTTGAACTTGATGCCGATTTTCTTCCTACTTTCCTCTGATTCCTCCGCCGCATTTTAAACGATTATTACCCTCTTGAGAGAAAAAAAACTGGTTGATGAACGCGGATGAATGAGTTTCCAATAACCACATCGCTATGGCAATCAGTTTTTGGGAAACTAAAGGAAAGCCACTTTCTCTGTAGGATGTTCCGTTACCGAATGCCAGTAGGTGTCCGGTTCAAAAGATCCAGTTTATGTACCTTTTGGATTATTATTTTCAATATTGAACCATTGGAATCGAGCATGAAAAAAAAAAGTTCTTACCCCCCCTCAAAATTTGATGGTTTACGTTTCAAGGTATGTAGAATCCGAAAATCCAATACAAATATTTCTGTCTGTCCCCCGTACGCCGTACGGGCCACTTTTCTTAGTTACCGTGAATCAAAATTGATGAAATTCGGGTTATAGGTTCCGTTCGGGGTCTAGTTGGTCCTCGAAGCTCGACGTTACTGTCAGTCATCTCTAAGGGGTTCAAAATATGGGTTGAAATTTTCAGAGCGCCTATACCTTTTTTTTACGTGAATTTTTTTACGATTTTAAATAGTTCTCGAACTTGGGAGTTTTTTAAGACCACCCGGAGCACCGTACGTCCAGCCGATCGTTCACAGTAAGGCCCAGGAATTTCGACACCAGGGTGAATGAAATTGTATACATCAGACCAAATCTCGTCACCAGGGACGCGCCGACAATAGGAAATTGGCCGGAGATAAAATCATTGCTAGGGATCACCTGATTTTATAGGCGGAGTATGAAGTCGAGTTGGTTGTTCTGTGATATTATTTCATTTGAAAAATGATGGCTGTTTTAGAGTTTGTTGATAGGTAGTGAAACTTGAACAAACGTTGAATATTATTGATGGGTAAATTATTACTACGCGATGGTAAATAATTACTCAACGGTAAATTATTACACAACGGTTCATTATATACCATCTACGTAGAAGGGGCTGGAGTTTGGTGGTAGGTACTTTCGCAACTTTTTTCACTCCTCATCAACAATTTCTCTTCAGAACTTCGTTATGTGTGTTTCTTTTTGTTAGGTACTGTTTGTCATCGGCAGAATTATTTTAGCAACATTTAACTTGTGATTTAGGTAGGTACCTAGTAACGAGTACGGGGTTAGGTACTAACCTACGGAGGGTCTGCGATCTACATAATATGTATAGAATAGTACCTACATATTATATTATATAGACGGGTTATCTATACAGAGAGCTGTGATCTATAACAGATTTTATAGATTAACAGAGGGTATTCTGTACAAAATAATAAACCATTGTGCAGGGATTTGCAGGTATTTTTTTTTTTTTGTTGAAATGTGGCCGATAAATGAATTCTTCGCGCTTGTTGATGGTCGACGTGCAGCCTGAATTGGTTCGTAATTAGAAGTCCTTCCCTTTCGCACACAGTAGGTACAGCGTTATAGGAGATGCTCATTATGCAGGTACTAGATTCATTTGTTTAGATACCCTTCAGTCCACTGGAAACCCTCATTTGATATTCATCATGGGATCTTGTATACTAAATAAGTACACTACTACTACTACTACTATAGTGCCTCACAACTTTTACCGCATGAGAATGGAATCTTCACCATGGGGATCGGATGGTTGAAACACAGGAAAATATAGAATGAATATACCTAATTATTATCCTCTACAATCAAGTTTACAATTGAAAAAATAAAAAGAAACAAATAAATTAGAAATTAGAGAAATTGATTTTTTTTCTGATACCGGTATCAGTATCAAATGGGAAGTATCGATACCAAAAGTAGTGTTATCAAATGAATAGTATCGATATCGTATTCGTATAAATATTTTATAGATTCCAAAACGCCCCTGATACTTTTTTTTGTAGGTTTTCGCATAGGCATTGCATTTCAAAAATGGGGCCATTTACAATGAACGGTGTTCATTGAACACTCCATAATAGGTCAGAATTTCCAAAACAACCTAGCTGCATTTTCCGTTCAGCCAAGGGGAAGGCGGCAGAATACATTCTGCCACCTATAATCCGTTAATCCCAAGTTTCAAAGGCTGCATTCTCTCACCTATTTCTTGAAAAACAATGCTACATTCTGCCATCTGGCTGAAAGGGAAAAATAACAGTTGAAATAACAGTCATGTAGTACCTGTTAACTTTATTGGTGTATTTGAATACCTTCGTTATTGATGTATTTGAATACATTCTGCCACATATAATCCGTTAATCCCAAGTTTCAAAGGCTACATTCTGTCTGTGTTTGTGTATCGGAAATATATCGGAAACCTTCAAAATAAAGCAGTTGGAAGCCTACACGTGACGGAACCACTCGTAACTGCTCCATGACCAACTATCAACTACTGAGCGAGCCGAGTCCCAGGTGGCAGATTGATGTGTTGACATAGGTGACGGAGTGTAGGATGCGATGTTCTCCTTTGGACAGTAGAGAGGTGGCAGTGATTCACGCCCGGGGGAGGGCAGTACGAAGAACAACATTTATTTAAACAAATTGGAAATGTGCAGAGGCGTTGCGTCCATAAGGCCACTTGGGCCACTGCCCCGGCATCCAGAAACACAAAAAACTCCAAAAAAATGCCAACCATTTGTTCAGTTGGCATTCGAATTTCCTTCCGTATACTGTACCTAGCATTTTTCACGAAGTTCAACAGTGACTCGACAGAGTTCTCTCTCTCTGTCCCAACCTATGTCTGGCATGGCTGCGGCCAAGACAAGTAACTGGGAAGAAGAAGAAGACAGAGATCTCTGGCTATGGATATTCGAGCATTTTATCAGAATTTAGCTACAGTAATCGATGTCTTGCAATTGAAATCGAAACCTACGCTTCTGAAACTGGCAGGTCCAGTGACCCGGTGTCCCCATGGCAACGGAGAAAAGTGGCCCGTCCGCGCAAGCTCAGTCGAGTAAAAAATTGGTTAGCCACGCCCATTTTGGGCCCGAGGCCAACATTTCCTTCCAAAAATCGTTTGTGTTCACAATCGATTGGATTGTTTCAATTCATGTTGTTATCTCGATACGAGATGCTTGTCCTTCTATCTGTCCTCCGCTAAAAATTCTTATCATGGAATAAAGGGAGCCCTTTATTCCATGTTCTTATCACTTTCGCCGCCGTTCTGTTCCTATGCTGAGTTTTCAATTTTCTGCTTACGTTTCGAATTTTGTATGTTCCCATTCGAGTTCCCAGGACAGATTTGGATTTGCGATAATTAAGTGCGTTGTGTCCCGTCTGTGGTCTTGTGGATTGATCGACGTCAACATACACAGATAAGTACCTAGCTTCTTGTCTGATTCTCCATCCAAGTAGGTACTGGCCGGCGGGTCAATAGAGAGTTCCTAAAGACTAAAGTCGGGAAGATGTGTTCGGATTTATCTCAACTGCGCATGCGCGTCGCCCAAGTTCAAACTTATTTCCTTAAGTTCGACTTATTCGGCCTTATGCATAAGGCGCGTTATCTCCCAGGGCACAAACTTTAGGAATCATCTTTAACCTTACTCAGGGGTAACAGTGCACAGCTTTTTGCCGCGTTTTGTCGTTTTTTTTTTTTTAACGCGTCATGTGTTGTCGGTCCTCGCCATCGCCAGCGTCTTTCAAAGTTACTCCAAGCGTCTTTCAAAGAATTTGCTAGATTGTTGCGATATCAAATTAGGATAAAAAAGTGAGTATACCTACCTATACTATGTAATGGAATGGATTTCGCGTTGTGGTAAGTTAAGTGACGTTACTTTTTAATTCACTCCTACCCCCACCACTTCTGTCAAACCGGACTTATTGGTTAGCATCCAAAGGCTGCTCGCCTTAGATGTGGCCAAAAGATATGGCCGTTCCCTAATGAACTTATCTCTTAGGAACTCTCTATTACTTCGTTGTATTTTAGTCTAGTTCGTTGTTTTTAGTTGTTGTTTAGTTTATTTGCTTCTGTATTTTTGTACCACATGAATTCGGTGGCTAACTTACAGTCGAAATTTTCGACGTTTTCCTACGAGGATAGAGTTAGGATTGAAAGTTTAGGCAGTTGCTGAGTATTAGTCAGTATGAAGCTATAGAACTTTTAGCTTCTGGTAATCCTGGGTACTGGTCAGAACTATTGTGAACACAGTGCTTACATTCTGACTTGCTAAGAGCTGCGGTTGATTAAAATCCACCCATTTCTCATAAGAAGACATTTTGTTTTTTCTACAGGTATTTTGTAGAAAAAGCTGTTAATTTGTTTTCCGGTTTGGTGGCCCACCATTTTCAGAGCCCACGCACCGCTACTGAAAATTTGAATTCTTCTTACTGCCCTTCCCCTTGGCTGAACCCCGTCAATACAATAAATTACTGACAAGTCAAAATATGCAGCCGACGATTTCAACATCTTCAAACTTCACTTGCGTATGTCAAAGCTGACGAGCGGACTTCGGAGAGAGAGAACACAGCCTCGTCACACCTACAAAGAACTGACTGAGTTGGACGAAGTTATCATTAAATTATGTCTGGCAAAGGTCTTTGTGCCACGATTTCATGTTCGACGCGCTCTTTTCCTTGTTTCGTAAGGCAATCCGTGGTTCGTACGAATGTCCGCGGGTTAAAAGACGTGTTGCAAACGTTTAAATTGTAATCGGAACGTGAATGCGCAGACGAAAAGGGCGACTCCGAGCCTGCCAATGACAGTTTTTAATCGCGACATTCAAACAATGGGCCGTTAGTATTCACGCAAACGCCTTTCGCAAGAGATGATCGCGAAACCGAAGAGTTTTCACACTCGATTTCCAGGGGAGGACTTTCCTGTATGAGACGATGTGTGATTTGAATAAGAAATGGACTTAGCCTCATCTGACTTTTATTTGAAGGCAGAGAAATCTCGAAGATGCTGGATTATCACTGGCTCTGATTTATTTAAATTGTGGTCGCCGTACAGGCCTATATACATACCTACCTCATTTTCTGCATTAAGTTCAGTTGTGTGAGGGGTAAACGTTCGAAATAAATGACATTATAAACCATCATTAACCATGTTTGATTGTGCACATCCTCAAAGTTTGTCCATTTTAAACTATTTAGTACTAATTATTAAATAGAGTATGAAACTCTTCAAGCATTATCTTCCGTACATCCCTCGTTCACACGGTATTACACGATGTAATTCATTGTTTAAGATACCGATCCCTCACCCTAAATGCGATTTTTTAAAGAGACAGTTTCCGTTTTTAGGGCCAAGATTGTTTTCAGAATATCAAGCAAATTGACAATTTTATTAAATTTAAAACTACAATTAATGTTCTTTTGCTTTATTATTTTCAATAATGAACCATTGGAATCGAGCAAGAAAAAACTCGGCGCTCCGCGCCTCGCCAGGGGGCAAGCCCCCTGGACCCCCGGTTACCTCTATTTACATACTTCGGACGAAATTATAGAAACACAGAATGTGTTTTAGCTCACGCGTTTCACATAAACCGCAACTCAGCTGATCCGAGGCCTGGGCAGCGTCAAGTTTAAGTCCTAAGGTGCCCACATACCAAATTACAGCTTCGTAGAGTGAATATCATAGAAATTAGCTTTAGGAGCAACTCAGCTGATCCGGTGCCTGGGCAGCGTCAAGTTAAAGTCCTAAGAAGCCCACATACCAAATTACAGCTTCGTAGAGTGAATATCATAGAAATTAGCTTTAGGAGCAACTCAGCTGATCCGGGGCCTGGGCAGCCTTCAAGTTAAAGTCCTAAGGTGCCCACATACCAAATTACAGCTTCGTAGAGTGAATATCATAGAAATTAGCTTTAGGAGCAACTCAGCTGATCCGGTGCCTGGGCAGCGTCAAGTTAAAGTCCTAAGAAGCCCACATACCAAATTACAGCTTCGTAGAGTGAATATCATAGAAATTAGCTTTAGGAGCATCTCAGCTGATCCGGGGCCTGGGCAGCGTCAAGTTAAAGTCCTAAGATGCCCACATACCAAATTACAGCTTCGTAGAGTGAATATCATAGCAATTAGCTTTAGGAGCAACTCAGCTGATCCGGGGCCTGGGCAGCCTTCAAGTTAAAGTCCTAAGGATCCCACATACCATTTTACAGCTTCGTAGAGTGAATATCATAGAAATTAGCTTTAGGAGCAACTCAGCTGATCCAGGGCCTGGGCAGCGTCAACTTAAACTCCTAAGGTGCCCACATACCAAATTACAGCTTCGTAGAGTGAATATCATAGAAATTAGCTTTAGGAGCAACTCAGCTGATCCGGGGCCTGGGCAGCGTCAACTTAAACTCCTAAGGTGCCCACATACCAAATTACAGCTTCGTAGAGTGAATATCATAGAAATTAGCTTTAGGAGCAACTCAGCTGATCCGGGGCCTGGGCAGCGTCAAGTTAAAGTCCTAAGGAGCCCACATACCAAATTACAGCTTCGTAGAGTGAATATCATAGTAATTAGCTTTAGGAGCAACTCAGCTGATCCGGGGCCTGGGCAGCCTTCAAGTTAAAGTCCTAAGGTGCCCAGATACCAAATTACAGCTTCGTAGAGTGAATAACATAGAAATTAGCTTTAGAAGCCAATCAGCTGATCCGGGGCCTGGGCAGCGTCAAGTTAAAGTCCTAAGGAGCCCACATACCAAATTACAGCTTCGTAGAGTGAATATCATAGAAATTAGCTTTAGGAGCAACTCAGCTGATCCGGGGCCTGGGCAGCGTCAAGTTAAAGTCCTAAGGAGCCCACATACCAAATTACAGCTTCGTAGAGTGAATATCATAGTAATTAGCTTTAGGAGCAACTCAGCTGATCCGGGGCCTGGGCAGCCTTCAAGTTAAAGTCCTAAGGTGCCCAGATACCAAATTACAGCTTCGTAGAGTGAATAACATAGAAATTAGCTTTAGAAGCCAATCAGCTGATCCGGGGCCTGGGCAGCGTCAAGTTAAAGTCCTAAGGAGCCCACATACCAAATTACTGCTTCGTAGAGTTAATATCATAGAAATTAGCTTTAGGAGCAACTCAGCTGATCCGGGGCCTGGGCAGCGTCAAGTTAAAGTCCTAAGGTGCCCAGATACCAAATTACAGCTTCGTAGAGTGAATAACAGAAATTAGCTTTAGGAGCCACTCAGCTGATCCGGGGCCTGGGCAGCGTCAAGTTAAAGTCCTAAGGAGCCCACATACCAAATTACAGCTTCGTAGAGTTAATATCATAGAAATTAGCTTAAGGAGCAACTCAGCTGATCCGGTGCCTGGGGAGCGTCAAGTTAAAGTCCTAAGGTGCCCAGATACCAAATTACAGCTTCGTAGAGTGAATAACAGAAATTAGCTTTAGGAGCCACTCAGCTGATCCGGGGCCTGGGCAGCGTCAAGTTGAAGTCCTAAGGAGCCCACATACCAAATTACAGCTTCGTAGAGTGAATATCATAGTAATTAGCTTTAGGAGCAACTCAGCTGATCCGGGGCCTGGGCAGCGTCAAGTTAAAGTCCTAAGGTGCCCAGATACCAAATTACAGCTTCGTAGAGTGAATAACAGAAATTAGCTTTAGGAGCCACTCAGCTGATCCGGGGCCTGGGCAGCGTCAAGTTGAAGGCCTAAGGAGCCCACATACCAAATTACAGCTTCGTAGAGTTAATATCATAGAAATTAGCTTAAGGAGCAACTCAGCTGATCCGGGGCCTGGGCAGCGTCAAGTTCTTATAAACCGAAGGACGATTCGCGAACGACTGAAACTCCGATTTACATAAATAAAATTACTCACTTCAAACGGGTTTGTCGCAATAAACATCTGGTGATATGTTTATTGGTTGTCATGTTAATGTCACACATTTCGTTCCCATCCCGCGTTCCATTTTCGGCTAGTTAGTCCATGGCTAAAACACATTCTGTGTTAAAAATTCTAACCCCCCCTCAAAATTTGATGGTTTACGTTTCAAGGTATGCAGAATCCGAAAATGCAAGAAAAATATTTCTGTTTGTCCGCCGTACGCCGTACTGACCACTTTTCTTAGTTACCATGAAAAAAAATTGATGAAATTCGGGTTATAGGTTCCGTTCGGGGTCTAGTCGGCCCTCAAAGCTCGGCGTTACTGTCAGTCATCTCTAAGGGGTTCAAAATAGGGGTTTAAAATTTCAAAACGCCGTAGCTCGAAAACTTTCAATAGAAGGGTATGATTTTTTTTAACGTTATTAAATTTGTCTTGAGCTAAATTTTTTGAGACCACCCGGAGCATTGTACGTCCAGCCATTCGTGAGCAACCAAAAAGCATCGTCAACACGATCGTGAATCAAACGGTATACATCCGGCACGGATATCATCGCTAGGGAGCGCCTGGTTATAATCAAGGATGGCTTTATGAAGTCGAATTGTGTGTTCTGCGATATTATTTCATTTGATAAATGATGGACTATTGGGTTTTGTTGGTAGATACTTGTGAAACTTGAACAAACGCATGCACGCACGTATTATTGATGGGTAAATTATTACACAACGGTACACAACGGTAAATTATTACACAACGGTAAATTGTTAGAGAACTGTAAATTATTACACAACGGTTCTTCTACCAAGAAGGGGCTGGATTTTGTTGATCGGTACTCTTGCAACTTGAACAACCGTTGAAGTGTTATTGATGTGCAAGTTATTACACAACGGGTCATTATACTTGACCAGAGGGTAGGTATTGACCACAGAAAGCAGTGATCTACGCAGAAGGGGCGTCAATTTCACTCCACATCAACAATTTTCCTTCAGAACTTCATTATTTGCGTTTCTTTTCGCCATTTTAGTTACTGTTTGTCATCGACAGAATTATTTTAGCAACATTTAACTCGTGATTTATGTAGGTACCTAGTGACGAGTATTTCAACGGAAGGGTGTTTAACCCAAATTTCGTCACCAGGGACGCGCTAGCAATCGGGAATTGGCCCGAGATAAAATCGTTGCTAGGGATCACCTGATTATATTCACAGAGTATGAAGTCGAGTTGGTTGTTCTGTGATATTATTTCATTTGGAAAATGATGGCTGTTTTGGAGTTTGTTGATAGGTAGTGAAACTTGAACAAACGTTGAAGTGTTATTGATGGGTAAATTATTACAGAGTGGTAAATTATTATACAAAGGTTCATTATACCATCTACGTAGAAGGGGCTGGAGTTTGTTGGTAGGTACGTTTGCAACTTTTTCACTCCTCATCAACAATTTCTCTTCAGAACTTCATTATGTGCGCATCTTTTTGCCATTTTAGTTACTTTTTGTCATAGACAGAATTATTTTAGCAACATTTAACTCGTGATTTATGTAAGTACCTAGTAACGAGTGCGTGGTTAGGTACTAACCTACGGAGGTTCTGCGATCTACATAATATGTATAGAGTAGTAGGTACATATGTTATATAGAAGGGTTATCTTTACAGAGAGCTGTGATCTGTAACAGAAGGGTATTCCGTACAAAATAATAGACCGTTGTGCAGGGATTTGCAGCGTTTTTAAGATACAGTTTCCGTTTTTAGGTCCAAGATTGTTTTCAGAATTGCCTCTACATGTTAAGCAAATTGTCAATTTTAGTAAATTTAAAACTACAATGAATGTTCTTTATAATCACCAATTTCATAATGACTTGTGTATTTCCCTTCTCAGCTTTATTCAGTAATTACTTTCAATTATTGTATTATTAATATGTTTTTCAACTTTACTTGTATATCCTAATATTTATCGTATGTTCGGATGGTTGCACTTGTCATGTTGTATCTCTTCTCTAGTTAACTCCTGATCTCCAGACAATTGTCTTAAATTATGGAGATCAGTAGCTGCCTTTCTGTTTCTCTCATGACGTATACCTTATTTCGTTTTGCACTGAAGTATCGAATACTTCTTTTTGTATTAGTTATTTGTACATTGTGTAAATAAATGGCATTTACAACATTTAAAAAAACTGACTTGAAATTCAAGTAAAAATTGTACCTAGTTGTTTATGAGAATTCACATGTAAGTACATGAAAAATAGACGACTGACAATCAAAATGTCAGAGATGAATAAGCGGGTGATTTTCGTCACACTCTTGTTACCACTCCTGATCTTCCCCTGTAAATTATTTTTGTTTTTCATGTTGGTGCTTCAGTGAGAAATACCAACTTTCAAGGCCCGAGGCCTCGAATATTATCCGATCGTAATTTACGATTGTGCCAAAAGATTCCACTTTGGTCTTGCGCCTGCACCAATTTCCTCGTCATTACATTTTTCTAGGGGTCCGAGGTTGATACCTATCTACTGGTACTGCAAATGACTGCATCATTTTCACAGTGAAGACACGTTCAGATGCTATCCGCCACATTAATTCCACCTAACAATTCAAAAGGCGAAGCGTCAAAGCAATGACCGCAATGATCGCGGTAACGTCCCGCGGCCTTATTTCCTGTTTCCTGAGCTGATGACCCGCTACCAGCGACCTTCACCTGCCGACCTTTGCGCATGCGCATCAACCTCGCCGCAACCCCGGATCCTAATTATTGCGAATCCCATACATCCTTGGAGCGTCCCTACAGCTGTCATCATTGTTTACTGTGAGTTTTACCGGGAGTTCCTCCTATTTTAATGGTTTCGTCACTTGTTTCTCCAAGAGTCTCGCCTCGTAGCGTCGTGACAGCAATTATTATGGATTTTTCACGGACTGAGTCTAAACGGTTATTATTCATTGAAGAATGGCAAACCCACGCTGGAATAAACTTGCTTAAACTGGTTTTAACATATTCGGTTCGCTCTCGGGAAAAGAACGAATCTCTTCACCAAATCTATCGACCCATGGTGAGTATAAAGTACACAAAAATTGGAATGCATGTAAGGAAATAGAATCGTGGAATGCCGCTAGAAAGAGAACATTATGTTCACATGAAAAGTAACACCAAGTAGGTTTTACCCGGTATTTCGACCCCCAGAGAGGCCGTCTTCAGTATCCAACAAAGGGATTAGGATTTTCCAATCCATCGTGACGGATGATGCGCGATCCTGGCGCATCATAGTGCTGGTTCAACAGCGTAACCTTCCTACTATATCTTGACGGATGTGCTTGTGAATTAGTTGGACGAGATTAGTTCACTCTGCAGTTTAGATGTAATTACATGCCTTCGTGTGCCTTGAGTGAACATCCGTTGATAAGATTTTTACGTGGCTACTAATTAAGAACACAACTGAAATTAGTTATCTTGTAGAATGCAGTTGGGATGGTCCGCAGTTGGAATGGAATGCAGTTGGGATGAATGTGAAACGATAATCATAAGCTGTCATCAGGAGACAGTTCCTCCGTCGCCTCCTTCGCCATTGCTAACATGAATATTAAAGGCCTGTACTTTTCACAATTACCAGATAGGAGTAATGGGCAAAACACCTGGATCCTATTCCACCAAACTCTACTCCAACTCTTCGCTCTTCGCTTTTTTTTTTTCAAGTAGTTATGTCCCACGAAATTTAATTGGCAAAGTGAAGAGGCAGAGTGAAATGCGGAGTGCAGAGTTCGTGTTCCAATACCCTCAAATCTTCACTATCGGTCTTCACTTTGCACTCTGCGAAAGAAGTGGAACGCAGAGTTCGAACGATTCTCCATTGATTTCTAACACTCTTCAGTTAGTAATTGTTTTGCAGAGTTCCAGCTGTGTCAGTAGCCATCAATGTTTGCGGTCTCATCCTCATACTCGTCTCGAATATCGGGCGGAGAATCTATGGTAACCATTGTGCCGTCAACACAGCCACAAACGAATGCCTCCTTTCCTATAAAATGTGAACCTATAATCAGTGGTGTCATTAGGCCATCGAACGGGGAAATGAAACAACACATTCACAGTTAGATTAATTACTCTTTGGACAGTACGGCAAGTGGTCGACTTACCTATACCGTGTGCTCGACTTATTGCTTGGTACACAGATCCATTTCCTAGCCAGAGTAGTGAGAATTTGCTGTATAGGAGAAAGCGGCTTACTTCTTCTACAAGTAGGTTCAAGTCGATAAGCAATGCGACTACAGACTACGTACAAAGGAACTCAAACTGCTCCTTATTCAGTCTAAAACATTCGATAAAGTTGAGATCTCTAATGCTGTCTTCATAATAATTCACCCGTTCTCGATACACAATCCTCCTCGTTCACGAAGTTGCCGTTCATCGTCACTTGAGTCCTCGCTAGAATAAATTAGGGTGTTCATTTTCGAGTGCGCAAAACAAATCGAGAGTGGATGGAAAAATTTGGAAAAAATGAAGAGTCAGCGTTATCAAATGAAGAGTACCAGCTGAAACAGAAAGGCTGGAACGAAAATGATAAAATTGCTTTGCGAATCCACAGCTCTGCCTTTGCATTTCACTCTGCCTCTGCAGACGAAAATGCATTTCTCGGAACGTAAATAGTCTGCAAACACGGAGTGCAGAGTAGGGATTTGTAGAGTCGTCTTCTTGGAACAGAAATGATTTTAAAAAAATGGAGGAACGCTTTTCTACTGCACTCTTAAAATTTGGCAAAGTGCAAAGTGAAGAGTAGACAGTTCTAGCAGAGTTTGGTGGAATTATAATTTTGTTGCTACCAAATCCAAGTTGAATACTGCAATAGGGTGAGGGCATAATATAACATTCGGATTGAATAATATAGAAAATAACTACCTCAAAATTGTGAAGTGCGCAGGTTTATATGGAAAATGCTAGCAGAGAGGTCATCAATCTTAGGTCAATATTGTTCCGTCACTGAAGCATCACACGTAGCAGATGTCATCTGTCTCATTTACGCCTTCCAGCCCAATAAGTATTTCTTCAATGTGAAGAAGAGCATACGTCGTGTATTGTTAGTCTCTAGAATCACCTTCGGGTGAGTTTTCTCCACGGGTGCTTGAAAGACACGAATCCACAGGTGGTCTGAAACCTTTGATGGCTTTTGGGGCTCGCCCAACGAACCAAGGCCGCCCATCAATACAGAAAACATCTGAATCGATTGAAACTCCATTCGGAAGGATGATCCTGGTGGTCTGTGGAGCCCACCTAGAAAGCGAAAGTCTATCTGTCACACGTCCTAGTCCACTTTCATAAGTTAAACTATTGTAAAACGACTCCTCCAGTTATGTCACAGCCGTCCCGAAAGCGTCTTGTTTCCTTCTTTTACATCATACAATGCTTCGGTTCATCAGCTTAGAGCGAGCTTTCTGTTGACAATGCGTGATCCGACACCCGCGGTACCGCTGGTCACAGCTACTGTCCGCAGTATGGCCCAGATAATACGGCGGAACTGTGAGATTGTTACGGACCAGTACTTCGATAGAGAAAAACATACTAAAACTAGGTAGTGACACTTGTTTTTTTTACTAACCGTACACTCAGTTCAGCGACTGAACTACCCGTAAGTAGCGCAGAGCTATTACAGTTTCATAGGGATCCATAATCCTCCATAGTAGGTATGCGTAGTTATGGATGACTTGGAAGATGCGTATTGCTGAAAGCTGAACCTACCTTAGTACAATAAAGGACGATTCCAGATTTCCTGGCCTAACGTTATGATTGGAGATCATAGATACATTAATAAATTTCACTTCAGGATTGTAAGGATCAGCTGGATCATAGGATAGTAGTGTTGTTCTAATCAACAGAGATCTGATAACCAAGTGTTTAATTCAACCAAAGACTGTGAAGTCAATGAGCACAAACTGCTGCCTAGTTTGCCCAAGCCATGATTACATAATATCTCAGGTGAATCTGTATAATTAGAATGTAATGAATCATTCCGCCGTATGCACCAGTAGAGTATGCGCCGTATGCATCATTATTGCAATTAAAATAGGAAGTTCGTGGATCAGGATCTTTTGTAAGATATCTGTGTTTGTAGTATTTCAAACTTATGTATATCCACAAGCAACCCCTTTTCCAAGGGAAGGGTGAGTTATTTGGTTTAGGTTATTAGATGTAAGCATATAAGTAGTGTAGTGAATGTATAGTTACGCACATCCACTACGAGAGGCGGCGAGGTAGGTTGTGCCCGGTTTGGTTATAGCGCAGTGCTACCACCATGCCCGGGATCTTTTAGGATGCGTGTCTGGTTTTGGTTATAGGCGAACTACCACCATGCCCAGGATCTTTTTGGGAGCGTTGCCTGGTTTGGTTATAGGCGAACTACCACCATGCCCAGGATCTTTTCGGGAGCGTTGCCTGGTTTGGTTATAGGCGAACTACCACCATGCCCAGGATCTTTTCGGGAGCGTTGCCTGGTTTGGTTATAGGCGAACTACCACCATGCCCAGGATCTTTTTGGGAGCGTTGCCTGGTTTGGTTATATGCGAACTACCACCATGTCCAGGATCTTTTTGGAGGCGTGCTAGGTTTGGTTATAGGCGAACTACCACCATGCCCAAGATCTTTTTGGGAGCGTTGCCTGGTTTGGTTATAGGCGAACTACCACCATGCCCATGGATCTTTTTGGAGGCGTGCTTGGTTTGGTTATAGGCGAACTACCACCATGCCCAAGATATTTTTGGGAGCGTTGCCTGGTTTGGTTATATGCGAACTACCACCATGTCCAGGATCTTTTCGGGAGCGTTGCCTGGTTTGGTTATAGGCGAACTACCACCATGCCCAGGATCTTTTCGGGAGCGTTGCCTGGTTTGGTTATAGGTGAACTACCACCATACCCAGAATCTTTTCGGGAGCGTTGCCTGGTTTGGTTATAGGCGAACTACCACCATGCCCAGGATCTTTTTGGAGGCGTGCTTGGTTTGGTTATAGGCGAACTACCACCATGCCCAAGATATTTTTGGGAGCGTTGCCTGGTTTGGTTATATGCGAACTACCACCATGTCCAGGATCTTTTTGGAGGCGTGCTTGGTTTGGTTATAGGCGAACCACCACCATGCCCAAGATCTTTTTGGGAGCGTTGCCTGGTTTGGTTATAGGCGAACTACCAACATGCCCAGGATCTTTTAGGTTCAAGGAGAGAGATGAGGAGTGAGGAGAGAAAGAGATAAGTCGGTGACTTAAGGAGAGCATAGAATGGCTAGAAAGGCGAAGGAGGCGAGTATTTGTAGCCCTTAGGGCTATCTCCCTCCATCCTCCAGCTAGTGGAGGATGGTGGGGATCCCCACTGGGTTCCTCGGTTCCTCTGCGTCTTCCGTCCCCACTTCTATGTTTATTTGGCGAGATCTTAATTTCACAAGGAGTGGTTCTGGGAGGATACCACGACAAGTAGGTTTTATCATAAATAAATAGACTGCTCCGCAGTACCTACCGCTGCTTCACTCACTGCTTCTATCTTGTTGAAATGTATAGGCGAATAATCGTATAGGCAAGGACCAACTAAGTAACTTAAAATTTCAGTCAAATCGGACGATTTGCATGAGATGTAGATGGATTAAATTCGCTGCTACATATGCGCATCAAATACCACGTTCATTGTTTTAATATCTTCCAAAGTTCACAAGAATCGTTTGAAGACCTACAAGAAATCAAGTTAGTGAAAGCAGCTCTGAAATGAAAAATTCGAGTGGAAATTCGGATTTTAGAAAACTGTTCATGAGGGCTTTCATTTCCTTGGTGGATATGGAGTTGGATATTTACCACACCATCCTGCCAAATCAAATTATTATTAGATATGTCATATTAATTTATTGAAATTACAAGTCTACAAAGGATGACATTCAACTGGTTACGTATCTTTTTTCAAATTTCAAAGTATCTTGTCCAAAGTATGTTGTCCCGATTGATTCTTCTATTTGGATCCTTTGAGAACTACCTGCTGAACAGAAACCACTTTCCATGGGAGAAGGGTATCAGGTAACGAGCCCATAGATCCGTACGTTACTGCAGTTGTTCGTGTTTAGTACACAACGTATTGTAACCAGCTTGAAGTACGTTATAAAAATCCCAGCTCTATCGTCAGTGTGAGAGAAGGTGAAAAGGTCACTTTTCCTCCCAATTCCGATCCCCTTCATTTGAATATTGTCAACGTCCGTCCCCTTTTCCGGTGTTCCGCTTCCGCCTCGACCTCTTGACTCTTCTCCGGAGCAGAACCTGAACTCGGAACCCTTTGATATCTAAAAGTTCCTTCAATCGGCAGTGATTCGCCACCCAAAACGGCTTGTTGATGAATGAAACTTGAATTCGTTCGTACTCGATGCAACTAGACGGTTTATAAACTGGTTTGAACCTCAACCGGTAGTTGACGATCTTCTTGTTAAATTTTGTGTCTAAGATCACCACTCCTGATGAATGAATGAATTGGCCTCTTGAGTGTAAAAACTTGAACGTGTTTCTGTAAACTACAACGAAAACAACATACGTGGGAGGGAACTCAACTCATGATAGACGACGTTGAATTTGTGGCTTCACTTGCAATCTGAAGGAATGCTATAATTTAATTAATTTAAATTCTCTCATAGAGTAGAAATCTAAAATATTGATAGTATCAATCTAACTACCTGCATTAACCTGTCTTTAAAAGCCAGAATTGCTTTGAGACTGCAATCTGAATGCGGCTTTTGGGATAGATATAGGTACATCATATTTTGTATTATGTATCCAGAAAACATATTATTATGTATTTGGTGTCAGTTGAGTTGATGTAATTTTACTGCTTTTGTCGACAGGTTATTGAGCTACTTCCAGCGATCGGCATCAGATGGGATGAAGGGGGTTGAAGGTAGGCAAGTACTTAAGTTATGTGATAGTGTGTAGAAAATTTTTATTCTATCGGTGAAAAACTCCTTTTCTTAAATTATAGTTTTTTTCCAAAAATTAAAAACAACTTAAAGTACCTACCTACAATTTGCTTTGATAGTTTGTTAATAAACGTTATATCAATTTCCGTTGAAATAGCCGTCCACTACAGCAGTCAAGTGAACACACACTACTATAAATGGTACATGATAAAATCGAGCCCTCCCTGTTATCTCAAAGGCCTGAACACGGCACTGAGCTAAAAATAGTTTCCATGGATTTCAACTACGAACAACTTTCAGATAGCTGAAAAACTCATTGGAGGGCTAGATTTGTACACCATCCATGTAATAATGGGTAACCTCATTTTTCACTAAACTAGCCTTTACGTACGTTTTCGTGAATGTTCTAAAGTACAGTTGAAACACTGTCAGAATATTTAAATATAAATTCAATGAGTAAATTGTATAATGAGTCTCTTCAAGTACCTGCTAAATTTTGCTACCAAAAATTACCATAGGATTGTTTGGTATAGTCCTACCTTGGAGTGAACTTAAATTCAATCACACATGAAGTACATTCGTTCCAAAATGTTAAATTTAAGTCTGTACATACTCGCATGGAAGCGGCTATTATTGCCGACTGAGTAATTCAACATTTTGCCTAAATTTGTTGCAGCAAAGGAATTAACACAAGTCAACAATGTCCCTATACTGAGGGTTAATCAATATGTGTGAAGCCATAACATATTCCAAGTTTCACTGAAAGAACATAAAAGTTTCGTGTAATAGTGGTGAAAACGTGATATGAAGCCAAAACGTCACTTGAAGAGAAAAACGAATGCTAATTAATTGGGTGTATAAGGTACATAAATATTATGTGTAAAAGAAATCAATCACGCCCTTAATACTATTTCTCGTATTTTTACAAAACGTGTTTGGTCATGGACAGCTTATTTATATGGTTGACGCACATTGTATCATACATCATAAATAATTATCTATTTAAAACTATTTCTTATTCTTTCTTGATGATTTAATTTCCAATCTGTTGACATTGATATGTCGGTAGGTCCTGGTTTGTTGGCACATCTCCTCTTTGGAAACCCAAATGAATCTTCTCCGGCAGTCAATCTATGGGGTAAAGAACATAGACTTGACCTGTGTTTCGATCTGTAACAGTTTTGGCTTCGACGTTGTAAACGAGTGAAGGGAGTTTCCCCAGCGCCCCGAGCTGTTGATCGGCGAGGTTCTCCGTGGCTCCTTCTCTTTTCGATCGGTCTTCCGAGTAGCTGTTGACCCGGTCACTCGCCTGTAACCAGATTGAGCAAACTTGTAGCGTTCAACCGAAATTTTCAGAATTGTTTGAAGAAGTTTTCAAAACCACAAACTTCCGCAATTCTCCCGCGGGGAAAAGAGCCAGAAACAGGTGTGTGGCGGTTTGGTTGTGCCATTTTCTGCTGCTGAAGCGTGCAGTGGTCATTGATACGTGCAATTACATGGGGACCTTTCTTAATTCAAACTCTTTGCCTCAATGCTTTTATCTATATACGCGGTTATAACTTGAATGAACCTCATTCGTGATAACTTCATCTTGAAAATGTCTGAGTAACCTAGCGCAATTTATAATCCATGAATAACCCTGCACAAAACCCAAGACCGCAAGATTTCCAAATCACTATAATGTTACTTGAATTTACAGGTTTGGCGATACCGCTTAATTGTAATGAGATCTGTAATCCAAATTGGAGACGTATAAATGGAGCTTGATATATTATTATATTTTGATAGTATCATCATTCTAGTAGGTACCTATCCATTCAGTATTTGCATGTTTTATTTAGTTCAGTTAATTTTGGATACGTGTATACTATCAGCATCAAGTGTTAACTAGGTCACTACAAGCTACTATTGAACTGGAAGGATATAAGTTTCTGAATGCACAAGAAAGAAAACCAGTCATGCAACATGGCTATAAGAGTGATTTTTCAAAGAAATTTTTTTTTTTTTTTGACAAAAACAATAAAAGAAATTTCGTTCTATTGAGTAAAAAGATGATAATTATTATAGCGAGAAGCCATACCACTTTTCGTAAAATTATATAATTTTTTCGTGATTTTAGCCATTCTTATCAATTTTGGTTTATTATTCTCTGAATAATACACCTATGTAATCGCTCAGCAAAAAATTTTTATAACACCCCCTCAAACTTTTTTCTTTTCCGTTTCAAGGTGCGTAGATTCAAAAAATGCAATGTCCGTCCGCCGTCCGCCGTACGCCGTCCGCCGTATCACGTGTACAGGCTTCATTTTCGGTCTAAAAAAGTCGTTCTTTCGCACACATGCTCCATTTGGGCCCTAGTTGTGTCCCGAAACTTTTCAGCCCGATCGGAATATTCCCAGGGGTGTTGTGAGTGAAAATGTGTGTAAAAATAGGTACTTTTTGCGTTTTAGCAACATGTTGGTAACATGAGCTTTTGAGGTATCGTTTTCCATGTTTTTGGGGACGAGGAGATCGAATATGAGGTCAATTTTGGCCAAGGAGTGGAAAATTGAGGTTGTACCAGATGTTCAGCTCCCAAAATTGATTTTGTATGAGTCAAAAACCTGCGAAATCGTCTAAAATCACCATCAGTTTTAGAATAACACTAGAAAAAGTGTCAACACGTGGATCAAGACGATTAAATGGCACAATGATCAAAGTTAATTTGAAAAAAAAAAAAAAGATCGTACCTACCTAATTTGTGTTTTGGGGGCCAAAATTGGTGGAAACCATCAGAAATAGCTATTTCAATTATTTCACATGAAACAAACAATAAATGTACAGCCAACATTTCTGTAGAATAATAAACCCCATGTGACAAGGACTTTGCAGCGTTTTAACCCTTATAAAGTCAAGTTTGACACCCTTAGAATTTTTGAAATACCTAATTGTGACCTAATAAAGTGGAAAAATCAATCGTAAACATGATGAAGATTTGTGCAGAAAAATCTAATCACAACACAACACTGATTGATTAATAGTGATTGATTTGATTGATTTTAGCCCTTAAAATAAACTTTTAATCTCCAAAAATCCAAACTTAACCCCTATTCTATATTTACAAAAAAAAACTGAAATGGTATTTTTTTGTCTTTACTCACCCTTCCTTACCACATTCAGTGATTTTATAGGTATCAATTGTTTGCTATTTTAGCCGTTTTTAACGATTTTTTACCCCTAAAAGCTCAAATTTGAGCCCCTTACAATTTTGGTTTATTATTTGAAATAATTGTGAACTAATAAAGTGGAAAAATCAATCCTAAACATGATCAAGATTTGTGCAGAAAAATGTAATCAGAACACAACTCTTTTGAGGTTATTGAAAAATCTAATATACCTAGTTCCTACGGCAGCTGATCGGAACTCCTGGAGGGACAGAGCATGGTCAAGTCCTGACCAATGGTACGAGATTTGTACAGGGTCAAGATGTGAATCTAATAATCCTTAAGAAAATAAAGCAGATCAGGTATCTGGTGAAATCTAGATTTTGCAGGGAAAACCTGGAAATCAACTCACTATCTTGAAGCCATTTGACTGGGCTGGACTTGTGTACATCATTTGAGAAACATGAAATACCCATATACCTAACTGATTTCCCTTTATTGCTTTGGTGCCGTCTGGAGGAAGGGATCTATTTTGTGATGAAGGTACCGTTGAGACTCGAAATGAGGTCAAGGGATTTTGCGAAATTGAGGGACGATCTGATCTTGAAAATACCAGTTGAAAGAACCGGTCGAATGTAACGATATGAAGAAAAGGTTACCTGACCTTTTGAAAGTCCCGATATGACTACACGAATACATTCGATCTCAAAATGCGCCGACTGTTGGAGAGAAAATGAAAACAGATTGATATTGCCGGGACGTTCCTCCAGTCGTTTTCAGCTAAGTAGGGAATTTAGAAAACTTAAAGCAAACCCCTTAATTTCAAATAGGCTGGATACTATATTCAAATCCAAAAATAATGAGACGATTTCTCTGTATACCTTCCATTACAAATGTTTACATCACCGAATGAAGACTGGATCTTTCAGAGTGTAACTCGATTTCTCTTATTGGTACTTGAGGGCTGATAAAGCTCAACTTCAACGAACTGCTGGCAATGCTCATCTTGAGTGGGGCCCTACAGGTTTCATTAAACCACACAAAAAAGTTATGAATGCAGTGTTTAACATTGTGCGAGAATGTGGATCAGAATCGTGACTCTCATGCCCATTATCGCAGTTACATAAGGAGATTCGGATGCGCTCATCTCCCGTTCCCCATGTTGGCGGGTATGGAAGTTCTAACAGATCACTTGAAAGCACGAAACTCTTCCGCTTGAAGCCCCTGCGTAGGTAATTCATATCCTCCAGGTGTTGATGCTACGAGGACAATCAGCAAACGAGGCCCCAAGAATCAGCGGGGAAAAATTACATAATACTACGCTACCGTAGTACTTAGTATATCGGAGTAGATATGGAGAATTATATATTGGAACAGATCGCATTTAAATGAGATAAATGCTGAATTCAAATTTGAACATTATTTCCTTTGGGTATTTTTTGATATATCCCCGCGAAACTTAATTTTTGGTTTATTATTTTCAATAATGAACCATTGGAATCGAGCATGAAAAAAAAAAAAAAAAATTCCAACCCCCCTCAAAATTTGATGTTTTACGTTTCAAGGTATTTAGAATCCGAAAATGCAATAAAAATATTTCTGTCTGTCCGCCGTACGCCGTACTGACCACTTTTCTTAGTTACCATGAAACAAAATTGATGAAATTCGGGTTATAGGTTCCGTTCGGGGTCTAGCTGGTCCTCGAAGCTCGACGTTACTGTCAGTCATCTCTAAGGGGTTCAAAATAGGGGTTGAAATTTTCAGAACGCCTATACCTTTGTTTTACGTGAATTTTTTTAGATTTTTAAATAGTTCTTGAACTTACGAGTTTTGTAAGACCACCCGGAGCATCGTACGTCCAGCCGTTCGTTCACAGTAAGGTCCCGAAGTTTGCACCGACAGGCATTTTCGACAGCAGGGTGAATGAAATTGTATACATTTATCCCAAATCTCGTCACTAGGGACGCCCTAACAATCGGGAATTGGCCCGAGAAAAATCATTGCTAGGGATCACCTGATTATAATCACGGAGTATGAAGTCGAGTTGGTTGTTCTGCGATATTATTTCATTCGAAAAATGATGGCTCTTTTGGAGTTTGTTGATAGGTAGTGAAACTTGAACAAACGTTGAAGTATTATTGATGGGTAAATTATTATTTATTATTACACAATGGTAAATCATTACTCGACGGTGAATTATTACACAACGTTTCATTATACCATCTACGTAGAAGGGGCTGGAGTTTGTTGGTAGGTACGTTTGCAACTTTTTTCACTCCTCATCAACAATTTCCCTTCAGAACTTCATTATGTGCGTTTCTTTTTGCCAATTTAGGTACTGTTTGTCATCGGCAGAATTATTTTAGCAACATTTAACTCGTGAGTAAGCTACGGAGGGTCTGCGATCTACATAATATGTACAGAATAGTACATATTATATAATTATATAGACGGGTTATCTATACGGAGAGCTTTGATCTGTAATAGAAGGGTATTCTGTTCAAAATAATAAACCGTTGTGCAGGGATTTGCAGCGTTTTTCTATAGGTCTTAAACAATTATTGTGTGGAATTATTATTTTAATATAACACCATGGTACAAACATTTTATAGATAATGTTTTTAATTTATGAAATGATGCAATAAAGGTAACGCAAAAAAAAAAACGCAGATAAAACCGGTCCTAAGTGGTTCTTAGGACCACTTCTTCATTCTGGACTAATGTTATCGTGAAATGTTTATTTTTAGCCACTGTTGGTACAATGTTCGTCTCGAGTCTGTTGGAGAAAGTTTAAGTTTTGCGGGGATATAACAAAAAAGACTCTTTCCTTTAACTAATACCTACAGTATTTAAACTGACCAAGTTGTTTAAATTGTTTTTGAATTAAACAATTTTGTTCGTTTTGATGATATTTATTTTATTGGATACGGCTGACCGGAGTTGAAGGGCCTCTCATCTAAAGTAAATTTGTTAAGAATTGAAGCTCTGGTCAATCAGATTAAGCCCATGATTTTCAGTATTGAGAAGAGTATTGATTGGATGAGTTAAACCCTAATTTAATTGAAAATTCATACAAATCAGCCCACATGTAACTGTATGACTGAACGCTAGTAACAAGTTAATATTTGAATGGTAGGTGAATTTCATCGAATGCTGCTCATGCGCTAACGTAACGGTTCTCTTCACCAGCTTTTTCAGAGGTCGTGTGGTTTGGCCGTCAGGTGGCAGCGATTAATTCTACTTGTATCAATAATATTCGCGTTCACGTTCGTGGAAGCTGTCAGTTTTAGGAAGGAAACTTAGCAGCGATATCAGTACTGCTGCTCGAGAAAATAAGTTTTTCTCTAATAGGTTTCTCGTTTCGTTTGCCAGTCCCTTCTGTCACTGTTAGATCAAGATTCTGCGATCATTTCACATGGAGATCCGTTCCTTTGTTTTCTAGCATTCAGAGGTTGGTTACACGTGTCTGACCTTCCTGTTTCGGCGATGAGCCACGTGCACATCAGGAAGCGCTCGCTTCGCTAGCGAAACGCTCCGCTCTAGTGAGCTCATCAGAGCGCCGATGTAGTTGGCTATGAACGGGCTTGCGATCCCTTCAAAGAATGAATAAGTAGGTATGTATCATACCTCGGTCAGTTATACCTGTACCTAATACAACATGGCAGAGGCGAGTGATGATTTATGGGATTAGCAACCTGTTAGATGCTTCAGATCAGTCAGAACCACGATGAAAACCTTACGTAGTGCGTGGGATTCATAATATTGTATATTCTATTTCAACATTTTGCCTCCGCTTTTCTGTCTCCAGTGAGATACCACATGTACGAATCCGAAATTTTTCAACTTTTGTGCCAAATACTTTTACTACTTGGACATGGAGAAACTTAAAAATAATCTTAACCGAACGCTTACGTCCTCCTTTTACAAGGTACTTCAGGAATATGTGATAATGGGCCGTGGGAAACGAGCCTATTTTCGCAATTTGAATGGATTCTTAGCTCATCTCATTGGCTGTCCTACCAAAAAAGCCTTTCTAAGAGCAAAAGCACTTATGCGCCCCCAAATCGTTAATTTCACTGCAATTGTAACTTTGTGTTATTCTTCTGTAAAAACCGACTTGCAGACCCTATCAGTGTTAATGTGACGTGTACTCACTTCATCTGCCTCATCACCCCCGGCTTCGTCCTGAAAAGAAAAAGGTCATCATTATCATCATCATAAAAAAAAGGTCATCATCATAATTTCAACTAGAATTTTATACTCTACGAGTCGACACTTGAAACGAGGAGCTAAAATAAAATTGAGATAAAATAAAATAAATTGATGTCCACTCTCGCCATTTTTGCTTTATTTCCTTAAAACATATTGTAATGAACTGTTGAAAGTAGTCGTTGACGATAATATGCTCCGCCAGTAGAAGTATTATAGGTTGCCAACACAACCGGTACAAGAAGTACGAAACCTACCGACATTGCTAGTGACAATATACCGTTTAGTTCTGTACATATTTATGAGCAGTCCTGTTCTCTGTGTCTGTAACCACACTCCATGTTTGTGTTTCCTTGGGATGCCCCGGTGTTCCGCCATGCTGGCGCGGATAATGAAGTGATATTTCGTATAGTTTACAGAAGGGCCCTAAATACCGGTTCTGGTTCGCCCTAAATACCAGTTCCGAAATTAAATTAAATTAAATGTTCTCCTCGAAATGTTGACTACAACAAGAAGTTACTAGACATATTTTGGCGCGCAGTTTTCCAGGTCTGCATTGAAATGTTACCAAATTTTGCACATCAGATTCAATTGGTAAATATTTCTGAATGTAACTTCTTGACTCCCACTACAACAAAGGTCAATAATGGAGCAGGTGGACCAGCATAAATACATACCGGAACTCTCAAACACAATTAATATTCTCAAACCAAGACACAGCGGTAACAAAATACATCAGGTATCCACATTTTTCTCAGTTGTTGAACAAAGGTCCATTTTCAAAACTCAGCTTACCCCATGGTGACCATGATGATTGTAGTCCCAGTAATGCTCTCCGTGTCCTCCATGCTGATCAGCCCATCTCACCTATTAATCATACATCAGGAATTCATCTTATAATAATTCTAAATATAATAATTTCGGGGCATACTACACTAACTTTTACTATTTGGTGTTAAAATCAGTTAAACTAACAGCAGACTTCATGGATAATTTACAGTAGGTACACCGTTTCGGGGTTCAGCAGGGATATAATTCTAAAATGAAGTTGATTACTATGCAGGTACTTTCACGATCAATTAAATGTGTAGCACTGCCAAATGTATGTTGGACAAACAATTGCAATTTATTGTGGTAGAATTTAACACAGCAACACTTGGTTATTAAATGTTAGTTGTATAATGTATAATGTTTTCACAAATTTCGAACGTTTCGGGTACAACCTCGAGAGGAATGAATAAGATTCTGTGGGGGAAAACTTAACATTTTCGTGAGGAGCTTAATTACGTGGCTACATCTTCATGGCGCATCGCTTAATAATAATTAGCTAACAGAAGGCAACAACGTTAATTTATTGTCAGGGTTATTACACGAAAAATAACGTGTTGAATGCCAAGCGTGAAGAAGTATCGCTCTCCCATAACTTGAAGAAGCAAGAGAGGCATGAAGCGCTATTCATCCAAAGGATACGTAGCTTACCTTTCAGATGAGCTTCCGTAGTTCTTCCGTTTGAATAACCGCCATTTTATTTCTCCTTCGATAATTATAGTTCTGTTGTTTTGTTGCTTCTTGTAGGAAGTAATTTAGAGGTCAGGAAAACAGAAGTGAAATTTCGTGGTCGTGGAGTGGAAAGTTTAGAGCAAGAAAAGATGCACAGTACGTAGGCTAGGGGACCTCATACTGGTGTGGGAAGCGGAGGATCCTCATGTACCGGCACAAATCAGAGGCAGTACCTACTGTTCTCACTGCGTCATACTCGGCTCACCCAACATCTCGTATTAATTCATATTGACGGGGTCAGATACTTGGGATTACATCTTGACGCAAAACTTGGGCAGAGCATGAAGTACCTAACATAGAAGTAAGATCGAGAATTCGGCAATTGCGACATCTTCTTGTTCACACTTCCCCTCTACCCCTGCACACAAAGAAACTTATTTATTTTCCCTCATGCGACCAATTTGGACGTACACCTGCGAACTAAGGGAGCTTCCTCATGCGACACCCATAGCAACGAGTTTGTTTGCAAAATCCGCCACCACGTGGCAGCACCAACATGAATCAGTTTTGTCGTGGTATCCTCCCAGAACCACTCCCTGTAAACTTAAGAGCTCGCCAATAAACACAGAAGTGGGGACGGAAGACGCAAGAGAACCGAGGAACCTAGTGGGGATCCCCACTATCCTCCACCAGCTGGAGGATGGAGGGAGATAGCCCTTAGGGCTATAAATACTCGCCTCCTTCGTCTTTCCAACCATTCTACGCTCTCCTCTAGTCGCTGACTACTCTCTCTAACCTCACTCCTCATCTCTCTCCTAACCTAAAAGATCCTGGGCATGGTGACAGCGTCTGTGTTGGAACCAAACCAGGCAAACACATCCTAAAAGATCCTGGGCATGGTGACATCCTCTGTGTTGGAACCAAACTGGGCATGACCTACTCTAGCGCCTCTAGTGGTGAATGTGCGCCAAGTATACATTCACTACAAGTTTTATTGTATTTCTCATTTGAGAATGGAGCGAGGTATTTCAAATCGGAAAACGGATTTCTCATCAATATTCACGTAGAATTCCGGGTAATTGGTTCAAAAAGCGTGCAATTTTTTTTGCTCACTGTTCCAAAAAAAGTTGATCACATTTTGAACATTTTCAAAAAGTGGCTTAATAGACCACACAGAATCCTGAACTTCGTCTAATTACGGGCCCGCCCTGGTACTTCCGTAAGGACACCCTACTCGAAGATCTCGCTATGCATAATATCCCCAAGGTAGCGGACGTAATAAAACAGCAGAACAACCGGATACACAACACTCACAGTACCGTCGCCTCAAAAGAAAGCTTCCACAGGACTCGTTGCTCACTTCAGACGAAAACAGCAACCACAAAGTATTATTCTTAACATTCTGATAGTTATCAATAATTTATCGAAAATACTGTTGTACCAAAACTAATCTGAACCAGGACAGAAAGTTGTCAGCACATGTATTCAAATGCCTAGTCAATAATCGAGATTATACAAACTATAATGTATTATTGTACAATAAAGGTATATATTTTTGTTAAAAACTACCTATTCAACGAATATAAGGACGGGGAATCGAACAATAAACTCCACTTATATCAAGATTATTGTAAAATTGGTTTTTCTAACTAAATAATTAGGTAATTTTCCGTTTTCAATTATTGCAATTTGATATAATAAATATAATAGGTACGAAAATCAATAAATTGGTGATTGTTTTGCATTTCGAAAGGACGAGATAGCGTTCGTTGCCAAGACCGCACGAAATGCTGGGCTCATGTTGGAAGGTACACCTGTCCATTCCGCCGAAGTTCCGTAGAAAAATATTTCAGATATTTTTAAAACCCCACCCTCACCTTACGTCTGGTGTGTTCCTCATTTCCGCAAAAGCTGTGCCTTAAATGATAATTAATCAGATATATTCATTGAATGAGGAAGCCTTGACTGGGCACAGAATATCACAAGGTTCACGATCAGAGCAGCAGGTTCGCAAGATCGCTCAGACGTCAGCTTTCACAGTTATGAAACACCATCTGATGCACGCTACGTCCTATCACGAAATGCTGCTTCGTGGTTGTCATGAATGAGTGATGGGCGGTTCTATGTATCTATACGTCTCAGTTATTATTCGGAACCAGTCATCGTATAGATACAAGGTGTCCGCTTATGTTATTATCTGCATTTTCCCCATCTCTCCGGGATCAAGATATAAAAAATAATTTCTCTGAAACTGCCATTTCACGCCGTTCAGTGACAATGAATAATGGACTTCAACTGGTTTGAATTGAATAGTTGTGACTGGTATAACAGAAGTGTTTCAAATTTGAAAAGTACGTGAGTCCCCATACGTTGGATGATGGGGATTTATGGAATACATACCTATGTGTATAATATACTGTGATAATGATGTACACAACGCGAGAAACGTCCAACTTTCATTGCAAAAACGCTGCAAAGTCCTTGTCACATGGTTTTATTATTCTATTGGACATACCTACAGAAATTTTGGCTGTTCATTTATCTTTCATGTAAAATAATTGAAATAGCTATTTCTGATGTTTTCCACCAATTTTGGCCCCCAAAACAAGAATTAGGTACGTTCCTTTTTTTTCAAATTATCTTTGATCATTGATAGTGCCAATTAATCGTCTTGATCCACGTGTTAACACTTTTTCTAGGGGTATTATACGAATTGATGGTGATTTCAGACGATTTCCCAGGTTTTTGACTCATAAAAAATCAATTTTGAGAGCTGAACATTTGGTAGAACCTCAATTTTCCACTCTTTGGTCAAAATCGACTTCATGTTCGGTCTTCTCGTCCCAAAAACATGGAAAACGATATCTCAAAAGCTCATGTTACTAACATGTTGCTAAAACGCAAAAGTACCTATTTTTACACACATTTTCACTCATAACACCCCTGGGTATATTCCGATCGGGCTGAAAAGTTTCGGGACACAACTAGGGCCCAAATGGAGCATGTGTGCGAAAGAACGAATTTTTTAGACCGAAAATGAAGCCGGTACACGTGATACGGCGGACGGACATTGCATTTTTGGAATCTACGCACCTTGAAACGTAAAAGAACAAATTTTGAGGGGGTGTTATAAAAATTTTTTGCTGAGCGAATACATAGGTGTATTATTCACAGAATAATAAACCAAAACCCGAGTAGTTTAGCAAAAATTGCACGTATTACAGCGAATTTTCCCCTAATTGAAATTTTAATAAGGTACCTACCAAAAGTGCAGAATACCTAATGCCTAGAATACCATAGTTGAAAGGAGAGACACCGGCATCTGCAACGGGTGACGTCGGTATTTCCTAGTCAGAATTTAAAGTATTTCTCCGTATTTATGTTCTCTTATAGTAATGCACGAGAGTGCCTGCTTGAATAGTCATTCGCATTCAGATTTTTTGCTTAGATACCTTTCATTCCTGTAAGTGTAGGCATTTTATTTCTCTATTACCGCCAAGTGGGCGATTTTCACCGTCCTGCGGGTGGAAGTCAGGAAAATGAACAACCGCATTTTGATTGTCCTCTATTCAAAATCCTGAGACCCAGATTCTTAGTAACAAATGCATTCCTGCCATGAAATATTCGACTGCGCAAGATAACCTTTCATTTCTGACCTGCGAGGCCACACCGGGGAGGTTTTAAATATTGGCTCGGATTTGGATGAGGCAACGGACATCCCGACCAGGACACGTCGGCCCGTCCCCGTCTTTCTCCAGTTCAAAACGTAATAATTATTCCGCGATTGCTCTACCGGTTCGGTTCATCCTTGCGAATTCTCACGCTCCGCGACCCGTAACCCGGGTGGCTTCTGCATCCAACTACAAAAGACAAATGGATGCGTTTTCTCACGGCTGAGATGAGGTTCTTCACGTAATGATAGCGGGGACATCCATCGTCCTTGTGTTGAGTAACATGAATGAGCTTTTCAAATCAATTTAACTACAGTTTCCAACTCATCTCTAAGTTAGGCGCTCTTTAACGCCTAAGGTAAAATAAAAATAAAAACGCTGCAAATCCCTGCACAACGGTCTATTATTTTGTACAGAATACCCTTCTGTTACAGATCACAGCTAACCCGTCTATATAATATAATATGTACTAGGTACTTATACATATTATGTAGATCGCAGACCCCCCGTAGGTTAGTACCTAACCCCGTACTCGTTACTAGGTACCTATCTAAATCACGAGTTAAATGTTGCTAAAATAATTCTTTCGATGACAAACAGTAACTAAAATGGCGAAAAGAAACGCAAATAATGAAGTTCTGACGGAAAATTGTTGAAGCGGAGTGAAATATATTCCCCTTCTCCGTAGATCACTGTTTTCTGTGGTCAGTACTCTACCTTCGTGGTCAAGTATAATGAACCGTTGTGTAATAACTTGCCCATCAATAATACTCAACGGTTGGTCAAGTTTCAAAAGTACCGATCAACAAAATCCAGCCCCTTCTTGGTAGATGAACCGTTGTGTGATAATTTACCGTTGTGTAATAATTTGCCGTTCTGTAATAATATACCAGTGTTTAATAATAATTTACCCATCAATAATACTTCAATGTTTGTTCAAGTTTCACTACCTATCAACAAACTCCAAAAGAGACATCATTTTTCAAATGAAATAATATCGCAGAACAACCAACTCGACTTCATACTCCGTGATTATAATCAGTTGATCCCTAGCAACGATTTTATCTCGGGCCAATTCCCGATTGTTAGGGCGTCCCTAGTGACGAGATTTGGGATAAATGTATACAATTTCATTCACCCTGCTGTCGAAAATGCCCTTCGGTGCAAACTTCGGGTCCTTACTGTGAACGAACGGCTGGACGTACGACGCTCCGGGTGGTCTTAAAAAACTCTTAAGTTCGAGAACTATTTAAAACCGTAAAAAAATGCACGTAAAAAAAGGTATAGGCGTTCTGAAAATTTCAACCCTTATTTTGAACCCCTTAGAGATGACTGACAGTAACGTCGAGCTTCGAGGACCAACTAGACCCCGAACGGAACCTATAACCCGAATTTCATGAATTTTGTTTCATGGTAACTAAGAAAAGTGGCCAGTACGGTGTACGGCGGACAGACAGAAATATTTTTATTGCATTTTCGGATTCTACATGTCTTGAAACGTAAACCATCAAATTTGGGGGGGGGGGGGGGGGGTTAGAATTTTTTTTTTCATGCTCGATTCCAATAGTTCATTATTGAAAATAATAAACCAAAACCTGGTTATTGAAAAGTTGCCTATTTCCACGAATACACAAAGAATATTTCAACTGCTATACCGGTTTCGGTGGTCAGTAACTAACGGTAAACAGTTATTTTTTGTTACTGGCGACGGATGATCACTGAAACCGATGTAACATATTTTTGTTCTTTATTAGTGGAAATAGACAACTGTTCAGTCGTTTTTAGACATTTTAAATGGGTTTCCACGATTTCATGGCGAGTAAGTTACTTCGTGTCTTGTCCAATTTTTGAACGGAGAAGGTTCGTCGTAACCAAAGTGATAATTTTCCTACTTCCGTGAGTGTAGTCTAACTTAGAATAATTGACGTTCACTGGGATTTTGAAATTACAGATTACAGAAACAGATGAAAGTCATTTTCGAATCTTGATGGAATTCAAGAAACACGCGCACACATACCTACACACCCAACAATCTGAACGATCTGAACCTACTTGTTTTATCGTCGGATTTGAGTTTAGGAGTTTAACGTCAAAAAATGGGAAGTTGCCACACCAAAAACGTAAGATTCAGACCGGTTCGGAGTAGCCTAAAAATATGCTGGATGGTCCAATTTGGATTGAAGAATACTTGGGCAACATCATCTAGAACAGTCTGACTAGAAACGCAGTACGATTCTGTCACCATCAGTTACTACAGTTATCTGTTGTTGTCTCGATACACCCGACTAATACTCAGTCTGTGCACCGCACAGGTTTTCTTTGTCATCCAAATAGTCGAAATTATTTCCTACTGCTTTACCTTAGTCTTGAAGTGGCCAACGTGAGGGTGGGCTTTCTCGTGTCGCTCTTTGACGTGATGTTCGTTTCCCCTTTTGAAACCGAATTCGTAATGGTCCTTTTTGGGAACATGCTGGTACCTGTACAAAGCCAAAATATATTTCATGCCACATCAACCACCAAAGCTCAGCCGGGAGAAACTCTTATACCAATAAACTGCTGCTTCATAACTCTCCCTTGACAATCGTGGTTAGGTGCCTAAAGGTGCTAAAGACAAATATTGAAAGACAATTTTTGGGAGTTGTAACTATCTAAAATAAGTTGTCATTGTTGTTTCGCATTTTGCTGTGAATTGGGGAAAATACCAAAAATAAGCGTTCGAAATTTTAGCGGTTTGACTGATTTGATAACGCAGCATTCCTGCTGGTAGTTTCCTGTACAGCAATGGTCGGAAAATCGTTACGACAACAGTGTTTTAGTAAGTTTCTATCAACTGTTGTCGACTAGGTACGTAGAGCCTACCCACTGTACCCAATAAGTACAGGTACTTACCCCTATAAATAGTAGTTGTATAAGGAAATATGGTAGGTGCATTACTTTTATGGACTACAGCCGCGTTTACACCGGAGTTAATAACACGAGTTTTTAACAAAAAGTTATTAACCTAACTGAATCGCCAAAAAATTTCTCTTAACAAAAGTTAATAACTCGTGTTTTCAACAGAAAATCCCTTGTTATTAACAAGATTTATGTTATCCATCAAGAGTCGGTAAAGATCAAAGGAAACGTGTTATGTTTGTAACAAATGTTAATAACAAAAGTTAATAGCCTCTTTTAGCGCGTTAACTGTTGTTAATAACAGGTTCCTCTCTTCCCCGCAACCCCCTCGCCCGGCATCCTGCTACACAGAGCGCGCCAGTGGCCCCTCAGTACCAACTACAGCAGCAGACGAAACACGTGGAGACAGAGTGAGGTTACAGAGGAAGTAGAGACAGGTTATGCGGAGGAAGTTCTTGATGCTTCCGTCGCACCTTAGCTCGCCTGAAAGAGGGTCAAGACCTTCTTCTTGCAGATCATTCAGCATATCACTCCCACTGTACACAGTCCTTGCTCTGAGTGAAGGTTTCACTCAGTATCTTCTACGTCTCCTTTGAGCAGTGGTAGCCAAAACAACGCACGCAGCTGCAGCGAGAACCACGTCATCCTCTCGCACCATTGTCTCTAGAACTGCTGGCTGTGCATGAGCGTTGATAATGACGGAGTGACTTGTAACTTTTGTTGATAACAAAACTAGCAGCCAAAAGAAAATGTTATTAACATTATGTTAATGACTTTTGTTAATAACGTCAGTTAATAACAAAAGTTTAAAAACTCTTGTTATTAACTCCGGTGTAAACGCGGCTTACGGTTCATCATACGTTGAGGTTTGGTTTGGCATGTGACAAGAGTTGGAATTTGTGGCCCTTCTTGATTGAACTGTTTTCTGTTTGGTGCCGTAAGGAATGCATTGTTCAAAAAATGGTATGGAGTTGATCGCCTAATTTAGTATGCAGGATCAGTTTTTTGTGTTAACCAATGTGGTATCACAAGAAGCATTTGGACTTGACTGGTGATTTACCGTTCTGGCACACAGCTAGCTCAAATCAACAGGAAAGGGAAGGCAACGTTGCAAGATGCGCCCAGGTAGAGGATTAGAGGGCTAACACACCCCCTATTGTTACATTGATTTTCCCAGATGCCGTTCGATCTAATGATCCGATCTTCAATCTGAAAACGGATTTGGATTTTTCGATTTTTTTCCTATAAAAGTACTAGTTGATTTTTTTTTAAAGTTGGAATTAAGTAAAATTAATGTCGAAAACTCCATGAAAAAACAAATTTTAAATTCTAAACTGAATTTAGCCACTTGAGGTTGCTCATAACGATTACAAAACACTTTACAGATTGAAAATCGGTTGACCCATTCAAGAGATAAATCGAATATTGGATTGGCTCATTTTGAAGCACAACGTGGTGGCGGTTCTTGGAACTAAACCCGTGTCATTTACCCTATCCGTGAGCAGATCTAAAACATTCACACGCCTTTGACCACTCGGCCTCAGGGGACGGCTCCTAATAATAACCGACTGATCTACGATTGTATTCATCAGTTCAGCAATCATCCGAATGCAATTTGGTAAAGAGTGAGGAAAATAGCACAAAAGCTGAGCCTGTCGACTGAGATCGAATGAAAGAACCCTACATCTTCGAGTAATTCTTTTAAAGCTTATCCACCTACTTCGGAGTAAACAGCATAGCATTTTATGCCATAAAAATATTATTTAGGTACCTGCATCATATCCATATAAGCAAGGCGAAAAGCAGAGGTTATTATATTACCTTACTAAGACGCGAAAACACTTGCAGGTTTTTACGAGCAATTTCTTGGATCATAATTTTTGTTCATCAGCAAAGCATAAAGCTATGGTTATGCTTGCATATTAGTAAATGTAATGCGTTTCAGTAAAGCATTGATAAGCATATTAGTGTTGCGTAGTATTTTCAATTGCGCCTCAGCCAAATAATTTCATTGACACGCTACCTGCCCTTGTCGCCTATTGCCTTTGAGGTTGAGCCTTTCAAATCTCTGTTCCCATTTGTATGGATCCTCGCTCACGTGGCCGAATTCCACCACATCCGGACTTGGCTTTTCCCAGATGGTGTCCCTGAACACCACTATATCCGTATTAATTAGCTAGTTTTTATCAGTGTATTATATGAAATGTTCATGAGTCTCATTGGAGTTATAATAATAATAATAATAATAATCTATCATGAATTGCCAAATTTGGGGGTGTGGTTGGTGGTTTTAGTTTAATTGAATTGTGCCTTAGTTTCTTAGTTCAACACTAAAAACTCCTATTTTTAATGCAAAGTAGACATGCAGGGCTGAATGGAATAAACGTCGATTACAAGCAAGTTCAATTTAAGAGTCTGACCAGTAAAAGCTCTACGATTTAATTAGACACTATTTTAATACCTATGATATCATATTTAAAGAACCCGATCAGCTTCATGTTCTCATAATAATTAGGTATTATTACTAGTAATTAGGTATTAGGTATTTAGTACTTACATGAAGTATTTGCCGCCGCCCCCTCCCTCACCGCCCCCTCCTTCGAACCCCCCGAAGTTTTCGAACCCGGTACCTTCGGCTTTACGATCTTCATCGTCTTCGTCCAGTACGATTCCTGAAATAAATGCAACTCGATAACGCGCGAAGAATTTCAAAATATCACCAGAAATATTGGTTGAGCAAAGTTACGCAGAAACTTGAAACCCTTATTCCTACCTGGTGAAAATCATTCCTTGTAGGTTATACTTCGACGTTTAAAAGAACCAATTTTCCCTCAGAAAGACTTGAAAAATAGTGTAGATGAAATCAATATTGCCTACCGTTCACTTGACTACCCCAAATGAAGTTTAGCAATCAGCGTCTTAAGTAACTTCCTTTCTATAACATGCAGCTGCCTACCTAATTTGGGGTTCTGCTGGTATGAGTGTATCCGTGATCATCTGTATCAGTACCTTCATACCGTTAGCTTTGAATGGTACCTACCTATGTAATTTTACGACTTCTTTCTTGTAATTTTATTTTCGAATGAAAATAAATTATTATCAGTGACTTGGATGACAGATTATGAAACGCTTCAAATTCATCCGCGATAAACAATTTATTAATTTCTCTACAAATAGTCCTCCAGTCCAGATCCCTGTTACCTACGTACACCTCTTCCTATTGACCCAGTTATAAAAAGCTTCGAAAGCCGAGTATCCACTTGTATCAACCTTCCGTACCGTAACACCGTTCCGTAACACCGTACCGTAACACCGTATCGTATCAAACTAGAAAAATCACCTGTATCATCACTGCGTTCCGTATCAACTCGGAGCGATCCGATAGCGATCCGATCAGCCGTGAAAATGTCCTCGTTGCAACAAGTCGCTGCTGCTTACATTTTTATCCACTTGTTAACCAAAGAAAAACAAAAGACCCGCAAACCACCTCGCTGGTGGATGCTGAATGTTTGGCGGAACCGCGAATCGTACGGTGGGACTGGTCTCATGGCAGACATGGCATTTAAGCAAGTCAGTGGGCTCTATAAAAAAAGTCTGCGCCAGAATACCTCTAATACAAATAGGTACCCAACTTTCACGTCATTCTTCTCTTGCACATTTTGGTGCCACCGTTCGGCATTGAAATGGCGCCAGGAAACTGTGCCGTGGCGTCAAAAACCGTGTCACAGCATAATCTTGATCAATGTTTGGGTCTTTACCTTGAAATTCAGAGTTAATAAATAATAGTCTTTACCTTGAAATTCAGAGGTAATTTTGGGTCTTTACCTTGAAATTCAGAGGTAATAAAAATAGTCTACCTTGAAATTCAGAGCTAATTTTGGGTGTCTTGAAATTCAGAGGTAATTTTGGGTCTTCACCTTGAAATTCAGAGTTAATCGTCTACGGACTTCAAAAATGTCCATTTACATTCCCGACGCCTCACGGTCAGGCTACGTGGTGCCAGACTGACATCAGGAGGGGCGCCACACGGATTTATGTGTTGCGTACCTATCGTTGATCATGGATTTTGGAATATTCTCCGGTTTCAGACTGTCTCGTATGCTATGAAAGAGGTATTAAGTACATTTATGGTGCCACCATTCAACATCGTTACCGTCAAAACTCATCCATTTCGAAACAAATGCGTGTTTTTAAAGAGTCGACGGGAGGGGGTCTCGACTGATGTTACGATACGGGACGGCGCGGCGCTCCACCCCGTCTCCACTATCAGAACCTCGTATCGTATCATTCCTTTGATGCGACGGGGAAAAACCGCCAACGGAGCGATCCGCCCCGAACCCGATCCCTAAAGCCGGGTATCCACTTGTATCAACCTTCCGTACCGTAACACCGTATCGTATCAAACGAGAAAAATCACCTGTATCATCACTGTGTTCCGTATCAACTCGGAGCGATCCGATAGCGATCCGATCAGCCGTGAAAATGTCCTCGTTGCAACAAGTCGCTGCTGCGTACATTTTTATCAAGCAAATAGCTATAATTTTATTTGTAAATATACAATAAAGCATAATAATGTAATAAATGTAGTAACAAAAAAATGTGTAACAAATAAAGTATAATATACAAATTACAAAATTTGATTTGTAAAGATACAAAAACATAAATTCAAAATTAATTTTTGGAGTTGACTTGAAAAATTTTTTTTTGACAAAAGCTTGCGCAGAGGTAAAATAAGTGTAGGTAAGTTTCCGAACGTGAATTAAAATTATTTTTATAGGGATATTCGTGGATTTTGATATAGTCAGTCCTTCCTCTTCAAGAAAGGGCTCAACGAATCCATGATTTGCTCTACTGAATCGACGGGAGGGGGTCTCAACTGATGTTACGATACGGGACGGCGCTCCGCCCCGTCTCCACTATCCGAACCTCGTATCGTATCATTCCTTTGATGCGACGGGGAAAAACCGCCAACGGAGCGATCCGCCCCGAACCCGATCCCGAACAGGTGCGTATCACGTTTTTAATTGATTTTTGTTACGGAACGGTGTTACGGTACGGAAGTTTGATACAAGTGGATACCCGGCTGAAGACGATCCTCGGCAATCGGAGCCCGCATCCTTCGTAGAATTTCCACTGCGTACGACGCCTACGTCGCGACGTGCCTTCACACTTTTGAAGGGAAAAATGCTGTCCACTTCATCACAACGTCCTTACAAATTGTTTCATTATATTGTTCTTCAAAATTTGATGTTTTTTTATTTTTTCATAGTCGATGGTTCGGTATTCAATTAACAAAATCATCTTACCTTTATTGATCTGCTTCGGGATTCTTTTATTCTCCTGTAGACCCTCTCCAGAAGCACTCACGCCAATCAGCACCGAGCAAATACACAGGACCACCTGCACAATAACCGTAGGTATCTTTTACCTATCGAAACTCAAAAGTACCCATACAAGTCTTTTTGATAACATCAGTCAGCAATAAAGCTAGTAGCTACTCAAGTTTCCTACTGGACTCAGTTTGGAATTGCATTCATTGTCTTCAGTTTATTGTTGAACGTCTTCAAAGGTAAACAAACTGTTTGGTATAACCTACGACAGCTACCATATAATTTTAGTGATAATATTTTAGTCAGGTGTTCATTTCCGTTCTTACTAAACTCATTTACCTATTTATTGTTACCATTTTTGTTTATTTACTATTTATGTTACCATTTATTGTTACCATGTTTTAATAAATTTATTGTTACCATCCGTTTTTCTATTTTCTGTGTTCGGCCTTGATTTTTGAGCGCGGTTTTTATTACTATCCACAAAGATATCCCCAACAATGGTAGGTATTACAGAGCTTACATTGAAAAAATAAATTAAGTATCTACTCTGAACCAGTAATTATCTTAATGAACCTACGAGTAGTTTTCACCTGTTATGTATTTTTAGAATATACGAGTATCTGATTGGCTTATCATCGTGGATTTGGATCTACGAGTACCTATTCGGTGATATCAAAGTACACCTATCAAGTAACCTACCTACCAATCAAGTAAAATCCGTTGTCACGAATATTCATCTCACTCAGTTGGCTTCCTCACTACCGGAAGGTATGCAAGCCATGGATTCGTGATTGAGCAAAAAAAAAAAAAAAAAACGCTGCAAATTATTACACAACGGTTTATCATTTACCTGTATAGATGCCTGTTCTGCGTAAGTATATCACTGTTTTCTGTGGTCAATACCCTCGAGATCCCTCCAGGAAAGCCCTAAATGGCGTACTGGAGCCGGCCCAGGAATTAAAGTTTCATACAAATGCGCGGGATTCGATAATTCAGTCATTCGTCATTAATATTTTTTTCTATTATTCATGAAGCATAATGTAAATGATAAAGTTGTTTAATACTTTACCTGTATAATGCCCCTTCTGCGTAGATAGTATAATAAACTGTTGTGTAATAATTTACCGTTGTGTAGTAATTTAACGTTGTGTAATAATTTACCCATTAATACTTCAACGTTTATTTAAGTAGTAACGGCGTCCTGGAAACTTCAACCCCTATTTGTCACCCCTTAGGGATGACTGACATTAACGCCGAGATTCGAGGACCAACTAGACCCCCCTAGAGAATTTCGTCAATTTTGGCTCATGGCAACTAAGAAAGTGCGGCGTACGGCGGACAGACAAATTTTGAGGGGGGGGGGGGGTTAAAAAAAATGTTCATGCTCGATTCCGAAGGTTCATTATTGAAAATAATAAACCAAAAAAGCATGTCCTCCAAAATGAAAATTTTTACTACCATTTTGCGTTTCAGACATCAAGGAACATTTTGGGTTCCGTGTCTGTCTGTCTATCTGTGTGTCTGTCAGTGGTCAATTCCTTGTAACGCCCATAATGGTCGAAATGGGCTGAAATTTGGAGGGTAGGTGTGGGTTGGATCGCAGATGATTATCAGAATCATTGAAATCGTAGCGTAACTTTCATCTGCGCGTGCGCAAACGTGAAATACTTGAAACGCCCAGAAGTACCTTAAATATCATTGAAATGAATTCAAACTTGGAGTATCGATCAGGAACAATGCTTCGATAGTTCCTTGTGAATTTCATTGGAATCGAACTGTAACTTTCGTCTGTGCGATCGCGAACATGAAATATTGACTATTTCCTTGTAACGCTTCTAAGTACGCGAAAAATAGTCGTAGAGAGCTGAAATTTTGAGGGTACACGCGGGTTGGATCAGATGGTCCCATATCAAAATTATTTAAATCGTACCTTAACTTTCGTCTGCGCATGCGCAAGAGTCAGATCCTTTTAGCGCCCATAACTACTCCGCAAATCATCGTAAAGCGGTAAAATTTTGAAGAGAGATGTAGGTGAGTTGTTGGATGGTCTCAAATGCATTCCATCAAGAGCAGACAATAACTTTAGTCTGCGCATGCGCAAATGAAAAATCCTTGTTGCGTTTTTCCGTTGTCCAATCTATCCACCGACGGAACCTACCCAGCTAATTCTGATAGTCCATGTCACCTGAGTCATTAACCCATGCATGTATCTCCACCTGTCCACTGAATATACGTTCATGTGATTTAAGTGAGGAAGCTAAATACTGCCTACTCGAATCGGAAGAAATTTTTTAAATATATAAATAATTATGTAAACGGTAGACTTATCATAATAAAGAACTCATTGCTGCACGTTTATTTTGTACGTAAACATAATCTCTCACCTGTATTCCGCCCATGATTGTGACAAAACTCTTTCTGAGACATTCTGTGGGTCGCAGATACTTTTATAGGTCCCAGGAGGAGGGAAACACGGCTATGACACGGTCCTTTAGCTCTCGAAAAACCGCAGTAGGCGTCACAGCATTTTGGCGGCTATCGCCGAAGAAATTGTTGATGGGAGGATGAGTTGACTCGAAAAGCATTTTCTATGTAGAAACTGCTGACGTATTTCGGTAACGGGATCGTTTCTCACGGTTCAGTACCTAATCAGCGTTTTCAACTTATGCCGATGTGTTGGGAACGTTGTATACCTACATACCTGCATTCGGTCGGTTGGAATGGTCTTTCAGAGAATTATAGTTTTCTCCTTTGTGGGTTATTGATTATGATTATGATTTCATTATTTGCCGAATTTGCAAAGATTACCTATAAGTACGCTATTCACGTATTCAGGTCCTTGGGCATATCCTCCTGAAAGTTCGAACAAGTTTCCTATCAAACCACCTTCCTCCTTCTTGAGTACCTACCAAACTGTGCCGTGCATCACAAATATTTTTTAAACGCTGCAAATTATTACACAACGGTTTATTATTTTCCTTTATAGGTATACCCTTTCTGTGTAGCTCAATAAATTCCTTTTAGTGTGAGATCCTGATTTAGTAGGGTCGTTTTCTGCACACACACCACAATGACCTGACAAAAATGCTTACAGAGTCAAATATGGGAGTAACATAAATGTGGATTTTGGTTTATTATTCTGTGAATCACCTATGTATTCGCTCAGCAAAAAAATTTTATATCACCCCCTCAAAATTTTTTGTTTTCCGTTTCAAGGTGCGTACATTCCAGAAATGCAATGTCCGTCCGCCGTCCGCCGTATCACGTGTACCGGCTTCATTTTCTAAAAAATTCGTTCTTTCGCACACATGCTCCATTTGGGCCCTAGTTGTGTCCTGAAACATTGCAGCCCGATCGGAATATACCCAGGGGTGTTATCAGTGAAAATGTGTATAAAAATAGGTACTTTTTGTATTTTAGTAACATGTTAGTAAAATGAGCTTTTAAGGTATCGTTTTTCATGTTTTTGAGGACGAGAAGACCGAATATGAAGTCGATTTTGACCGAAGAGGAGAAAATTGAGGTTCTACCAGATGTTCAGCTCCCGAAATGGATTTTTTATGAGTCAATAACCTGGGAAATCGTCTGAAATCACCATGAATTTGTAGAATAACACTGGAAAAAGTGTCAACAGGTGGATCAAGACGATTAAATGGTACTGCCAATTATCAAAGATAATTTGGGGGGAAAAAAAGAAGCGTACCTAATTCGTGTTTTGGTGGCCAAAATTGGTGGAAACCACCAGAAATAGCTATTTCAATTATTTTATATGAAAGAAACAATAAATAAACAGCCAACATTTCTGTAGGTATGTCCAATAGAATAATAAACCCATGTGACAGGACTGCAGCGTTTTTCCACCTATCAGTGGATATGTTATTATAGTGACATCTTACTATAAGATCAATCCATATGACCTCATCACAATAAAAATAAAGAAGACATGTGTAACGAAAGATTCAAATTCGGTCCTGCCTGGTCATCATTATATTAAATTTATTGTTATTAGTTGTTATTGTAATAATATTATCGTTGTACGATATAATTATGTATATTATGTACACTATTATGTACACACGTGTTAGGGACTATTAGTCCCAAAGGTAGTTCTTTAGGTATCTAACTTTTTGCAGATATTTCAGTTCGGTCAAAACTGTTGAAAGTCATTCTCTTTAAAAAATTAAAAATTTCTAAAAACCCCTGAGCCCGCTCCAAGAATTCGATAATCATACGGAAGGTATGAAGAGGCCTACTACTTTTTCTCTTTAGATTAGTCCCTGTAATATTCCTGATAAATAGGCCCTACACAGAACGAGTGCGACTGTGATATTTTGCTAGACCGCCGGATCGCCGCCCTCTGGTCTGAACCGGTTTTGTCTGGTGTCGGTAGTTTAATGATTCATCTTTCAAACTCAATTTTAGCCGACTGTAGTGGAGGTACGTTACTCCGAAATTCGTGAGGGAGCCAAAACTAAGGTTCACGCTCAGATGACCCGGCCCTCAGTTAATTAGGGCAGCTTTAAATGACACGCTGGACCCTTTTTCCCAAAGACATTAGCCAGACCCTTCGCCCAGCGAGGGGAAGGAAGGGACCATGTGAAGTGGTGTCACTCAGTTCGGTATCTTCTTTTGTTCTAGCGGAGCCTCTTTGCCCGTTCATTACTTACCTGCCCACAGCTCTGCCCCTTTTACTGAGTGCCGGTTACTCGGGTGCAGCTCTCCACAAGTGTACCTACGATTATGAGGAAGATGGGCTCAAGTAATCGAGAACAGTATCGACAGCCCGCTGGCGATGTGCTCATTTATGACTTGCACGCAAATTGGCACACTAAAAACTGTCTTCTGAAACCACTTAGGCTATCATAATAATAAACCAAAAGAAAATATTATTTTCTTTTGGTTTATTATTTTCAATAATGAACCATTGGAATCGAGCATGAAAAAAAAATGCTAACCCTCCCTCAAAATTTGATGGTTTACGTTTCAATGTATGTAGAATCCGAAAATGTAATAAAAATATTTCTGTCTGTCCGCCGTACGCCGTACTGGCCACTTTTCTTAGTTACCATGAAAAAAAAATTGATGAAATTCGGGTTATAGGTTCCGTTAGGGGTCTAGTTGGTCCTCGAAGCTCGGCGTTACTGTCAGTCATCTCTAAAGGGTTAAAAATAGGGGTTGACATTTTCAGAACGCCTATACCTTTTCTTAGATGAATTTTTTACGGTTTTAAATAGTTCTCGAACTTACGAGTTTTTTAAGACCACCCGGAGCATCGTACGTCCAGCCGTTCGTTCACAGTGAGGCCCCGAAGTTTGCACCGACAGGCATTTTCGACAGCAGGGTGAATGAAATTGTATACATTTAGCCCAAATCTCGTCACCAGGGACGCGCTTACAATCGGAAATTGGCCCGAGATAAAATCATTGCTAGGGGCCACTCGATTATATTGACGGAGTATGAAGTCGATTTGGTTGTTCTGTGATATTATTTCATTTGAAAAACGATGGCTCTTTTGGACTTTGTTGATATCTAGTGAAACTTGAACAAACGTTGTATTATTGATGGGTAAATTATTATTACACAAATTATTACGCAATGGTAAATTGCAATGGTTACCATGAAACAAAATTGATGAAATTCGGGTTATAGGTTCCGTTCGGGGTCTAGTTGGTCCTCGAAGCTCGGCGTTACTGTCAGTCATCTCTAAGGGGTTCAAAATATGGGTTGACATTTTCAGAACGCCGTAGCTCGAAAACTTTCGATAGAAGGGTATGGTTTTTTTAAGTTATTAAATTTTTCTTGAGCTAAACAATTTTTGAGACCACCCGAAGCATTACACGTCCAGCCGTTCGTGTGCACCAAAAAGGTTCGTGAACACGATCGTGAATCAAACGGTATGAATCCGGCCCGGATATCATCACTAGGGAGCACCTGATTATAATCAAGGATGGCTGTATGAAGTCGAGTTGTTTGTTCTGCGATATTATTTCATTTGACAAGTGATGGACTATTGGATTTTGTTGTTAGGTACTTCTGAAACTTGAACAAACGTTGAAGTATTATTGATGGGCAAGTTATTACACAACGGTTCATTATACTTGACCACGAGGGTAGGTATTGACCATAGAAAACAGTGATCTACGCAGAAGGGGAACTTCATTACTTGCGTTTCTTATTGCCATTTTAGTTACTGTTTGTCATCGGCAGAATTATTTTAGCAAAATTCAACTCGTGATTTAGGTAGGTATCTAGTAACGAGTACGGGGTTAGGTACTAACTTACGGAGGGTTTGCGATCTCATAATATGTATAGAATAGTACATGTTATATAATATAAAGGGTTATCTATACGGAGAGCGGTGATCTGTAACAGAAGGGTATTCTGTACAAAATAATAAACCTTTGTGCAGGGATTTGCAGCGTTTTTGGTTTATTATTTTCAGTAATGAACCTTTGGAATCGAGAATGAAACAAAAATTTGAACCCCGCTCCCCCCTCCACCATAGTTTGATGGTTTCCGTTTCAAGGTTAGTAGAATCTGAAAACGGAATAACAAAAATTTTTGTCCGTCCACCGTACGCCGTACTTCTTATGGTTTATTATTCTGTTTATTATTCTGTTTATTATTATTTATCATTTTTTTAAAACTCCCTCAACAATTTTTCTTTCACGTTTCAAGTGGCGTAGATTCCAAAAATGCAATGTCCGTCCGCCGTACGCCGTATCATCCATATCTACTTTCCTTAGTTTACCATGAACCAAAATTAATTACATTCGGTTTGCAGATCCCATTTGGAGTCTAGTTGGTCATTGAAGCTCGGCGTTACTGTCTTTCATCTCTAAGGGGTGAAAAATAGTGGTTGAAATTTTCAGCACGCCGTAGCTCGAAAACTTTCAATAGAAGAGTATGGTTTTTTTATGTTTTTAAATTGACCTCAAACTAAAGAATTTTTTGGGACAGCCCGGAGCATTGTACGACCAGCCGTTCTTTTGCACCGAAAAGCTTCGTCAGCATGATCGTGAAAGAAACGGTATTAAATCCGGCCCGGATATCATCACTAGGGATCACCTGATTATAATCACGGATGGTTTATGAAGTCGAGTTGGTTGTTCTGAGATATTATTTCATTTGAAGAATTATGGCGCTTTTGGATTTTGTTGATAAGTTCTTTTGTAACTTCAGCAAACGTTATGCTTCACGAATAACAACAAATAATTAATTACTGAACTATTGAATCCTGCGCATGTTGGTGAAACTTTAATTCCTGGGCCGGCTCCAATACTCGATTTAGGGCTTTCCTGGAGGGAGCTCGAGAGTAGGTACAGCCCACAGAAAACAGTGATCTACGCAGAAGGGGCATCTATACAGGTAAATAACAAACCGTTGTGTAATAATTTGCAGCGTTTTTCTCATGCGGTTTCCTAGAATCGAAATAATTCAATGCGTACCAATTTCCGACATTTCGTCAGCATCTCCCTTAATATTCTTTCCACAATAACGTCTTAGAATCGTGGTATATAACGTTTAATACTTGGACATCTAGTTTTGAGGTTCACTAAATAAGTAAATAAATCATTATCGAATGAACGTTATAAGACTCTCACTTCCGATAGAATTTACGGAATTTTCGAGTATATTGGGTCAGTTCATCTTTTATTAATTTATCGTCCTAATTTATCCTTTTGCTCTCCGACATAAATTCAATTCTCCACCGTTCTGCTCTAGTCCTCGTAGGTGGTTTCCTCTGGGTACATTTCATCTCTGTTTTTTTTTGTTTTTTTGGCAAATGTTTATTTAAAGACCATTACATGGAGTAATATACCTTTTTGACAACAATAGTCGCTACAGACTGGTTAGTACTTTCGAAGTGCCTTCAATCACGGCGAAGATCACTTTAATGTCAATTTCATTAATTCATTCATAAATTCATTCATTTAATGTCAAATTTACACATCATTTAGAGAGTGGCGATAATGTCACTAATGTGACGCGGTCTTCGCAATCGCGGGAGATTTAATGGCGCGAATCCTTCGTTGACAGTCAGATTGGGATGATCAGCGTTTCTGCTCACAAATGTTCGCATAGCCTGCACACGAAGTTCCTCGGGAGTGGTGATTTGAAAATCATTGTAGATGGTATCGTTTCGTACAAATTCCGGCGCATGGATAATGTTCCTCTGAAGGGTATAGTTTTGTTGCGATACTATTCGATTAAACTGAGTTGGTGAGCAGGTACCCCAGATGGGTAGTGCATAAGTCCAAATTGGACGGATTAAAACTTTATAGATCAGAACTTTATTATACGCGGAGACGTGATCATGGTCTAAGAGGCACTTCAGTTTACGGGTCCTAATTTTTAAACGTCTTAACAGTTCACTGACATGATCAGCAAAAGTGAGCCGTCGATCGAGGATGACACCCAAGTATTCATGGGACTTGGCTTTGGGTATGATGTCATTCAAGTATTGTAACGGAGCCTCAGTAAATTTCCGTTTATAGGTGTAGGTAACGGCGCGAGACTTGCTCGCATTTACTTTAAGCCTCCACTTTGTGCACCATTGCCCCAAGTCCTGAATATGGCGTTGCAAGATAGGAACGCTTCGTCGGAGTTGGAATGGCGAACTGCGTAGATCAAATCGTCAGCGAATAAGCCCGAAAACGTTGATGTCATCTCTGTTGAGAGTGGAATACTTTAAAGGTATCCTACAACTCCGGAACTACGGAATAGGAAGATCAGTATTCACCGGATAACGTAACACCCAAAAACAACTTGGTCTTCCACGCAGGGCTACTCACCAGAGGAGACTTTCCTTAGTTACCTCGAGTTCCTCAGGTTCAGGGTCTGCCATCCGAGACGGTGGGCGTTCGTTCGGGAAAACCGCCGGTCCCGGAAATAACTTCAGTCCAATCAGCACTTTTTTTCATGCAAGTAACTTTATGGAAATAATAAAGAAATTGTAATATTGTATTATGCTTCAGTGTAAAATGGTCAAAATGATGTGAAAGGCTGACGCAATGTTTTGCGATTTTGAGTTACGGCAACCGTTGGGTTTGTCTTCAAAGGGCGCATCGCTCTCGGTATGGAGGGGCAGTGGGTTATTATCAGAGCCCTTCAAATGCCATATTGCCATGGCGCCATACAAAAATGCCATATTCTGCCGATTTTTTGGTAAAATGCCATATTCGGCCGATTTTTGGGAAAATGCCATGTTTGTGCCATGTTTTGCCTTTTTTCGCCAAATTTGAAGTGAAAATTTCTGAATGACATGAGGTTTCTCGAACCCTGAGGCCATTAGTGTAGAGGGATTACTAATGCCTCTAACCCTTTTGGAATGGGGTGCTTCCACGGGTCGCCACTCTGTCTGGTGAGGAAACCACTCTGAAGGAAGGCTGGGGACCTGCTGATGTCCTCTATATGAAATACGCTCCGGCAACATCAGCTGATGTGGAGAGGGCTTTCTCAAAAATGAACTACCTTCTGAGTGATCGACGGCTCGGATTTTCAATGGAAAGCGTTGCGGCACACCTGATGTTGTTATTTAATAATAATAATAATAATAATAATTAATTATTTGTATAAAGCTGTGTAAATAAAATAAATTATTCAGCATAAATAACTTGTATGTTGTGATATTATCGTCTCAGAATAGCTGGGGTGGTCGGAGAGGATTGAAAAATAAGTGCCATATTGAGAGAAATAAGTGCCATATTTGGGCCAAAATAAGTGCCATATTGCCATATTTTTTAGGGCCCTATTTCACAAAAATAAGTGCCATATTGTGAAGGGCTCTGGTTATTATAGACCGCATATGTGCGTAATGGAGCAGTGTATCGTAAATACCTCTCGAATTTCAGTAAAAATCGTAGGCGTAGGTTTTTAGTACTTTCCCACCCCTCAGAAATGTTTGAGTATTTTTCATGTTCACAAATGAACTGAAGCTTTGATCGAAACTGAAATTTAATTTCAAGAAAGCACAGTTTGAAGAATAATTGTGTGTATCGTGGAATGAGTGAGATTTGAGAAATGTACACTAGTTTTACAATTCATTGCAGTCTAGCAAAACATCAAGAATATCAAGAAGTGCCGGAGTGTGTATCGTATCTACAATAAACTATTCTTCCAGTTCTTCAAAATAGCAGGAGTAGGGTAACCGCCTTTTTCAATCTTTGTCTTCATAAAATAGAAAATTTATTTATTCATTTATTTGTTTAGCTGCATACCTATATGACAAGAAAATAAATTTTCATTTATTTTTGTAAAATAAATAAATACCTCAAAACATCAAGTCTAATTGGGTCGAAAGTTTTTGTCTGTTCTGTAGTCAATTTTGAAAAAATAATGCACGACATTCTGCCTTTCAGGAGGCGATTGGTACCTATACATACTAAATTACAGTAATATCTTGATGGGCCTGTCGAACAAAAGTCTGTTAACGATAGACCGTATTTTTTGCCATTACTAGGAAAGTCGATATTTCCAATAACATGATTGTTGTGGCCCTCTACAGTTTTGGGGCGAAATAGTTATAAATAATTAACACGGTAAATAGAGCGCTGACCTTCAAACCACTTATTGTATTTATATTGTATGAACTCAGGCAGAGTTTCGTCATAGAATAATAATGCCCTGTCTAATACACTTTCTTAGTCTCTTGAACTCGCTGTCACGCTTCATAGGTTTCATTTCGAAATACCCCCGAAATTGCCGTAGCGACAGCCGATTGATTCTCGACAAAATCCGGAAATTACCGAGAAATATTGCACATCTTGAGATCCACGGCGAAACACCTTTCTTAATAACTAGGTCAAGAGCTATGGATAATTATGCTAGGTCCGTACCTGTACGCCATTACTCTAACGTTACTATTTACGACTAATAAGTTCCAATTTTTACTGGATACCAGGGGCTGATCCAGAAATTATTTGTGGGGGGGGGGGGGTATGTTAATTTAAATAGGTACCAAGGTATCAAGAAATATAATTTATTATCTGATAAACATGAAATACTTCGATACTTGATAATTTGGTAACAATAAATAAAATTCAAACTTGGAACAACAATTACAAGAAAGTAATAATACAAAATTAGTAATAGGGAGGAGGCAATGTTCGTTTTTCCTGGATTCGTTCAAATTTATAAGGTCCTACGTTTGAATTGACATCGATTAGATTTTGGAACAATCGGGAGACTCATTATTGAAAATAATAATCCAAATGATAAATGGTAAATTAGTAACTCCAGTTGAAGAGATAAAATACTGTCAATTTTAAGGTTTTTGTTGTTCCCTAGTCTTTGGCTCTAACATGGGAACGGGCATGATGCATGGAATCGCTCAGCAAAAAAATTTTACGACACCCCCTAAAAATTGTTTCTCTTGCATTTCAAGGTGCGCAGATTCCGAAAATGCAAAGTCCGTCCGCTGTCCGCCGTTTCTGTCTCGTTCTTTTTCATACAGGATCCATTTGGGCCCTAGTTGTGTCCTGAAACTTTGCAGCCCGATCGGAATTTACCCAAGGGTGTTATGGGTGAAAAATGGGGGTAAATACACTGCCAAGGACGTGGCACAGAAGCTTCCTCGTGGCCTTCACAGTATGTCACCATTAAATTTTCAGAAAACTAGAAATGACCCGTTCGCCATGGTCATGACGATAAAATGCTGGGTAACCAAAAATTAAAAAATCGTTATTTTTGGGCAGTACAAAGCACGGGGGCTAAAAAGATTTAAACGTTATTATGGAATTCCGTAGCCATAGAGATGGTGGACAGGAATGCTCGACGTTTGGAATGTACGCGGTGCCAGTGCCACGTGCCACTGCAACCGGTGATTCAATCACGATGAACGTCGAATGGGTCCTCATGGGGCCTCACCCGCATCATCCCTGAAAATCTGACCGTTCAAAATTGATGGAGACCGTAACAAGAAAATCTCGTTAGCGCCTGCGCAGAGGCTACCGTTGATTCGATCATGATGAAACTGATAGGGGACCATTTAGCGCTAAACCCACACAACTCCTGAAAATTTGATTGAAATCGGATCAAAATTGTGGAAGTTATGGCTGTGGCAAGGAAATGTGGACAGACAGAAACGAAACCAAATTTGTTCAGGAGGCCCTGAAACGCAAAATGCAAGTGGAAATTTTGATTTTGGAGCACAAACAAATTTTTCATTTCGAAAGTGAAAACAAAGCTTCCGCTGCCTTGCAGACTCGGAAACAAAATAGGGGTTTTCGTGGTTTTTTGAGATTTTAGTGAACATGAGCTTGCGAGGTATCGTTTTCCATGTTTTTTAGGGCTAGAAGACCGAATATGAAGTTGATTTTGACCAAAGAGTGAAGAATTGAGGTTGTAACGAAGGTGTAGCTCCCAAAATTATTTTGTATGAGCCAAAAACCTGGGAAATTGTCTGAAATCACCATAAACACCATAATCTTGTATAATAACCAGAGCTCTTCAAAACATGGCATTCATTTTTGCCGAAAATGGCACTTAAAAACGTGGCACTTATTTTGGCCAAAAATGGCATTTATTTTTTCGGGCTTCCTTTTCCCCGCCCCTGATTTTATGGGAAAATAGAATATTGCCGTTCGAATAACATTATATTTATTGTACTGACTAAAACTATGTAAAAAACTATAATAAAAATTACAAATGAGTTAAATTGTTCGGGGCCACAATTGTTCTAAAATAATTTCAGGTGGGTTGTGACACTGTCCATACAAAAACCAAGGCGTCGGTCGCTCAAAATATATTTCAATTTGGGGAAGGTGCGTTCCACGTCTGCTATTGTTGCCGTTGCGAATTTCATTGAAATGACGTCGGCAGCTTCCCAGTCTTCCTTGAGGGTAGCTTCTTCCCCTGACAGATTGGCAGCTATACTCTTCACCTCTTCAGCTTGGAATGAACGACGTGGTGAAGGGAAGGGATATATAAGTACAGGAACAGTCGATAACAAGCCTGGAAGACCTGGCCCTTTTCCCCAATAATGGCTTTAATCCCTCGACGCGAATAATACCAAGTGACTATGGGATTCGGGAAGTCCATGCAAGACGCAACGTCCATCTACCTGAAGCCTTTCCTTTTCTACCTGGAATCCCAGGATTCCACTGGTCACAGACTAGGTATATTTTTGTCATCAACGGTCATCGGTGGGGGGGGGGGGGGATTATATATTAATAATAATAGAAAAATGAGGCAAAAACGGCGGAAAAGTAGCATTTTCCCCGCAAATTGGCAAAAATGGCATTTTACCTCAAAAAGGCCAAAAAATGGCATTTTAGGATGGCGCCATGACAAAATGGCATTTGAAGGGCTCTGATAATAACACTAGAAGTACTTTCGAGAGGTGAATCAAGACAATTAGATGGCTGATTGAAGATAATTTGTCAGATTGGAGATTATTTCGTGTTTTTGGGGGGCCAAAATTGATGGAAACAATCAACAAGAGCTATTTCAATAATTGTTCATGAAAGAAGCAATAAATGTATTTCCAGCATTTTGTAGGTATGGCCAATAGAATAATAAACCCGTGTGACAAGGACTTTCCAGCGTTTTTCCAATAGGTGCACTTCACAGCCAAGTCTGCTAGTCGGCAGCACCTGTCGGAATCCCTCCGCGCTCTTTCGTATATCCATTGTATACGTCGAGAAGTTTACTCCTTGAACCATAATAACAAATATTGCCGGTAATCTGCTCTTTGGTGTGGCAGCCCACAGGCGTAACTGGAGATCTGTATCTTCCGAGTATTAAAACGAGCCGTTTTCCGTCAGTTAAACCTTTTACATGGACGTCTATTGTCACATAGCCCGCACGTCACAAAGTTGATGCCCGCGACCATTCGCTAAGGTGTGAAGTTGCATGTCTGGTTTGCGGTAGATAATCTAGGCGAGATACAACTCCTCGCACAATGCACCATTACATTCCCTTCTCCGACCTAAAAGTCTCTTGTAGGGCTTTTTCAGTGCCCCAAAAAAAAATCTCTTTAGAGCATTCTATCTTCGGTCCGACCCCTCTCCTATTCACCCGAAAAACGGACAATGGACGCAAGGGTGGCTCGTTTTGTCGGACCTACTTGATGTTTATGTTGGTATATAATTTACATTTTTTGCCCTCCTCCCTTCGTTCTCGTCCGTCTTCCTCCCCTTCCGCTGGTCAGTTCCGAGGGAACCTGCTGAGAAAAGGGCTCAAGGAAGGGTCTTCAGGAACCTAATTCCTGAAGCCCTTGTGTTGGTGCCACCACTATAATAAATCACAAACACCGGAGGGGTGAGGGGTCAGTTCACAATGGACCAACCCTTTTCTCGGTCTCTTTTGTTTTGAATTCAAATCTCCGCTGTCACGAGAAGACGCGCTTCCGTGAGCGTTAGCCGTTGGATCTTCTCATTCAGGCTGGTGTTAATCCTTCTTCGCAGTGTGTTTGAGGGTGGTGGCTTCGTTTCTCACGTTGGGAAACGTAACGCAGGTCTTTTTCCTCCAAGCAGCAATAATTTCGTGGTAAAACCTGCGAATTATGGATGAATCAATTCAATACATTTTGATTCTTAACCGAAAACTGTTCCCCTGCCTTCTGGCTAGCCTTGTTGAGTTTTGAAAAATAATGGAATTTGGGTTTCGAAATCCAAATTGATGGAAACTCATCAGAATTGATTTTTTTAATTTAAATAATCGATATATTTGCTATATCAGTAACATAACAACTGAGCTTAGCCCATCAAGTTAGTTTGCTATAATATTATTCAACTGTTTGTATAGTTTTTACCCCAGTGGCTGTAACTCAAGAGAACTCTCAATCACTACACTTGTCACATTGTAACATCACAAGGTCGAAAGGTTTTGTTCTATCAAGCCGCCGGGTGGCGTTGCTGTTGTCTAGGAGTCGAAGAACTTCTGGATTCATGTGTTCATGAAGCCGCTGTTCGTATTTAATCGCATGTTGCTTGGACACTTCGCTGACGGATTCCATCTTGAGGTCTCGATGGAGGTCATCATTTCTGATGTACCAAGGGGCGTTGACAATACCTTGTTCTGAAAAGTTTGTATAATCTTGCTGTTTGTCTTTTTAGTACAGCCCCAGAGCTGGTTATCATAAGTCCACGCAGGTTTTAGGGTTTGCTTGTAGATTAGCAATTTGTTGTGTACAGATAGTTTAGAATATCTGCCTAGCAACCAGCAAATTTTTTTTGAACTTGATATTTAACTGATCTTTTTTTTAATCACATGTTCCTGCCATCTTAATTTGGCATCAAGAGTCATCCCTGAGTACTTTGCTGTATTAGCGTAGGGGATCTGTTGTTCATTCATCATGACTGGTATCGTTGTTATGTTCTTGTTCGTAAAGTTAGTATGAGTAGATTTCAGTTCATTAAGCTTCAGTCGCCATTTTTTTGGTCCAGGCGCTTACATCATCAACAGAATGCTGTAATTTCCTAGTTGCTTCCTCTACTGAGTCACCAACCGCAAGTATGGCAGTATCATCAGCAAAAGTTGCGATTGTCGTGTTTTCATTGCTAGGTACATCACGTGTATACAGAAGGTATAGTAAGGGCCCAAGCACGCTTCCTTGAGGGACACCTGCCCTTATTTTCTTGAGACTGGAGTATTCTCCTTCGTGTTTCACTCTGAAATGTCTTTCAGAAAGATATGATTTCAAAATCCGAAAAAATGGCTTCGGTAAGTCTCTCTTAAGTTTGTACTCTAACCCTTGATGCCATACTTTGTCAAAAGCTTGGGAAACATCCAGGAAGACACTTGCACAAACTTGTTTCTTTTCTAGACAATTCTCTATTACATCAGTTACACGACTGGTTCTACGGTAGAGTGTTTTTCTCTGAATCCAAACTGGTGGTCGGGGATTAGCTCTTTCTCTTGAACGATTGGTTTCAATCTTTGTATCAGTAATCTCTCAAAGAGCTTAGATATTACTGGTAGTAATGATATAGGTCGGTAGGACTCTTCATTCTTGGATTCTTTCCCAGGTTTCAGTATCATGAGATAACCTCTGCCACTTTCCAGCAGCGGGGTACATATTTCAGTCTCAATGTCGCGTTTATCAGATGCAATAGCATTCGCATGCCTTCCTCTAGTAGTTGCTTAATTGCCTTTCCTGTAATGAGATCATATCCAGGAGCTTTGTTCGTTTTGAGATTGCGAATTTGATTTTTCAGTTCACTGAGCGTTACTGGTTGTATGAAGTGTATATCCGTGGAGGAGGATACCATGGGTAAGCCGCTTTCATCACTGTTCCTGGGGAGTGGCACAAATGTGTTCTCGAGGTGTTCAGCAAAGATCTCTGCCTTTTCAGTAGGACTTTTTGCCCATTCCCCATCATCTTTTGAAAAAAAATAAAAAAATAAAAATTGATTGATAGAGAATAGATACGACGCCGTCCGAGTTTACGGTTGTGTCTTCTCATCCACGGATCCGTCTTCATTTTATATGATGGATACTTTGTTTCTCCGTTGAACAAAAAACAGCGCATAACTATAAATTTGCGCAAAAACCTGCAAATGATATATAACGATAAAATGGTAATTCTGTATCTCCGTCCATTGCCCATTACCCATGGAAATATTGTGGTATCTGTTTTCCGATAAATGATCGGGACTACTATTGGAATTATTCTTGAAAACTTGGAATATTTTAAATTTGTCTCTGACTATGTTTGTTAGAGCATCACTAGCAAGCGCATCATCTGAATTAGGGATTTCATCATTGAGAATATGCTGAGGGTAGTAACTTGACATTATGAACCACCTGGTTTCAAAAATGCTGCAACAACGGCTTATCATTTTACCTGTATAGATACCCCTTCTGCGTAGATCACTGTTTTCTGAGGTCAATACCTTCCCTCGTGCCCCCCCCCCCCCCCTCAGGGAAGCCTAAATCGAGTAAATGACAATAATCCGATCAATTCATATAGAGGACCATCTAGAAGCTTCACCCCAACTACCCTCCCAATTTGAGCAAAATCATTGTACGTCCAGCCTTTGTTTCACAGTAAGGCCCTGAAGTTTGAACCTAAAAGCTTCGTCAACATTATTATAATTCGAAGTTTTTTTGTTTTACTTGTGCGAGATATCCCTAATTCGAAATCTTCGACTGCTCCCAATTCGAGCACGTGCGATTTGGTAGGGATTTCGCTCTTTGTTCGGTTGTTACAATGCAATTTTTTTAAAAGAAAAGTAACTGGATGAAGTGCGTATAACTAATGTGTATGTGTAATGTACAAAATATATTATATGTATGTATTTTGACGTAGTTTTTTGCAGTATTTTGTAATAAACCCCCAATAGTTCGTAACTCTTCGTATGATACCCTGATTCGAAATCTCGCTAATTAGAATACCCCGCTAATTCGAATTTTTTGCTGATCCCTTGAAGATCCGAATTAGCGGGATTCTGGTGGAATTTTTATCGTTCCTGTGCGTGCGCGTGGGTAGTTAGGTCTACACCGCAAAAAACCACCCTACTAATAATTATTGTCCTCCCGCTTTCCTGGGGGGAAGCACGAGGGTAGGCATTGACCACAGAATACAGTGATCTACGCAGAAGGGGCATCCATGCATGTAAATAATAAAGCAATATAATTTTCAGCGGTTTTCTCCATCAGTCTACCTTTCGCTGACTACTAAACGAAACATCCAAATTAGATGAAAATTTGGTTCAGGGGAGTCCAACATGACATCTGCGACTATCGAAATTCACACAAACGGGAGATTTGATAATGGGTGAGTGGGGGTTGACTAATTTCAATCTTGATTGTTTGATGTGGGTGTAACATGAACCGTAGATATGTGTTTGCACTATTAATGTACCTATAAGCGTTATTGCGAATTTTCAAAGAAAATGAAGCTACATATTGCAATGGGGCCAGAATTTTTAGAACATGAATTTTTGAATTTTTTTAATAGGCAAATCCGTTTCAGAGCATCCTGAATTCATCCCTAGATTCTAACAAAAATTTATGTGCGTATATATCTATATCTTTGCATTTATATTTATGCGTCCTAGGGTACATGAATCCAAGGACGATATCTGTCTTTGGGTGATTTCCAAATTTCGCCAAAACGTTCATATTGCCAAACAACAGGATGAGTACGAGCAATTTCGGGAGGGGGGGGGGGTCAAATTTGAGTTTTTATGGGTCAGAAATTGCTAACAATTGATATAAAATCGCTGGAAGTGGAATGGAAGGGTGGGAAAGACAGAAAAATACCATTTCCGTTGCAATGTGGAATAAACAAAAAATAAACTTTTGCTTACCACCAATTTGTTTTTAACTTCTGCAGGTAGGTAATGATGCTCAGAAGTTGAGCGAAAAATTTTGTGTTAAATAAATTGATGGTAAGCTAAAGGTTTATCTTTTGTTTATTCCACATTGCAAGATGGCTTACCACATAAGGTGTGAAATAAAATTCGGTGAATTGATACCATTTCCGTTGTTTTTCCTATAGAATAAGGGTCAAATTTTGGAAGGGGATTTTGGGGTTCAAAAATTGGTATTAAAGGCTAAAATCAGTATTAATTCACCTGAAGTTGTGTGGGATGGTGAATCACAACGGAGGGAATATTTTGACGATAAGAATGTTTTTCTTAGGAAAAAGTGGATCAAATTTTACTTTATAGGGACCGCAAATCTGTAAAAATTGCTAAAAACAAGAAAAAATTATGTAATTTTACGAAAAGTGGTATGGTTTTTCGCTACCTATGTAATCTTTTTGCACAATAACACGTATATTTCTTTGAAAATTCGCTGTTATCGCCATGCTGCATGACTGGAACTTCTTTTTTCATCTGTTTTCACTGTGGACATCAAGTTTTTAAAGTAGAGACGCAGATAACTAGACAACTAGATTACATTCAATCCGAGAGTTTCAGTTACATACTGTACGTGAATGTATAATATTATGAACGACGCGTAATATTCCGGAAGAAGTGGACCCTTCTGTTGTGAACGTTTCGACCGAGATTATCTGTAATAGCCACCTCGATTATCCTCCGGAAAGCATATGGAGAACGGGAGACTGCGCGTTACGAAGCGGACACTGGAAACGATCATCGGAACCGTAACTATAGCATTATAGGAATCAATGTTGAGAAGTAACAACGAGGTTGTTAGGTACTACCACCCGGTGGCTTGGTGGAGGGCATATGGTAACTCGATTGTTATTTCCACGGCTGGCGACCAGACGTGCAGTGGTTAGAGTTCGAATCCACCTGAATTGATCCAAAATCAGACAGGACGAGCCATTCTTATCTTCAAGAAAATATTGCTCTTATCCGAATACCAACCTTTCCAAGCCCTGGATTCCACATCTCTCAGTTTTCTTTACGTATCGTTCAAGTGCAGCTTGAACTCAGCTTGTTCGATTCTAACACTCTTTTATTCATTCCAAAACTACTGGGCTCAAATTAACGAAATTCGGCATGCAGGTCCCTGCTTGGGGCAATTCGGAGTTACTGTACGGGAAATTTCATCCAATATCCCCCCCATTAGTTGCTGACAGTAACGCCGAGCTTCGCAGGCCAACTAGAACCCAAATGGTCCCATTCCACCAAATGGAACCTACAGACCAAATTTCATTAATTTTGGTTCATGGTAATTAAGGAAAGTGCGAACTACGGCGTACGGCGGAAGGACAGAATTTTGTTTCCATTTTCGGAATCTACGTACCTTGAAACGAAAACCATCAAATTTGGTGGGAGGGGGGGGGGTTAATTTTTTGTTTTTCGTGTTCGATACCAAAGGTTCATTATTGAAAATAGTAAACCAAAACGGTTATTTTAAGTGAAAAGTGTCGTAAATAACAAAAAAAAAACCACAGTCATGCAGCATGGCTATAAGAGCGAATTTTCGAAGTTTTCGGCATCTTCCTCCTCCGCCTAAAATTTTCTGAAAATTAATTTTCGGCCAATGTTTTCCCAACTTGATACCATACAAAATTAAAACAGGAGTAGTTTTACGCAAAGTAAAATTTGGGGTGGAAGGAGGGGGAGGGGGAAATCAAAAATGTTTTGAATACCAGAAGAGTAGGTATTGGGTACCTACGTAACAAATTTTTTGTTCCATTTTTTGCCGAGTAACACCTCGGTTTGTAGATTTTCCAACGCTGAACACGATGGTGAAGTCAGAATTGCGATATCCCATTCCGTTATCAGATTAGAGCAGACGAACCAGGAAGAACATCTCAAGAAATAACCACGTTCCTTCATCTTCAAAGTGCTCCAGTTTGAGAATGGAATGAGATATCGCAATTCTGATTTCACCATCGTGTTCGGCGTACAAAAACCTTTAAAATGAGGTGTCACTTGTCTGACTTTTTCATTTTGGGAATTTATGGGTAATTTCCCCCCCCCCCCCTAAAACTCCCCAAAACTCCCCCTTAGGGTGACCCGATTCTGCCCATCTTCGAACTTAGCCTGTCGATTGCCAAGACAGATTTTTCGTGCAAATTTGAACTTTTTATCTCAATTCTTTCGAGAGTTATCGTCTGGAATGACACATACATATATAAATATATATATATAAATATATAAATATGTAAATATATAAATATATAAATATATAAATATATAAATATATAAATATATATATAAATATATATATATATACATATAATTTTTGGTGTCTTTCGGCAGGGAATTCAGGATGGTCTGAAACGGATTTTGGTATAAAAATCTTTCGGAAATTCGAGTTTTAAAAATTTTGGACCGAGAACAATAGCTTCCTTTTCTTCGAAAATTCGCTAAAAATTGTAAACCAACAAATTCTGCGTTTATAGCACCCCTATTTTCATTGAAATATTACATTTAAAATTGTAAGTAAGTAAAGACGTAAATAGAATATTCTAATAAAAATAGGGGTGCTCCAATTTTCCTCTGAACTTGATGCTCTACAACTTTAGTATAATATGACAAAATTTAGCTCACCTCGGAAACCTTTACACAACAGTTTATTATTCACCTGTATAGATGCCCCTTCTGCGTAGATCACTGTTTTCTGTGGTCAATGCCTACCCTCGTGCTCCCCCCAGGAAAGCCCTAAATCGATTACTGGAGCCGGCCCGGGAATTACATTTTCATAAAATGCGCTCGATTCAACATTCAGTCATTAATTATTTGTTGTTATTCGTGAAGCATAACGTTTGTTGAAGTTACAAAAGTACTTATCACCAAAATCCAAAAGAGCCGTTCTTCCCAAAACCCAACCCATCCATTCTTTCAAATAAACCAGCCATCCATCCATTCTTCAAATTAAATAATATCACAGAGCAACCAACACGATTTCATACAGATGTCCGTCGTTATAATCAGGTTTTCCCTAGCAATGATATATGTGCCGGATTTGTACCGTTCCAATCACGATCATTTTTTTCATGCTTGATTCCAGAGGTTCATTATTGAAACTAATAAATCCAAATTTAACCCCCCCCCCCCCCCCATCAAATTTGATGGTTTCCGTTTCAAGGTACGTAGAATCCGAAAAGGGAATAAAAAATTTCTGTCCGTACGCCGTACTTCGCACTTTCCTTAGTTACCATGAACAAAAATTAATGAAATTTGGTTTCTAGGCCCCATTTGATCGAACAGTGACCTACGCAGAACAGGCAGCTATACAGGTAAATACTAAACCGTTGTGTAATGATTTGCAGCGGTTTTTTCCCCGATTTGCCTGGGCTAGTTGGTGCTTAGCAGCAAAATACAGCTTTGTGAATTTTTCACTATCAGTGACAAGTCAGCGGATAAGCAGTTCAGGGCCTCACACCAACTTAGAGAAGTTTAAAATGGTATACGTACATTTTCGTTTAGTTTGAATGGCTGGCTAAAAAACACAGGATTTCGCTGTACACAATAATGTACTTATTACTGTACCTGTATCTGTTTAGCTAACTAAAAAAATTAATCACTCTGCTGAATAGAAGATACGTGATTACTGGTACGTGTACATACACAGTCATCAGACATCTGGTCTTCTATAGGAAACCGACAATTTGCTTTATGAACACTTCGTATTACAAGTCTTCATCTCCCCTATGGGAAAAGATGCAGCTGAAATAATAAACCAGAAATTAATGTTTGATCATAAGGAAGCTTCGGAAGGAAGCGCCGTTTTTTGTTCGTTGACGACCTTATGGGAAAAGGTCGAAATGATGGACAGTTCTTCCGGAAGCCCTTCAAGGAAGGTTCCGTTGAGGGGTTTTTCTCTCCGGAAGGGGTGAGACGGCAACAGTTTTGATTGATGTTCGCCCCACCGAGATGAGATGGACATCGCGGACTGGGGTTGGTCATCCTTTGGCCCAGCCCTTTTTTCCCTTTCCACCCTTCACGAAGGGCCGAACCCTTCAGTCGCGCGGCCCTTCAGGTGTTTCGGACCCTTTGCGCAGACCTTCACTTGTGTCCTAAGTGGCCTACAAGGCGGATCACACCTCAGAAACATACACTTCGCATATGCTGAATAGAAGGATCGTCTTACTTGAAAGGTAAATACGACCGCTCAGGATAAAGTATATTCTTCTCTTTACTTTCCTTACTCGATCCGAAGGGTAAACTGAAAATGGCGCAATCAGCTTAAAATAATTTTTGGAACATATCCAGGATGTAGGACTTTATCTAATTAGAGAAGAGCATCTCCTTTGTTCTTTTGGTTTATTATTTTCAGTACCTAATGAACCTTTGATATTAAAAAAAAGCTGCAAATTATTACACAACGGTTTATTATTTACCTGTATAGATGCCCCTTCTGCGTAGATCACTGTTTTCTGTGGTCAATACCTACCCTCGTGCTCCCCCCAGGACAGCCCTAAATCGAGTACTGGAGCCAGCCGGGAATTGAAGTTTCATAAAAATGCGGGGGACTCTATAACTCTATAATCAATTACCTATTTGTTGTTATTCATGAAGCGTAAGGTTTGTTCAAGTTATGAAAGTACCTGCTAATCAACAAAATCAAAAAAGTGCATTCTTCTAATGAAATTATATCACCAACTCGATTTCATACAGCCATGCGTGATTATATTATTTCATTTGAAGGATGAAGGTTATTTTGGATTTTGTTGGTAGGTACTTTCATAACTTGAACAAACGTTACGCTTCATGAATAACAACAAATATTCAATGACAGAATTCTTTATGCCACCGCATATTTATGAAATGTGATTGCCCGGCTGGATCCAGTACTCGATTTAGGGCTTTCCTGGAGGGAACACGAAGATAGGCTGTATTGGCCACAGGAAACAAGGGTTCTATGCAAAAGGGGCATCTATACAGGTAAATAATAAACCGTTGTGTAATAATTTGCAGCGTTTTTTTTCCCATGACACTTTTAAGATCTTGATGAACTATTTATTCTTGATGTAGTACTATACGTGAGTTCGGTACACCATAATATTGTTCGAGCCAAAAACTAGTCGATTCTCATGGGCCAAATCCAGTAAGGAGATTAAAAACGCTGCAAATTATTAGGTACGCAACGGTTTGTAAATTTCCTGGGTAGCCCCTTCTGCGTAGCTCACTGTTTTCTGTTTGATTACGCTCTGTTTGAGCGTAATCGGGCCATTGGTTCGCGAGAAATTGAGTAGGTACCTCCGATTCGCGTTTGCGCATGCGCAGTGGCTGTACCAATGATCCGCTCGTTCTGTAATATTCATGGTGGGATCCATGTGGGGCCCAACCCGCTATTTCCAACCCGATAAATTTCAGCAAAATCGGACTCGATTTTTGGTTTATTATTTTCAATAATGAACCTTTGGAATCGAGCATGAAAAAAAAAAAAAATCCACCCCGCCCCCCCCCCCCCCCTCAAAATTTGATGGTTTACGTTTCAAGGTACGTAGAATCCGAAAATACAATAAAAAAAATTTCTGTCTGTCCACCGTACGCCGTACTGGACACTTTTCTTAGTTACCATGAAACAAAATTGATGAAATTCGGGTTATAGGTTCCGTCCGGGGTCTCGTTGGTCCTCGAAGCTCGGCGTTACTGTCAGTCATCCCTAAGGGGTTCAAAATAGGGGTTGAAATTTTCAGAACGCCGTAGCTCGAAAACTTTCGATAGAAGGGTATGGTTTTTTTACGTTATTAAATTTGTCTTGAGCTAAACAATTTTTTGAGACCACCCGGAGCATTGTACGTCCAGCCGTTCGTGTGCACCAAAAAGCTTCGTCAACGCGATCGTGAATCAAACGGTATTAATTCGGCCCGGATATCATCGCTAGGGAACACCTGATTATAATCAAGGATGGCTGTTGAAGTCGAGTTGGTTGTTCTGCGATATTATTTCATTTGATAAGTGATGGACTATTAAATTTTGTTGGTAGGTACTTCTGAAACTTGAACAACCGTTCTAGTATTATTGATGGGTAAATTATTACACAACGGCAAATTATTACACAACGGTAAATTATAACACAACGGTAAATTACTACACAACGGTAAATTATTACACAACGGTTCATCTACCAAGAAGGGGCTGGATTTTGTTTATCGTTACTTTTGCAACTTGAACAACCGTTGAAGCATTATTGATGGGCAAGTTATTACACAACGGTTCATTATACTTGACCACGAGGGTAGGTATTGACCACAGAAAACAGTGATCTACGCAGAAGGGGCATCTATTTCACTCCACATCAACAATTTTCCTTCAGAACTTCATTATTTGCGTTTATTTTTGCCATCTTAGTTATTGTTTGTCATCGACAGAATTATTTTAGCAACATTTAAGTCGTGGTTTTGGTTGGCACCTAGTAACGAGTACGGGGTTAGGTACTAACCTACGGAGGGTCTGCGATCTACATGTATAGAATAATAGTACATTATGTGTAGAATAGTACATGATTATTATATTATGTAGACGGGTTATCTATACAGAGAGCGGTGATCTGTAACAGAAGGGTATTCTGTTCAAAATAATAAACCGTTGTGCAGGGATTTGCAGCGTTTTTAAATTCCATTTTGGATTCTACGTAGGTACCTTGAAATCGTAAACCATCAAATTTTGAGGGGGTTTAAATTTTTCTTTTAGTTCATTTTGTTAATAAACGAAAAGGAAATGTTAATGGTCCAATTTGTTATGATACACACTCTTCCAAGTCCCACACAATATAACATTACGTTATGCAAGTAGGCAGCTGTACTCCCGATTTGCAACAGTTATGTACTCTTGTTTGCTACCCAATTTTTATCAAATCTAAGTTCGAAATTTGTGATAATACCTATAGGAAACCAGTTGAATGGGAAATGAAAAGGAACACGAAGCACTGTCTCGACAAAAAATAATGTTCAAATTTGAACACTTGTCAAATGAAAACTCGTATTATTCAAATGATGTAGGTCTTCTGATGACTAGATAGGAGACAGACTGTTTGCAACTGTCAAGATATAAAATGGTCATCCCAAATTTTGAAAAAAGTAGTCGTTTCTTACCTTGCCTTTTTCCGTATGTATAACATATATCATCATTCTCAGTAATGGTTATTTTATTGATAATTTCTGTAAGTCGAGTGTTAACGAACACCCAGATCTGTTTATAATCACTAGTTTGCTTGATGATTTATGATAGCTAGTAGGTTTGATAATTCACATGCTGTTGGAGTCAGTACTACCTGGTCCATGAGAATAAAAATGTTACCAGAAGCCCATAAGATAATTCTTAGGTACATTATTGCGCTTTCCTCAGTTTTTGGCTTTTGAACATCTCCTGCGTTGTATAATTTTAAAAAAAATTCTCATATTTTCATACTTTACTCATTTTTTCAACGTGGCTTTACGTCAAGGGTGGTTTCAGCCTTCACCACCTTATACTGTTCTTCTTTCCTAATTATCAATACTATTCCTATAATTAGTATATAGTATTATCTGTAGTTTTATAGTTACTAGATATAGATTTTTTGGTGAAATTCATTGGGTACTTCCTTAACCTTAGTTTTGATCCCTTAGACATTTTTCAAGTATAAAAATCGCTGAATATAAAATGTCTGTATCTTTACATAATTTCTCACGAGTTCGTAAAACGTTTTTAGAGGAATTCAATAATATATTATCATAACCAATAATTATCTAACGAGAGGCAAATACATATGGCTCGCTAGTACTAATTTATAGATAGATGCTATAGATTGCTATTTACCTTGAACATGCCCCCCTGTAGCCCTGGAACAACATCAATAAAGATGAACGCCCCACATGAATAACAAAAATCTGTCGTCCTTTCCAGAAACCTTGCGGAATAGTAAACTACCTATAACTAACTTTCCATCTATAATCATCAATAGATAATTATCATTATTCGTTCATGCAGCTGAATTGGAATTGTGAAAGTTTTTTTTTCCTCCCCGAAGTTTACCAGTTGCTAGTATTTTCGTTCGTATCGAAGTTGTCAAACGGGTAGACCTTGAGACTGGGAACTGCCTTTCCTACCTAATTACAGAAGCAGCCTCTATACAAATTTATAGCTAATTCTGTTCTGTCGCGCCTTAGGGGAAAAAAACAACTCCAACTCAACGCTTCTTCGCGTTTCACTTTGCCTCAGTCAGTTTTATAATTTTTCCTATTTACCCATTGCATTTTTCTCGTAAAACGTACTGGTCGAAAACTAGTTTGCTGCGTGTCAAAGTTCGAGGGGTTCTCACGTACGACCATTTTTTCTAAATCTTCAAAGCAACCGGAACCGCGATCTCTTCTCAGTGCGGGGCAGAATAGGGAGAATTAATTTGACCGGTGGTCACAATACCTTTTCTCATGAGGTCATTCACGGGATCGTGGTTTTAGTAAATCAACCCTTTCATCGGACAGAAATCCGTGAGTAAAACACCAACAATAGGAGGCTCCTTACCCCATACGCAGTCTTGGCCCACCCTTCCTTCAAATTAGCCTTCATGAATGATTCATACACTCGCCAAGATCGTATTATCTCGAACTTTTTCCTACCTGTTTGAAGGTGCATTCTTCATTCCACGTTCTATATGGACATTATCTCCATAAAAACGGCGTTTGAATGGTGATTGAACCCCGCCACACGATCTGCCTAATTCCTAACAAACACTTGTTAAATATGCACTTGGCCCTTAACTATACTTATAATATCTTCGGGAGATATATTTTATGATACCTACCTACCTACCGCACATCAGTAATTTAATGCACCCTATTTCACTCCTGCTTTTGGCGAAGGAAGCAGAACTTCTTATGTGCGTTCGCGATAAATTGTTGATACGAAATGTCTCAAATTATCCTGAAGTTTATGAGGTACCAACCTACTCTCAATAAACGCCGTTTAGTTTTTGACCTGATCGCCAATACTCTATTACGTCCATTCCCGTCATTAAAGAAAAGGTAGTGTTGGAAAAGCGGAACGTGTCGGTGTTTTTCTAAGGCTGCATTATACTGCGTTACCTATTGATAAAAAATGGAAATGAACGAAGAATGGAATGGAATGGAAATGAATTATATATCATTCATCAAAATATTTAGAGACCTGGGTAATATTTATTGATTCATCGAGGGAGTAACATCCTTGACCCATCATTTTTTGGTTTATTATTCTGTGAATAATACACCTATGTATTCGCTCGCAAAAGTTTTTATAACACCCCCTCAAATTTTTTTTCTTTTCCGTTTCAAGGTGCGTAGATTCCAAAAATGCAATGTCCGTCCGCCGTATCACGTGTACCGGCTTCATTTTAGGACTAAAAAAGTCGTTCTTTTGCACACATGCTCCATTTGGGTCCTAGTTGTGTCCCGAAACTTTGCAGCCCGATCGGAATATACCCAGGGGTGTTATGAGTGAAAATGTGGTACTTTTGTGGTATGTGGGGTAGGTACTTTTTGTGTTTTAGTAACATTTTAGTAACATGAGCTTTTGAGGTATCGTTTTCCATGTTTTTTGGGACGAGAACCCCGAATATGAAGTCGATTTCGTCCAAAGAGTGGAAAATCGAGGTTCTATCAAATGCTCAGCTCTCAAAATTCATTTTTTATGAGTCAAAAACCTGGGAAATCGTCTGAAATCACCATAAATTTGTGTAATAACACTAGAGAAAGTGGATCAAGACGATTAAATGGCACTACCAATGATCAAAGATGATTCGGAAAATAAAAAAAGGAGCGTATCTAATGCGTGTTTTGGGGTCCAAAATTGGTAGAAACCATCGTAAATAGCTAGGTATTTCAATTATTTCACATTAAAGAAACAACAAACGAACAGCCAACATAATAGTAGGTGTGTCCAATAGAATAATAAACCCATGTGACAAGGGCTTTGCAGCGTTTTAATCTTGAATACCTATACCAAATCTGTGCAAATATTTAATGGTTTCACGTGACTGGCGACTTCGATAGTGGGTCAAGAAACCTTTTTACATAAAACAGCGAAATATTCGTTTTTCAGTTGATGACAGATTGCTTATTCTCCACAATATCTGGTTTTAAATATTTTTCATTAGTGTCTAAATAATTAAGAAATTACAGTGGATACCTAAATATCTATGGCGCTCCTCAACGCCCAAAGGTACTGGAGACATCAACGGTGGGACAAGCACAAGCTAACCTTCAGATTCCGCAAGCTTCAGCCCGACGATGAAACCAAATATTGTCCCTCACCGTACAGGTCGAGTTGGAAGGGGGAGTAGGCAGGAATTGAGAACTCTGAAATCAATTCCTTCGACGCTGTATTTGCTGTCAAATAAATATTTGCTCGAAAAAAAGAAACTTTATAAACACAGAACGTGAACAAAATCAACAAATAAGCGTTCGGCATTTTTTAGAAGATAATATAATACTCACAGTTGAATAAATGACAGTCGCAAACAAAATTATAACGTAGACATATGAAATGAAAGTGTGTAAAAGCTAAAATAATAACAAACATTTAAGGTTGTCAAATTCAAACGTTACCCTTTCATTTTTCTATTTTTTTGGTATTTTTTTAAACTCCACATAACACTAATAACTAACAATGAAACGCGCGGTACAGGCTTAGGACGTACGTTCAAACCGTTTAGTTGAGCCTTGATAAGCCCAAGCAAAAGCTGTTGTTACAAGTGAAGAAAATACGCTTGCATTGACCGCACCGTTAAAATAAATAACTCAAAATAATAAACTGAATAAATCTCAAGTGAAAATAATAAAGCGAGGCCATGACGGTAGCCGGTGTTGTAGATTGTCGATTCGATAATCGATTATCGGTGTTGCTGGGCACTGTTTATTCATCAGGCTCGTTGAGACGGAGGCGAGCGAAGTCTTCAAAGACGATGTTGTCATCGTCATCGGCGTAGCAGGAGTTCTCGTAGCGTGACCTCTCGATGCTCTTGCTCTTCTTCAGCGCCTTGGATTTGTCATTCTCCATAGAGCCTGGAAATTATGAACGACAACGTCATACTGAGAGGGCTCTTCAATTCTCCATTCGGGAACAGAACATTTCAGCTAAGATTATCCATAGTCGCAACAAGAATTAATCATTGGAGTGCCTGCTGGTTATTTCCAAACGTTAGAGAGAATATTAGGGTCACAAAAGAATCAGTTCTGACTGTAATCGGGCAATAATTTGAAGATTTTATCCTCGCCGAAACTGAGAAGGGAGCAGCTAGGGCCGAATTTTAATACTGATCTGCATGCTTGGAGTTGAACGCCTGTTACTTGATGAATCCAAAAACCATGTCTTGAGGCATCAATTAGATTTTGTTGTCAATCGAAATCTTTCATAATTTAACGCATACACTAACCAGGAGCAGGATGGAGAAGCTTGAAGGGCACGTCAGTGACGAGTTCTCCGCCCAAAGTTCCGCAGTTGATCTTGACGCGGAGCGAGTATGAGATCACAATACCAAGGGCTTCAGCGGGGCATTTGCCCTCGGCCACCATGGTTGACGAGGCCAAGTTGACGTCTTCGTCCTGTGAGAATATATAAGTTCAGTTTGGACGATACAGAATGTATTAGTGATGTACAAAGTACCTAACTGCAATGGAGCGACACTGTTGCTATCGTTGGTCTCGAAAAGGTTTGCTGTACCGAGATTGTTCGTTCGGTTCGACATCTCTGTAATCTTCTGGTTTTAGATGCTCAAACTCGACTTAGAAAATAGCAAATACGGCTCTGTGTCTTATAAAAATAGCTGAGTGCTTTGTCAAAAATGTTACTCGTCACAGTGGTTTGGATAGGGTTTCCGATTGCTCACAGAGAGGAAGGTACCTACTAGGGACCGGGGGGATTAATTAACCGATTAATCGCAATAATCGATTAATCCCCCAAACAAGCGGTGTATTTTTAATCGATGTTTGCTATGTTTGATTAATTTTTCATTTATGTATTCACAAATGTTTGACTTTTCCAAAATCGATTCTATATTGTTGCCACAGTTATCAGTTATCTATATCTATCACTCTGGACTCTGGCTCTGGGCCCGTCCCCTTGTCCTTAGTTTAACCTTAGTGCATTGTTTGACTTGTTTGTTCGTTTGTTGTTGCCTCCAAAAAGTGTGCCAAAATGCGCCCAAAAAGTGCGGTCTGGGAGCATTTTGAAATCGGAACGTCGGTACCATCGGAGAGGCTATTTTCAGAAGCTGGACAGATCTTGAGGGAACAAAGGAACCATTTGACAGGGGATTTGGCCAATAAATCGCTTTTTCTAAAAGATGTAGACGAAAAATATTGGAGTAACTAATAATTTAAATAAATATTTTTATGTTTATGTTTTTACCCTTGGTATTAAATATTAATCTTTTAAAATACAAATTTTTTTCTCTAAAAGTTGTCGATTGATCGCCACCGTCACGACGACCTCGACATCTAGTAGCTAAATTTCAATAAGAAATTCGATAAAAATTTGATTTTTTCAAAAAGTTGTCAATTAATCGTTGTATCGATTAAACGATTTCTTTGATGTCGATTATTCGAAGTATCGATTAATTACTGAAAATATTAATTGATTACCAGGAATCGATGTTTTGTAGTTCGATACCCATCCCTAGTACCTACTACCAGTACTGTGGAGGATCCCAGCAGTCCCCTAGTAGACGCAATCCCATGCGTCCCATCCCTACTAGTGCTACAGCAAATCGACTTTCATCCATAGAAGTGTGGAATTACAGTAATATAAATATTTCCCCAACCGTGAACACCAGAAGTATCACCCAAACAATGTTGTGCCCGACACGCATAATCGATTACCTACGTGTGCACAGAAATCAATTTGCTCAATGAAGCTGAAGAAAAGTTTCCAACAAATCCTCGAAGGAAAAGTTCAATAAATGTACTTCGGCCGGAGTTCGGAAATATAATGAAAATACCTTGAGATGACCGTCGAGAGCTATTCCACGTCGGTCCTTGTTGGATGAGGCCAGAGGAACAAGGTAGAACACCTTGCTGAAGTTAGCACCAGGTGTGATGGGGCACCCTTCGCGAGTCTCCAGCCCAGCAACGTGCTTGGAGTACTGCCCGTTGACCATGGTCACTTCGCAATGTTGAATCGCGTAGACCTGAAAAGGTATTCTTATATTAACGGCTTTCCTTGAGGAAAATGATACAGCTGCATCTGGGAAAATAGGCTTTGGAAAGTTATCAAAAATGGATTCCATTCTGTTAGTCAGAACACTGTTGTCCATAATTATTCCAATATTCCTAGTGTAATATTATATATGTAAATTCTCACATTGCTTTTCAATACAATTAGTAAAATTTTGAGTAATCAACCAAATAAGGCAGTTTCGAGGTTGACGCATGCGCAATGTCTAAAAATCGGCAAGCGCAAGTCCAAATATCATGTCTTATGTCCTTGTTTTCATAGTAACATTATTGGACACAGCTTAATAATAATTCATTCCTATTCAGAGCAGTTCTCAGTGTGATTTCTTCCGTCTAAAACGATTCTTGATTTCATTTCTAATTATCAGAGTGCGATGCTGACGGAAATTACCTTGATGTTACGGACGGACTTCCGCGAGTTATTGCTGATGACCACGTTGGCGCCGATCTTCTCGCCATGGTAGTAAATCTCTTTGTCGAGCGTGACTTCGAGATTCAATTTGCCGGTCGAGAAGGTGAAGCCCTTGCTCACGAGAGAACTGGGCTGGCGGCGGCCGCGGGAAGCCGGAGCGTACTGCAGCTGTAATCCGAGAAAATCCAATAATCAGGAAATCAATCGGGGTCTGAAACAACTGTCGTGAAACCGCAATTTACTTGGATCCAAGTGCGTTACGTCTTGAAGGAACTTGAAGCCTATTTTGGTTGCAGATGCATGCACGTTCTGTTCTATTAAAATTCTTGAAATCCAATAGAACATCTCCATTCCCCACCCTTCGATCTAATTTTGACCAAGTGGAAGCCTTTTACTGATGGTAGCAAAAGTGGCCTCTTCAGTCCATTCCCACGAAGGGCTGATTATTCGGTCCTTTTCGTAAACTAAATGGGTACAAGTATGTTATAGCCCCGCCAATATCGATTGTATCGATTATCTCAAATACATCGATCCTTGTGGTATCGATGACGGCTCAATATGGCGTCCCGATGCCTACATCCCGGGTGCCGATATCAACTTTCAAAATGAATACGGGAAGACCATTTGTAAGGACACCAAAAAATAAGAGTGACTATAACATACTTGTACCATCTATTCAGAAGTCCCAAACAACCTGCTCATTCGCGGGATTGTTTCTGGGATTGTTTATCTTTTTTGAGATGCGAGCGCTAGCGAGCATCCAGATCGCTTGACAATGCGAGCGGCGGAATGGGAACTAAACTTCTTGTACACCCACCGTCTTGTCTGACTGAACAATCGATACAATCGATATTGGCGGGGCTATAACATACTTGTACCACTAAATGCTTTATTTACATTGCTGTATTTGCTTTATTTCGATCTGGTTACTTCTAAAAAACTAGCAGTGTGTATCTGGTCCCACTTACTTTCTTGATGGCCAGGTTGACCTGGGACCGCTTGTGCCCCTTGTCGTCGTTGTTATCGGCGACGTACGTCTTGATGGTGTACTCGACTCCCAGAGGCTTACCCTGGTCGTCATCTCCGGGCTGGAGGGTCACTGAGCAGGGGGAAGCCGGAGGGAATTTGAAGGTAAACGGGAACGCGTTGGGCCCGAATTTCTTCATAAGCTTCTCCTGGATGGGTGTCAGCTCCTGTTTCTCTCCGGAGGCAGGAACCACCTGTTCCTTGGCCACGACCATCTCTTTGCTGAATTTGAGTCCCATGACCTCATCTTCTTCTCGTCCGAATCTGTAGGTGGTGGACACCTAGAGCAAGAGTTAGCGTATGATGTACATAACGTCACCATTTACAAGTTACGCATAAGTAGACGATTTGTAAGTGTAAATCACCGCGAGCTACAGATTGAGATTGCAGGTTATTGCTGGTACATCAAAAATCTTACTCTGCAACCACTGACAAGCTCTCTCTCAAAGAATCTCTCCTTAATGTACCTACCTCCTTGAATCGTAATGTGAACACCCGCAATCCGTATGTAGTTCGATTCAAGTGGGCCAAAATTATTTTCTAACGTGTTGTTGGGTACAACTCCCTGTCTACGAGGATACCGCAGTCACCAAACCTAAGAGTCGAAGTATTTCGATTAGACGCTTGTGCCAACGTTTTGACACAATTTATGTACGTAAAAAGTGGCTTGGGTTGACGAAAATCTTATTTAGTTGAATTTCTGACACCGAGTTAACGGGTTGGTATTAATTCACCCCCATTAATAATTCATTCATTCTTTGGGACCCAACAGGTTTTCTGAGTGGTATTTAGTAAATGATTGTTGATTTAATTATAAATCAACATTATTATGGAAACATCCGAATTTGTATAGGACAGAGTTTATAAACGGGGGAATGGTATAGTTCAGGAAGTGTTTCACCGTTGTATCCTGTGTCCAAATTCAGGTTCACCCCAGCCATCCCCACAGTCAGATCGGGCCAACAACTACCCACTCACACCAGCTCGGCTCAACCATTTTAGATGCTAAAGGGTTATTTCTGCTAGTGTAAGAAGTAATATTACCATACCTTCCAGAGGAGTCCGTCGTCACTAGCTGGTGGAATACTGGAGGCGAGCGCTTTCGTTGTAAGGACATCATCATCAGGCCGTCGAGAGAATAATCGACAGAATTCTCTCGACGGCCTGATGATGATGTCCTTACATCGAAAGCGCTCGCCTCCAGTATTCCACCAGCTAGTGACGACGGACTCCTCCGGAAGGTATGGTAATATTATTTTTAGCGAATTTTCGAAGAAAAGGAAGCTATTGTTCTCGGTCCAAAATTTTTAAAACTCGAATTTCCGAAAGATTTTTATACCAAAATCCGTTTCAGACCATCCTGAATTCACTGCCGAAAGACACCAAAAATTATATGTATATATATATATATATATTTATATATTTATATATTTATATATGTATGTGTCATTCCAGACGATAACTCTAGAAAGAATTGAGATAAAAAGTTCAAATTTGCACGAAAAATCTGTCTTGGCAATCGACAGGCTAAGTTCGTAGATGGGCAGAATCGGGTCACTCTAAGGGGGAGTTTTGGGGAGTTTTATGGGGGAAAAATTACCCATAAATTCCCAAAATGAAAAAGTCTGACAAGTGACACCTCATTTTAAAGGTTTTTGTACGCTGAACACGATGGTGAAATCAGAATTGCGATATCTCATTCCGTTCTCAAACTGGAGCACTTTGAAGATGAAGGAACGTGGTTATTTCTTGAGATGTTCTTCCTGGTTCGTCTGTTCTAATCTGATAACGGAATGAGATATCGCAATTCTGACTTCACCATCGTGTTCAGCGTTGGAAAATCTACAAACCGAGGTTCCAGAAATGGAACAAAACATTTGTTACGTATGCCCATATTTGATGCATACCGAATTAACCGAATAGCGTCACATTTTACATAAAATCAGTTATTTCTTCGAAAATTCGCTCTTATAGCCATGCTGCATGACTGTGGTTTTTTCAGATGCCTTCAGTCTCGCATATAGTAGAGATGGATTGCGGTATATTACTAGCGCAAAGAGCTCCAGTTTCACAAAATTATCTCACACCACTCATTTCTGTAAATATTTCACTCCTGGTGACTTTGAAGTATTGGGAGTACTCTGAACCAGAAGAGGTCGAAGCTCTCGAAATGTGAGCCGCTCTTTAACTACACCAGAACTGATCTCGTTGCATAATATGATTGAAAAATACCTTCGTGACCCCATTGAAAACGATGAGTGAAAATGATTTCGACTCGAGCGTGACAAATAAGAATGGGAAGTCAATTAAAAACCTCCTCCCTCTGTAATACGGCTTGGAATCCCCCTTGGAGTATCGGTTACGGTGGGTGATTGCGAGAATGAAAACAATAATTCATTTTGCTTCCTTACCAGGCCGAAGATCTTCCTGCCTTTGAGGTAGTCATTGTCGACAACTACAACTCCGTCGATAGGCTCGCAGTAGTCAAGGTGGTCTATGAAATCACGTTTGCCGAGGTAGACTGTGAGCTTACCTACACCAAGTAGAAGATAGTGGTTTCATTCTCAGTTATTCAAGACATTATTAAATAATAATCCATCGATATCTAAAAATACATTACAGCGCATAGTGACTTTCAAATAAATTGTTTCAGCAGAATTCATCAGTCTCATGATTGGAACATATTGTTAGCCATCAATTTTCAATTAATATAATTTTTTCTCTTCAAAATACATAGTTTTGGATGCAACTCATCAAGCGGCAGAGGGCGTTTCCCCTTACAAACGAGAAATAGTGTGTAGCGATACGAACTAAATCATTCGCGATGAAATCGTGGAAACCCAAGAACAAAATACAATCTTAGTTACTCTCATTATTTACTGACGATGGTTTGATAATAAGCTAACAAAAATAGAATGATAACTTTATTTTTGGTTACTAACGATAAATAATTTTTTATCACCGAAATTGGTGTGACAGTGTATTAATTTTGTTCTTAGTGGAAATACATAGACAACGTTTGATTTGAATAGTTTTATTTCTTATTGAGCTCTATTTTTATGAGTATATCGGAGCTCTTACTATACACATTCAACGTATGTTATATCATAAAACCCAACTTTACAAGACTAATAATTAAAAATACTCATAAATAAAAATACTCGTGCATTAATCATCGAACACAAAGGACCCCGCACTTTTTCAATGTAGAAGTGGTTTCACTAGATCGAGCCAGAATTTGGCACGGGGCTTCCTTTCAGTCTCCTGAACAAAAGTCTCAATGGGCACAAAAAAATCTACCTTCAGGATTTTTGAGCTATGGCCAGATTAAGCGCTTCAAGTTCGACTTTTTAAACACCTTCAATTGCTTATATCTCTCTAGGGATGCATTTTAGAGAAAAAAGTGCATGAGTAAAATCGTCCAAACAACTCGATGCCATACTTGTTTTAAGTCAAAAAATGTTTCTTAACGTTTCTTATATTTTCTTATACATAAGCACACGGGGACTTATCGGCCAAAAATGAAGAAACATTTTTTGACTTAAAACAAGTATGGCATCGAGTTGTTTGGACGATTTTAAGACGATTTTACACATGCACTTTTTTCTCTAAAATGCATCCCTAGAGAGATATAAGCAATTGAAGGTGTTTAAAAAGTCGAACTTGAAGCGCTTAATCTGGCCATAGCTCAAAATCCTGACGGTAGATTTTTTTGTGCCCATTGAGACTTTTGTTCAGGAGACTGAAAGGAAGCCCCGTGCCAAATTCTGGCTCGATCTAGTGAAACCACTTCTACATTGAAAAAGTGCGGGGTCCTTTATACATCTGAACAAAAATGTCACTAATCGAGATCTCATCACACCACTGTACGATGACGTATTGGATGAAGCTTTAGGCGAATGTGAGCTAAGTCCTCAATTAAAGTGAATTCATACGCCCAGTAGCTATGTGAGTCTTTCTGGAGAAGTTTTGGTTAAATAGGTGAACAAAAAACCGTGCTAAGCGTTGAGAGGTTGGTGTGGTTTTTATGACGTATTGTTAAATAGTTTTGTGTGACTACTGACATAAATTCAATTAGACCATCTCCGAGCCTTTGAGGTATAGTTTGAGTTGGAGTAAATGGGCAATACTCACCATTAGGTGTTGTTTTCTTGAAGACTTTGACTGCGACTACGCCGTACAATCCGAGGAAATTCATCTGATTTGGTTGGAGTTGAACCGAAGGTTCGTGAGCGAGCGTAGAATGAAGTTTGGATGGTTCACAGGAAAACAACACCTAATCACAAGTTCACTGTCGGCAGTTGGTAAGTTTTTTGAAGTTATCAGCGAGACGTGTGGCGACTCGTTGTCAGAGGCCAAGCTGCACCCAGGAGCCTTTTATAGCGTAGTTCGGTGGTTTCGTTAACAGGATTAAACTCCATAGTTACCTAACTTTTTTCCTACGTTATAATCCCCCCAGTCAATTGGATTAGGAGAAACCTTAAATGCGGGTGACGCGTCCCTCGCGTGACGTCACGCCCGACGGAATGGCTCGTCGAGTAGAATCCCTACGTCAGTCGTGGCGAGCTGCATTCATTGATTCTGGAATTCGAATCAACATGTTGATAGAAACACCTATCTGGATATTACATTTAGCAGTGAATCAGGCATGATTCAGGTAGCGGCTAGTAATAGACCTACGTGTCATCTATTATAGTGTTGCAAAAATGTGCTGAGCTGGGCTGATGCTGATTGCTGATGGGCTCAGGGGCTGTATCTCGACAGCTGATAGCTTTGTTGATCACAAATAATAGCGTGTCAGGTTGTGTGAAACTGCTAGGTAGGTACCTCCTACCTATCTAAACTAAAAAAACGCTGCAAAGTCCTTGTCACATGGGTTTATTATTCTATTGGACATAGCTACAGAAATGTTGGCTGTTGTTCATTTATTGCTTCTTTCATACGTAATAATCGAAATAGCTATTTCTGATGGTTTCCATTAATTTTGGCCCCTAAAACACAAATTAGGTACTTTTTTTTAAAACTATCTTTGATCATTGGTAGTGCCATTTAATCGTCTTGATCCACGTGTTGACACTTTTTCCAGGGTTATTATACAAACAGATGGTGATTTCAGACGATTTCCCTGGTTTTTCACCCAAAAAAAATCAATTTTGGGAGCTGAACATTTGGTAGAACTCAATTTTCCCCTCTTTGGTCAAAATCGACTTCATATTCGGTCTTCTCGTCCAAAAAAATATGGAAACCGATACCTCAAAAGCTCATGTTACCAATATGTTGCTAAAACGCAAAAAGTACCTATTTTTACACACATTTTCACTCATAACACCCTTGGGTATATTCCGATCGGGCTGAAAAGTTTCGGGACACAACTAGGGCCCAAATGGAGCATGTGTGCGAAAGAACGACTTTTTTAGACCGAAAATGAAGCCTGTACACGTGATACGGCGGAAGGCGGACGGACATTGTATTTTTGGAATCTACGCACCTTGAAACGGAAAACAAAAAATTTTGAGGGGGAGTTATAAAAATTTTTTGCTGACCGAATACATAGGTGTATTATTCACAGAATAATAAACCAACAGAGTTATTGAAAAAATAGTATATTTCCACTAATACACGAAAAACGCAAAAAAAAACTGTTATACCGGTTTCGCTGATCAAACCATCTTCAGTAACACACAATAACTGAAGGCACATTGGAGAGGTGACCTTATAAATAGTCAAAAAGTGAAATGTGGTCGATTGGGTTTGGTTGTGAAGGAGAATGGTGATGGGAACGAAGGAAGGGGAGTAAATTCTGATTGGCCCAGGAAGAGAATGCCAAAAAGTGAAAGGAACATGTGGTGTATGGTGGGGGGGGGGGGGGGGGGGACCAAACTGTTACAGAAATGAACGCAATAATGGAGAAAACCACAGTCATGCAGCATGGCTATAAGAGCGAATTTTCGAAGAAATAACTGATTTTATATAAAATGTGATCTTTGGGATATCCCATTCAAATATGGGCAATCTTAAACTTATTGGGTAATTATAGGTATTCAAGTATGACGCTATTCGGTTAATTCGGTATGCATCAAATATGGGCATACCTACGTAACAAATTTTTTGTTCCATTTTTTGCCGAGTAACACCTCGGTTTGTAGATTTTCCAACGCTGAACACGATGGTGAAGTCAGAATTGCGATATCTCATTCCGTTATCAGATTAGAGCAGACGAACCAGGAAGAACATCTCAAGAAATAACCACGTTCCTTCATCTTCAAAGTGCTCTAGTTTGAGAACGGAATGAGATATCGCAATTCTGATTTCACCATCGTGTTCAGCGTACAAAAACCTTTAAAATGAGGTGTCACTTGTCAGACTTTTTCATTTTGGGAATTTATGGGTAATTTTTCCCCCATAAAACTCCCCAAAACTCCCCCTTAGAGTGACCCGATTCTGCCCATCTACGAACTTAGCCTGTCGATTGCCAAGACAGATTTTTCGTGCAAATTTGAACTTTTTATCTCAATTCTTTCTAGAGTTATCGTCTGGAATGACACATACATATATAAATATATATATATATTAAATTCCCAGTTCGTGCTTTTTAAAAAGTCAACTCCCAAGGAACCTACTATAACTTATATATATATATATATAATTTTTGGTGTCTTTCGGCAGTGAATTCAGGATGGTCTGAAACGGATTTTGGTATAAAAATCTTTCGGAAATTCGAGTTTTAAAAATTTTGGACCGAGAACAATAGCTTCCTTTTCTTCGAAAATTCGCTAAAAAAGGAACTACATCTGTGTAGGATGTTTAAAGGAACTACATCCTACACAGCACAGAATGTAGTTCCTTTTTTCTCCATTATTGCGTTCATTTCTGTAACAGTTTGGTCCCCCCCCCCCCCCCCTACACCTCATGTTCCTTTCACTTTTTGGCATTCTCTTCCTGGGCCAATCAGAATCGACCCCCCCCTTCCTTCGTTCCCTTCACCATTCTCCTTCACAACCAATCCCAATCGACCACATTTCACTTTTTGACTATTTATAAGGTCACCTCTCCAATGTGCCTTCAGTTATTGTGTGTTACTGACGATGGTTTGATAACCGAAACCGGTATAACAGTGTTTTTTGCGTTTTTCGTGTATTAGTGGAAATAGACTATTTTTTCAATAACTCCGTTTTTCTTTGTGGTAGGACATTCTGATTGGAAAGGAGGTAGGGCAAAAGGAAAAGGAAACAAACGCCATGATGTGATACTAACCAAGCTTACAGAAATAAATCAATTATAGGTGAATGATTTTGGAAATTTATTTCATTTACAGAAGAGCCTAATTTATGAATTTTCAGTATTTCCAATTGCTCCAATGTATCCAGTTTCGAACCTTTATTACAAAGATGAACTATCTCAACTGGTGAATTGCTCCTATCAATACTGAAGTTAAATCCATGACCCTCCTCTCTTAAATGATTAGCAAAAGCCGAATTACCAGAACCATCCCTAAAACATCGTTCGTGTTCCCTTAAGCTTTCCCTGAATTTACGTCCAGTTTGACCGCAATATTTAACTCCACAACCTCATTTCAAAAGATAAACCCCACTCCTATCCTCTACCGGAATTTTATCTTTTACATTACCCTGTAGCTTTTTGCTATGGATTTCTACTACCTATCTTAAATTGAATTTGATTCAAATATGTATCAAATCAGATAAATATGCAATGAACACGGAGACATGCACTGAAGGAACTGAACGAGATACATTTCGTGGATTGAATTTAAATTGGACTGTATTTGATTCGTCTAATTTCATTTTGTTTCAGTCTTGAATTGCATTATATTCAAGTCTGAAGGATTTCCGACTGGCAGTTGAAACGAATTTCGGCAGTGAAACCGCTGATTCAAGCCCCTCGTGGTTTCATGTAATTTATTGTTCTTCTGAGTCGCTTTTCATGTCTACGGAAAGAAGATCTAAGTTGGATTTTGATTAATTGGGTATGGGAATAATTGAGAACCAACTCGCCCCTGCACTCAATAACACGGTTATTCCTCATCGCCGTCTCCATTTTTTAAGGCTATTGCATACGAACATGTGATGTTGACGGAGACTAGTGGACCGTTGTGAAAGATTTGCAACGATTTTCTTTCATTTGCAAGTAACTAGTTGCATTCAAGTAACTAGGTAACGTCCTACGTTATTAGAGAGTTTTTGCAACACACTCGTGACGAAACGAAACGGAAAACGACACCGAAACGGAAATGGCGGATAGGGCGACCGAAGTCAGATGCTAACCTTTTTCGGTTCAGTTTTCGTTCAGCTTTGGCGTCTACCGGCTGGTGGAGTCACGCTAGCGTTATGTCAACCTCTCTTTCATCCATTTTACTCCATGGTTAATACAAATCTATGTCCACACATGGCGTCAAGTCTGCCAAGATGCCAAGAAGCAGCTGTGAATACGACGCTCAACATTTTTATTTTCCAAGGAAAACAGAAGAAGGTAGGTAGCGTTATACAGATGTAAGGTTAAATTACATTTCGTCATCTCAACACGACGAAAGCTGACACCGCGAGATCCCGGTATTTTTCGTCGTCACGGTTCGTCAAACTTTTCGGTGTCTTAAGTGCGCATGCGCAGCACTGCTTTCGTTTCGTTCGTTTCGTCGTGAGTGTGTTGCAAAAACTCTCTATTCACGACGAAACGAAAGCAGTGCTGCGCATGCGCACTTAAGACACCGAAAAGTTTGACGAACCGTGACGACGAAAAATACCGGGATCTCGCGGTGTCAGCTTTCGTCGTGTTGAGATGACGAAACGTAATTTAAGCTTACATCTGTATAACGCTACCTACCTTCTTCTGTTTTCCTTGGAAAATAAAAATGTCGAGCGTCATATTCACAGCTGCTTCTTGGCGTCTTGGCAGACTTGACGCCATGTGTGGACATAGATTTGTATTAACCATGGAGTAAAATGGATGAAAGAGAGGTTGACATAACGTTAGCGTGACTCCACCACCCGGTAGACGCCAAAGCTGAACGAAAACTGAACCGAAAAAGGTTAGCATCTGACTTCGGTCGCCCTATCCGCCATTTCCGTTTCGGTGTCGTTTTCCGTTTCGTTTCGTCACGAGTGTGTTGCAAAAACTCTCTATTATATGAATGAGGATTCCGAATCCTTTCCTATGCAAATTTGTTATCAACTGGACTAGATAGCGACACTTTTAACGGCCATCATATTTACCGAGGAACCCCCCACCGCGGCATTTTATTGGAACAGCCAAGCTTGTTATAGCATTTACAAATTTATTTGAACTATATACATTTTTATTTAAACCTTTCACAAATTTATTTAAACCTTTCACAAATGTTCTTAAACTTCGTGCAATTGTTTTTAAACGATTTCTGATCAGTGGAAATAAATTCACCGATCAACCGCAGTAGCAGCTTTTATGGCTTCATCGCAAATTGCCCTCAAGTTTTTGCCACCATATTCACCAATGCTCAAGCCTGTTGAGAAGGCTTTTTCTAAAATCAAAACTGCAGCCAAGAGAGGTTCTAAGCCACCCAGGAGAACATTCCTTTTTGGAATTGATTCAAATCATTTTGTCTTCAATCACACCCCAAGATTACGCCAGTTATGTTATGGACATGTTTATGTTATTGCCTGATGTAGCCACGGGGCATCCACTTCATTAGATTCATGTTGTCTTAATGTATGTTGGCCTTGTACCTCAAAATAGTTTTCCGCCAACAATGTTTATAGCAAAAAGTTTAAAAACATTTGTAAAGGGTTTAAATACATTTGTAAAACGTTGAAATAAAATTTTAAAACGTTTAAATAAAACTGTAAATGGTTCAAATTGTCAAGGGTTGAAATAAATTTGTAAATGCTAATTAAGGAAACATATTCCCTTCCCTATGTTCGAATTGGTATTTCCTGCATTTCGTAGAAAGATAAATATTTCTGGACAAATTTCGTCGATCGACGATTCCCTGACAATATTGGTGAACGAATATTTGATATATTTGAATATTTTGATTTTAACCTCGAACTATTCCCCAAATTCAAATTTTCTTGAACAAACTAGTTTCATAACGGATAAAATAAGATATTTTGAACAATTTTAGCGTCAAACTTGCCGACTGTTGATTTTGTTCGTTCTCTTGTTATTAACAATATTATTCATACCTCGGAGAATCTCGGATGTTTTCGAGTTTAGAGTTAACGTACATATAACATTGAAAAAAGTATCAGGGTGCATGTAAGTAGGAACTTGGAGAGCAGACAGCTATCTTTATTTTCAATAAGTACCTATGTTTAAAAATAATGCATAACACATCTTTCGCAATGTGTCCGGTTCAATAATGAAAAGTGGTTTTGCAAGTTCGAAAGCGGTTCTGTGGATTCTAGCGCCTTTTTGGTACTGAATGCTAAGCCAGCAGTGCATTAATGTTGTGTGGAAATGCATAAGCAGACGTCAACACCAACACTCATCTTCGAGTAGGTACACATGCCTAACCTATTTTGGAATAATTTTGTATGCATTGGGTATCTGTATATCTGTTTTTGCATACATATCGCATCAGTTCGGTATTCACTTAAGACTTACGAGTTTAAGGTATGTTTTAAGATCTTCGATTTAAATTATGCCAAAGAAATCCTGCATTATTTCAAAGGAAATTTGCGATGAAATAGTGTATTATATGGTTGTTAGTGTACCTAACCATCTCATTTTTGTTAATTATATCTGCTTTGTTATGCTCGATAGCTTCACCTTGGTAGATAGCAAACATACATTGATACTACAGTTAGCTACTCTTTGCCACCAATCTACTTTTTCTTGATCTTAGATGATATTTTTTAAGCCACCATTGTCTATTAGGGTACCAGATTGCCAGTTAGGTTGTATTGATCCTAAAATCTTGAATTAATTCGATCGGTAATACTTGTTTTATTACTGGAATAATTCGATGGCCCTCTGTGGATGTGAGTGGCAAATAATCGATGCATCATTCGATTTATATTATATCGATTCAACAATCCACACTTCCGCGTCAGGTTATGATTCCGTATCTTTGTCTTATCAATTCCAAGTTCCTACTTCCTACCAAACTCACGATTTGATTGTTTCCTTCAATATTTTCAATGTTTAGTTGAACTGACCCTGAAGGTATTCATCTTCACTGGAAGATAAACAGCAAACAATGCATTATGTAAGCCCAATCATTATTTGCTCTGTCAGTTTTACTGAATAAAGACTTGTGCGATGTAACATCAATCTTCTACCTCCTCGCCAGTCATTCGTTCACCAGCTTCTACCTACTAATTCATCTGTGTGTTATTCGTGTTTCAGGATACCTAACAAATGAGATATGCCTACCTACTTGACCCCGAATCGTCATGGATATTCAGTTAGGTTCTCTCAATTTCAACCAGATCGACTGGTGTGCGCAACATCCCAATACTATGGTCTCGCAGGTAAAATATTTTCATCTTTCTTCTTCGATATAGTGCGAAATTTTCCACAAAACTGTACAGTACTGCAGTATAATTACATGAAGTAATCTACCTACCAGGGGTATTAAATCAATATTATATAGTTGTGCAGGAAAAATGTGTGCCGTTCAGGGTCACGTCAGGTGTCTTACCTCAACATCACAATCATGAGTGGTACTTATGCGTAAACAGAACTCTAATTCTGTGGCTTAGATATGAACAAATTCCTACTGTGATCCCTTCAATTGTACGTGCTTGAAAATAAAAAATTAAAAAACACCCGTGCCTCATACTTGATAGAAGTATTTATGGTACGGTAGATGGCAACTGGGTAAAAACATTGAAGGACGCGTTCTATAAGGTTTAGTAAGGTAGGTATTATGTTACTAAGAGAGATGAGGTGGTAGTGCTGGATTTCTTTACAACTACAGTTATTAATATTTATTCAACTAGCTAAGCTTCTACAAACACCTCAGTAGTGATAATGAATGAATGAATTATTTATTCTCAGTCAAGGAGTACATTACATTGTTCAAAACATGTTCATAGTACAAAAATAATACATAGGTTACATAGTACAAAAACATGCTCGTAGTATCAGTAAGGGAGAATCCCGCAATGGCTAGGCCAGACGGCAGGCAAAACTATTTTTATTGTTGTTGGCGCATGTTGATTTTAATGGTTAATTTATTCCAAAATCAGAGTATAAAAAATGGTACTCGAAATGTTGGTTGACGGTAGGTAACATAAATTACAGGTTAGCATATTACCTAATATTGTTAAGTTGAAATAATGGAAGTTTTGTTATTACCTTGGATCCAGGATCTGGCAGTGCTAGTAGTGATACTTTTATATGATTTTTTTTTTAAATTGGTTTTAATATGAGGGTGAAATTTGGTAAAGGAATTGTATAATTTACTGCCAAGTTTGTATGTAATTCTGTTCTGGTTAAGGCGTGTGTTTTGACGAGGTATATCTAGATTTCCAGCTCCCCGGGTTCTGGAGTAGATCATGGTAGGAAACTTGGATTTATTTTTCATTACATAGTGTTGGCAATGTTGGGCGTACAATTCTGAGCTATTAAGTACTTAGTCCACATAGTTCGTGTAGCTTACGTGTCAGGAATCTACAATTTTTATTACAAATTATTTTTATTATCTTCTTGTGCAGTACTTCTATTTTGTTAATAGACCTGTATTTTCTTCCCAACATATCAAACAATAGGTTAATAATATGCTTTTTGTTAAAGAATTATAATTTTTTAATCTACTGAAATAGTGGCATACAAATCTGAGTTGTTGCGTGACCTTTTCTGTTTGAAGATAAAGTTCCGGGGTGGAGATCGCCACACAATACTTCCATGTTATTCATAATAGTATGGATACAAGTTTCGACCAAACAGGCATTTTGATCAGAATCAGCAAACTTGCATAGAAATCTCACTTTCTGACGCCACACCAACGTCATTTAGCTAGTAAATCTAGAAAATATTGGGCCCATTGCCATGTTTTTTGTTGTCAGTGAGCCAAGTCGAATGCGATCGAGTTCAAAATCACTAGGCATGATCTAGACATTCTAACGGACAAATTTGTACCAACCGCACCAATTTTGGTCCATTTTACAGTATTTGTCGTTGAAAATCGAAAAATTACAAACCCCGTCATAACTTCCTTATTTTTCCACCTAGAAAGCTCGTTCTTATCTCGAATTTATGAGTTCAACGAGCTGAACAAAACCCGAAAAGAAAAATCTGAAAAATGCCATATTTTGATAAAGTACATACGTATGTACGTGCGAAGCGACATCAAGCGGAAAACCGTCTAGGAACTCGTTTTGAGCGCTTCTGAACAAGATTCCATGGTTTTCTCAAACACCTATTGTGGTGGCTAAGGTAAGAGGTGAGGTGAGGAGAGGTGAGTGAGAATGGAGGAAGAAGGTTGCTGGATCTAGCACTTAAAAGGTTACACCTTTAACAGCCAGGGAGGTTATCACCTATAGCTGCCAGAGGTTACCACCACTAAAGGTGCTAGAGGGAGTTTGCCCAGTGGTTCCACCAATGCTGGTTATCACCAATGCTGGTTCCACCAGTCTGGGTTCTTTTGCGAGATAAGGTGAGGAGGCATGAGAGGAGAGAGAGATAAGTCGGCGACTTAAGGAGGGCGTAGAATGAGGTGACGCGTAGTGGGCGAGTTTATATAGTGCCCACTCCACTCCACTCTAGTCCGGAGGACTAGTGGGGAGTGAGTGGGTCAATGCACCTGAGGTCACGTAGGCCACCTCATCCGTTGTGTTTATTAACTTGAACAATCTTATGGTATACAATGTATGATGATGGTCTGGGAGGATCACGACACCTATTTTTGACATTATCACCATAGGTACTTACATTCCTATATACTAGGAACATGGAAGTAAAAACGTGCCTTCGCTGCATTTAGCGAGCTGGGTACGATCTCTTTTGGAACAAATGAATTTTCGTGAAATACTCTTACGTTTTTCAAGTATAGACGTAAGTAGGGGACGTGGGGGCGTAGTTTTGGTAACCGATATATCTTAAATGTTTCCTTCTTCCCAAAACCCTCGTTATATCCGAATATTGTAATGAAAAAAAAATACTTATTTTAGATTTTTTGGTATTGAGTGGGGTGGGAATGACCATAATTCTTAGGATTTTGATATTTTCCATATGATGCATAGGACGTGGATTCTAGAACGTCACTAAACGCTTGTGTCCATTAAAATATACCGTGCGTGCATTTCAGGAGGAGGAACTCTCTTCGTTCTGGACATCACTCCTGACGGACAAATCGTCGAAGTCTCGAAGTACGAATGGTGTGACGGGCTTTTCGACGTGGTGTGGAGCGAAAGCCACCCCGATATTATCGTAGCGGCCAGCGGGGATGGCGTCCTGCACGTGTGGAATGCGGCCATCCCGGAGGTAGGGAGATGACGTTTACAAAACGATGCCGACCTTTGTTGCTGTCTCAATTCAATTCAATTCTTTATTGAAAAATATATTTAATACATAATTAAGAATTTAAGTACAGACACATGAGAAAACCAAGTTCATGAATGGGGGGGGGGGGGGGGTCTACTTCGCATAGATTATTACTCTGAAAAGAGTGGTCAGAGTGGTGTGGTGGTTAGAGTGGTCTGGCGAACATTGACAGGAAATTTGACGTGGATATAGCCAGAGTGCTAAACGCCGAAGATTTGTAATTGTGAATTTGTGCTAATTCACTTATTTAAAATAATATGATCTTTGCCTCTATGATTTTCCTCCCAGAATGCGTCTGGCATCCAACATCGTAACCTTTTACTTCCGATTAAAATAATAAATTAGAAAACCATATTTTATATGATTATCAACTATCATGTTGCCAATTTCTTATTCACTGTTCAAATACAACATGAACGGTAATCGCTTCGCAACAGCATGTTTAGTAGCATATTACTGTTATGCAGTTTTCTCGAGGTGACATCGTATTGTTTGGGTTCGCATCACTGCTATATGATTCATGAAGGAATGTCTTCCAAATGAACTTTGACCAAGTTTATGATAAAGCGGTTTAACCAAACTGGGTGAGGGGGGGGGGGGGGGGCTGGTGCTTTCACAATTAGAAAAAAAGCAGCAGTATTACACAACGGTTTATTATTTACCTGTACAGATGCCTCTTCTGCGTAGATCGCTGTTTTCTGTGGACAATACCTACCCTCGAGCTCCCCCCAGGAAAGCCCTAAATCGAGTAATGAAGCCACTCATAAACATGTGCAGGATTCAATAGTTCAATAATTAATATTATTTGTTGTTATTCATGAAGCATAACGTTTGTTCAAGGTACAAAACTACCCATCAACAAAATCCAAAATAACCAAAATTCTTCAAATGAACTCTCGGGTCAACCAGCTGGACTTCATGCAGCCATGCGTGATTAAAATCAGGTGTTCCCTAGCGTTATATTATAGAGGCTGGATTTATACCGTTTCATTCACGATCACGTTGACGAAGCTTTTCAGTGCAAACGAATGGCTGGGCGTCCAGGTGGTCTCAAAAAATTATTTAGTTCGAGATCAATTTAAAACGCTGCAAAGTCCTTGTCACATGGGTTTATTATTCTGTTGGACGTACCTACAGAAATGTTGGCTGTTCATTTATTGTTTCTTTCATGTGCAATAACTGAAATAGCTGTTTTTGATGGTTTCCTCCAATTTTGGCCCCCAAAAACTCGAATTGGGCTCCTACTTTTCAGCAATTATTTTGATCATTGATAGTGCCATTTAATTGTCTTGATTCACCTGTTGATACTATTTATAGTGTTATCATACAAATTTATGGGATTGCAGATAATTTCCCAGGTTTTTGACGCCTTAAAACAAAATTTTTGGGAGCTGAAACTTCGTTAGAACTTCAGTTTTCCACGCTTTGGTCAAAATCAACTTCATATTCTGTCTCCTCGCCCTGAAAAACATGTAAAATGATACCTTACAAGCTCATGTTACTAAAATACCAAAAAATCCCATTTTTACACCCATTTTTCACCCATAACACCCTTGGGTGTATTCCGATATGGCTGAAAAGTTTCGGAACACAAATAGGGCCCGAAGAACAAAATTTTTTAGACCGAAATAAAGGTAAATATGGATGATACGGCGGACGGACATTGCATTTTTTGGAATCTACGCACCTTGAAACGTAAAAGGAAAATTTTTGTTGGGGGTGTTCCAACAATTTGTTTTGATCGAATACATAGGTGTAGTATCACAGAATAATAAACTAAAACGTAAAAAACCCATACCCTTCTAGTGAACGTTTTCGAGGTACGGCGTTCGGGAAATGTCATCTCCCATTTTTCACCCCTTTGAGATGACTTAGTAACGTCGAGCTTAGAGGACCAACTAGACCCCGAACGGGACCCATAAACCAAATTTCATTAATAATTTTGGTTCATCTAAACTGAGAAAAGTGCGAAGTACGGACAGATGTTTTCAAATTCCATTCTACGTACCTTGAAACTGAAACTATCAAAATTTTGTGTGTGTGTGTGGGGGGGGGGGGGGGGGGGGTGAAAAAATGTTCCATGCTCGATTCCAAAGGTTCATTATTGAAAATAATCAACCAAAATAGGCACTTGTTTCTTTATCTACCACTACATATAAGCAGCTGCATTTCAATGGAACCTGTCTGTTTTCAGTCCCCTGCTAAAACTCTGAAAGAACACAAAAAGGAGATTTACAGTGTTGATTGGAGTCAAACAAGACAAGAACAGCTTGTCCTCTCTGCCTCGTGGGATCGTACTGTTAAACTGGTAAGCATCTCACGTGTTATACAATTTGGTTGACATATCCACGAATGTTATTCAGTAAACAGCTTTCTTGAAGTGCTGTAACGATCAGCTGCACTGTACAGCTGTTTACAGCAGTGGCTTGTGGCTCAGCCTTTGTCCGGAATTAGGCCCAGAGATTTTCCATTACGTTCACACTTGTACCCATCAGACCGAGTACCCACTTGTACGAGTTTGTATCCACCAGGATTTGGCCAGTTATGGATTACGCATATGTTTTATAAATATTCAAATTTTGTAGTGGGATCCTGAAGTGGGTTCGTCGCTGGCGACATATCTTGGGCACTCGCAACTCGTCTACAACGCCATGTGGTCACCTCACGTCCCTTCGGTATTTTCTTCGGTGTCTGGTAAGCCTAAATCATCAAGACGTTTGAAATCGCCCCTTTGACTTTTGAAAATATAAGAATTTATTGGCTAAACACAATGCAATGTACAAGTATCAAGGCGCATGAAGTGAGACATAAGCATCGTGTGACTTTGCGGGAAACGTCAAAAAAAGGATATGATTTGCCAAACAAGGCTCAAGTACCAAGAGCTTGTGTTCCCTGATGGAGTCTTGCATACAGTAATACTGTCGATAGCTATGAAATAATATACCTCGATTGTTATATTCTAAACCATCAATAGTCTTTAATGTACCGATTTCATGCCGTAATACTTCAGTTGCAGTTGCCTAGCGAATTTTAAGCGTAATAAACTAGTGCATAGCTTTATTAGCTTCGAGTTTACCTGTAATAATTGTAGACACAATGTACTGAACCATATCTAGTCTAGTCTAGTCTAGTTTTTGTGGGTATTCTTCTAAATAGGTTTCTTTGAGTTTGTAAATTAAAATTTCAGTTGGGTATATGTTATGTTTGTCTCTGTTTAAAACAGATTGGTGCATCGGGCGGACAGATTTCTTAATTTTATTCGATTTTCAGATTCTCCACATGTCTAGAAGTGTTTACCTTCTACAAATTTTGAAATTTTTTTGCCGATTAGGTACCGAGGTTTATTAGTTAGGTATTACCCAAAAACTAGCCCTCTGTTATCCAACCGTTTGGCCTTTTACAATTTACGAGAAAAAAAATTTTTTGTAAGAAGACTCCAGAATAGGGGTTGAGATTTTTTTAAATTCTTAGCTCCAAAACTTTCAATATTGAAATGAATACTGTGGCGTATTTGAATTTATCACAATCCCTTGCATCAAATGATTTGTTCGAGGACCCCCACGCAGGATTAGGGCTTAAAGTTTGGATCGGCAAAATATCATAGTGTTGTGGTACCCTTCCGGAATACCACTCGTAATGTACATAATTAAGATTGTCCGAAATAAACCAAGTGAATGGCGTGACTCAAGTAGGATAGGTAGTCCTCTCCCTGCATCGATCCACCAACGGCTCCTAACAACCATAGGAGGACCGGGGGAGGGTGGAAGAGCTCCTATAAAACCCGCTGTTCTCACCCAACTCGTTATTCTACACTCAGACCTCAAGTCGATGACCTCTCTCTCTCTCCTCATACCTCCTTACCTTTCTCGCCTAAAAGAACTCGGAGTGGTGGAACCGGTCTGGTGATAACCAACGTGGTGGAACCATCTGGGCACAATCCCTAGCGTTTCTAGTGATGGTAACCTTCCTGGCTTCGCTATAGGTCTACCCTTCAAACGCTAGCTATCCAACCTTAAATATTCATGTCGTGAGTCCCTCCCGGGAACACTCCTATAATATTAAGTTCTCACCAATATCCAAACGCCAAACTAAAAGCTCCGTATAAATAAACGCATGAGTGGGGATACGAGCGACAGAACCCAGGGTGCTCAACCTGGGGCCCCACTACCAGCTCCTTGCAAGGAGTTGGAGGGAGAGGCCCCCAAGTCCTATAAAACCCTGGATCCTGGAGCTCAAGCTTCATTCGACACTTCCTCTAACCAGCTCTTACCTTCGACACTTACCTCTCCTTTACCTAGATGAACGGTTGACTACAGCCGCCTAGGTAAAATTCACTCATCCACCTCCCTCTCCTCCCAAGTCGTAGATGTCCGGTTGACTACAGCCGCCTGCGTCTTTTCCTCCTCTCCTTTCCTTTACCTAGATGAACGGTTGACTACAGCCGCCTAGGTAAAAATTCACTCATCCACCTCCCTCTCCTCCCAAGTCGTAGATGTTCGGTTGACTACAGCCGCCTGCGACTTTTCCTCCTTTCCACGCCACCGTGATGAGAATTTTAAATTCATCACAGTGGTGAACCCGACGTTCACTCAACCTTCTTCCTTCCCACCTACTGTGTCGCCCCAGTCAAGTAGTTCGGTGTCCCAAATTTTAAAAGTCACATTTAAAATTCAATCAGTCTAATAATTTTCGCAATTTTGGCCCACCCTCAACCGCACGGAGACCACACCACACAACTCTTCACATCTCCGCCCAGCCACACACACTTCCGCTTCCCTTAATTGCGAATTTTAAAACTCAACAAATTTGAATTTTGAGTTACAGCCATGGACCCGAACTCCCCGTCACCGCCGCTCCTGCGACCAGCCACACTGCAGCCGCCCGCCGCTGCGACATCTGACGCAACGGCCGACAACCCCTTCTCCACCCTCTCGCCACCAAGCTCTGCGACATCAGCCACCGCCGCCGCTGCGGCCGCGACCGCCACCGACGTCATGACGGCGTCCGCATCCTTCCCTCTGTCGCTGCCCCCCTTCTACGCGCACGACCCCGCACTATGGTTTTTCCAAGTGGACGCTGCATTTTCGGCCGCTAACATACGCAGCCAGAAAACTCGATATTCCCGGATCATTTCGCTGCTACCATACGATATCCTGCTCCAGACTTCGGATATCTCCCCCGACGCCGCCGCTGCGTACGACGACCTCCGCAGCCGCCTCATCAACATCTACCAGCCGTCGAAGATCGCCCGAGTCGCTGCCCTCGCCCAACCTCAACACCTCGGCGACCTCAAGCCCTCCCACCTCTACCGACGGCTGCGACACCAGCTGCAGGGTATTATGACCGCTGACATCGCACGTACATTCTGGTTGCGTGCCCTCCCCCACCCCATACAGATGGCCCTGGCCAGCCACCTCGACGGTCCCGACGAGCCCCTCCTGCGACTCGCGGACACCGTTCACGACTTGGCCGCAGCGGCCACCGTCGGCGAAGTGCGTACGCCCCGTCACCCCCCACCTCTACGTGACCGCACCAAGTCCCGAGACCGCAACCGGCCCCCCTCCCTCGACAGACGTCGACCCGCTTCGACGGATCGCCGACGCGACCCCTCCGTCGACCACCGCCGCCAGCGCTCGCCCGAACGCCGCAACACATCCCCCCCTCGCCAACGCAGAGGGCGGTCTCCAGCCGCGGCGGGCCCCTCCACCTCCACCCGCCCCACCAAAACTACCTACCTCCCGGCGGACCCCCCCCCACCGATGTTTCTATCATGTTAACTTCGGTGGGGAGGCCCGCAAATGCCAGCCCCCCTGCTCCTTCACCCCTAAGCAGGGAAACGCAGCCGCCACGGCGGCCAACCTACCGACCGCGCAGGCCAGCGCCGCCAAAAACCTCACCCCACCATTAACCGTTCCCCCACCTCGGAACATCCCCTCCACGCCCGCCTCCAGGGCAGCCACCCTTCCGGCCACCACTCACGCCGCCGATACCGTTCCTCCACCACGGAACGGCCCCCCCCACACCCGCCTCCAGGGCAAAACCCCCTCCGGCCGCCACTCACGCCGCCGCTACCGTTCCCCCACCACGGGACGGCACCTCCAAGCCCACCCCCAGGGCAAAACCCCCTCCGGCCACCACTCACGCCGCCGCCACCGTTCCCCCTCCCCGGAACGAAACCAACCCACCTCCTACCAAGAGGACCAGCCCCCCTGCCGACACCACCGTTCCCCCCCTCCGGAACGGCAAGAAACCGCCCCACGTCTCCTTCGAAGAGGACCAACCACCGCCAGCACATATACCCACCTCCGCAATCCTGCAAAACGCCCTCCCTACCCACCAGCGACTTTTCTTACGATGTAAGAAAACAAACATCCCTTTCCTGGTGGACACAGGGGCGGCGCTTTCAATCTTCCCCAACAACATACTCCGGCGTCAGGCGCGCTGCCACCGGCAGCTTCTCTACGCCGCCAACGGCACCACCATCCCCTCGTACGGGACATACCGCTCATCAGTTCACATGAGCGGTCTCGCGTACGAGTGGGACTTCACCGTGGCGGACGTGGAGAAGGCAATCCTGGGGGCCGACTTCCTCGCCTATTTCGGCCTCCAGGTCGACGTCCGGAATGCGCGCCTGATCGACCCACAAACAAATAAACCCATACCCGGGTTTATTCACGCAATAAACCACCCCCCCACACAATTTGAACGCCTCCTCCTCAACTACCGCCCCCAGCGCCGCCCCTCTGCCCACATCTCCACCGTCCAATATCATATCGAGACTTCAGGCCCCCCCATCACAGCAAAAGCCCGCCGCCTCCACCCCCTACAACTATCAAAAACTCGCCAGCACTTCAACAAATTGATAGCCGACGGTATCATCCGCCCCTCGAAATCCCCTTGGGCTTCTCCACTCCACATCGTGCAGAAGCCCAATGGGGATATTCGCCCCTGCGGAGACTACCGGCGCCTAAACGCTAAAACTACACCAGACGTTCCCCACCTACGGGATTTCTCATCCCATCTCCACGGTACCACTATCTTCTCTACCCTCGACATTTCCAGAGCGTTCCATCATATTAACATCCACCCCCCCGACGTCCCAAAAACCACAATCATTACCCCGTTCGGTTTATTCGAATACGTGAAAATGGGCTTCGGGTTGAGGAACGCAGCACAGACATGGCAACGCTATATGGACAGCATCCTGCGAGGCCTCCCGTTCGTCTTTTGCTTCCTCGACGACGTCCTTGTAGCCTCCAAAACGCCAGAAGAACACCTCACCCATCTCCAACAGATACTCGAAATCTTCTCCGCCGAGGGCCTCCTCATTAACACCGAAAAATGTGTTCTCGGCCAACCCTCCGTCCGCTGCCTCGGCCACCAAGTCTCATCCGAAGGCATCAAGCCCCTCTCGGACAAGGTCCACGCCATCATTGATTTCCCACAACCCCGCACTGTGACGGAACTCCGCCGCTTCCTGGGTATGTTAAATTTTTACCGCAGACACATAAAACACGCAGCACAACATCAACAACCACTCATACACGCCATTCCCCAACCCTCAAAAAAGAATGACAACCGCCCCATCACCTGGACCCCCCAACTCACCACCTCCTTCAAAATTTGCAAGCAGGACCTAGTAGACGCCGCTCTATTAGCCCATCCCGACCCTCACGCTCCCCTTTCCATCACAACCGATGCGTCCGATTGGGCCATCGGGGCAGTGCTCCACCAGCACACCGGCGCCACCCCCCAACCCCTTGGCTTCTTTTCAAAAACATTGTCCCCCACCCAGAAAAATTACTCCACTTTCGACAGAGAACTCCTCGCCATCCACGAAGCCATCAAGCACTTTCGTGACTTCGTGGAGAGCAGGCAGTTCTCTGTCATTACCGATCACAAGCCCCTGACCCACGCCCTCCTCCAAAACCGCAAATCCGCCTCCCCGCGTCGCCTCCGGCAACTCGAGTTTATCGGACAATTCACGTCCGATATCCGATACTTGCCGGGGGCTGACAACTGCGTGGCGGACGCACTCTCCCGACCCACCCCTACCCCCGCGCCGGTGGCGGAGCTACTGCCATTCCCCTCCCCCCATTCCATCAGAAACAAACAAAACCCAACCACTGACCCAGCCCTCTCCAACCTCATTTCCGCATCCAAGTTGGAACAGCTGCCTCCCCTCGACCTCTGGTGCGACGTAACGGCCGATTCACCGCGCCCTTACGTCCCACCGGAGCTGAGGCGGCAGTTGTTCCTCCATTACCATTCCCTCCACCATCCTGGCATCCGGGCAAGCCGGGACCTCATAAAAACGCGGTACTTCTGGCCCCACATGAACACAGATATTCGTAACTGGGTTCTGGGGTGCCAGAAGTGCCAGCGATTCAAGGTCTCGGCCCACCCCCACGTCCCTCCTCAAACCATCCCCGACTCCCTCCCGTGGGAACATGTACATCTGGACCTAGTGGGCCCCCTTCCCCCGTCCGAGGGGAAGAAATACTGCCTCACGATGATCGATCGTGCCACCAACTGGGTCGAGTGTATCCCACTCGCCCACATCACCGCGGACACCGTCGCAACGGCTTTCCTCACCCAATGGGTTAGCCGTTACGGTTGTCCGCGAACAGTCACGGTCGATCAAGGGAGGCAGTTCGAATCCGCCCACTTTTCAGATTTACTACGTTCCCTCGGGATCCACAAAATTCACACTACCCCTTACCATCCCCAATCCAACGGGAAAATAGAGCGGTGGCACTCGGTCCTCAAACAAGCCATTTCTACATCAGCCACTTCCCCTTCTTGGACAAAATCCCTCCCCTACATTTTGCTCAGCCTTCGCACATCAGCCCGTCCATCAGACCAAACCAGCCCCGCACAAAATGCCTTTAAAGACCCGATACGTTTACCGGCCGACATTTTCACCCCGAATCACACACCGTCAATTAACAGGGAGCCGCTACACTCAACAACACCGACAAACGACACCACTTATCCCAAACGCTTTTTCACCACCACACACATGTACCTGAAAGAGCCCGGCATCCATAAAACTTTCCAACCCCTTTATGCCGGGCCCTTTCAAGTCATCCGCACAACACAAACCACCGCGACCCTGTTAATTGACGGCAAACCATATACAGTCCCGTTAGCCAGGTGTAAACCCGCACCTGTGCTAGCCCAACCCCCTAACGCTATCAGTCTCCCGCCGTCCGTTCGCAATGCAACATCCCCTGTTTCCACAACACCCGTCGCCTCCGTCGCCGTTTCCGGATTTCGATTCGGATCCGGAAATGGCGGCGATTCTCCGGGACGTTTTTGTCCCGGAACCGCTCTCCCCCCTACCCCCTTCGCCCGGGCCGACATCACCGCTTTTGTTTGTTCCGCCACGGATCTCCGGGTTACCTCCCCGGCCCCGGCGATGGAAGTACCCCCAGTGGCGAATTCTGCGCGAATTTCGCACAGCACAAGCCACGGGGGTACACCCTCCCTACACCCCCACAGACCCATTAATGTCCTCCATCCTGCACGAGTTCCGCCTCGCGGAACTCATGCACCCCCCACCCCCCCTTCAAATCACAAATCCCCCGTAAATTCCAGACCCCCACCTCCCGCCCTTCAACCGCAAATTTCCACCCCCCACTTTTCGATTTTCGACCCCCCAAATTCAACTCCCCCACAATTTTCAATTTTCGACCCCACACTTTCGGCTTCTCCCCTTCAAACACCCCAACCCCCCAAACCCACAACGCCCCCTCCCCCCCCTCCATCGCCGGGGATATCCCCAATAGTTTCCGCCGGGACAAAACGGCCCGGGCGGCGAAACGGACGGAGGGAGCGTCCCCGCATTCCCCGCGTCCCGGCGGCCAAATCCCCCGCCCCGCTCTGAGCAATCACGGCGGGGCCTTGAGATTCCGGGACAGTGCTTGTGTCTTATTAACCCACACGCACTGTACCGGAACTCAGGGCCCCACCGTGGCCGCCTCGCCACAGCGACCACCGACCACTACCCCCCGCACACTTCACTCACACACTCACTATCATTCACCACACACCACCCACACCCAGGAAACGGCGGATTCCGACACCCCGTTCCGATCTGTCACCCAAATTTGTACATACTATTCAAATATTGTAAATACTCCTTCATCTCATCCAAACCGATCACTTTTATAAATGCTCAATGTTTATAAATACTGACCACTATTGTAAATATCATCCTGTAACTCATCATCCTGTAAATATCATCCTGTAAATATTCTCATCATCCTGTTAATATCGTCCCTGTAAATATTCTCCTATTCTCCTACCAACCTTGTAAATATTCGTCTACTCAGCACCATTATCACCCTGTCAACTCATCCTACTTACTTGCTATGCTTACTACCTATGCTTACTACTATACTTACTATGTCACTACTACCTACGCTTACTATACCATGTTCATACTACCTATGCTTACTATACCATGTTACTCCTAGACTTAAGACACGCCTTCAGCTCAACCACTTGTTTGCACCGGCCCTCAGCCCCTGTCACCTTCCGCCTTCAGCACCACCTCTTGTTTGCCGCAGCCTTCAGCACCACCTCTTGTTTGCCGCAGCCCTCAGCTCCTGTCACCTTGCGCCTTCAGCACCACCTTTTGTTTGCCGTAGCCCTCAGCTCCTGTCACCTTGCGCCTTCAGCTCCACAAATATTGGTTCAAACTGGGGGGACCTCTGTCGTGAGTCCCTCCCGGGAACACTCCTATAATATTAAGTTCTCACCAATATCCAAACGCCAAACTAAAAGCTCCGTATAAATAAACGCATGAGTGGGGATACGAGCGACAGAACCCAGGGTGCTCAACCTGGGGCCCCACTACCAGCTCCTTGCAAGGAGTTGGAGGGAGAGGCCCCCAAGTCCTATAAAACCCTGGATCCTGGAGCTCAAGCTTCATTCGACACTTCCTCTAACCAGCTCTCTCTTCTCTCTCTTACCTTCCCTCTCAGATGATCGGTTGACTACAGCCGCCTGAGAATTTTACCTCCTCTCCTCCTCCTTGTCTAGATGATCGGTTGACTACAGCCGCCTAGACAAGGGACCTCTCCTTTACCTCTCCTTTACCTAGATGAACGGTTGACTACAGCCGCCTAGGTAAAATTCACTCATCCACCTCCCTCTCCTCCCAAGTCGTAGATGTCCGGTTGACTACAGCCGCCTGCGTCTTTTCCTCCTCTCCTTTCCTTTACCTAGATGAACGGTTGACTACAGCCGCCTAGGTAAAAATTCACTCATCCACCTCCCTCTCCTCCCAAGTCGTAGATGTTCGGTTGACTACAGCCGCCTGCGACTTTTCCTCCTTTCCACGCCACCGTGATGAGAATTTTAAATTCATCACAATTCACATCGCAACCTCACATAATATATGATACATGATATATTATATATACATGATATATTATATCCAAGCCAGCCCTCATTCTTCTATCACCACAATCAGCATGAGCAAGAATCATACATCAGCATGGTTTTGTAAAATATTCTCTTGTTCTGATATACTTTTCTTGTCCACGAAAAGAAGGTGATTTCGGATATCCGCTGGTCCCAGGGTATTACTGGATATAAAGCTTCAATATAGGTAATTAGGTACCTACGAGTTTAAATTGGATTTTAGGATTATAGGATTATTGGAATATTGTTATTATAAGAAAAACTGTTCGGATATATTGTAAATCACGAACGGCTCGGGATTTACAATTAGTTGGATGATTTATGAAGACATGTGGATCATTGGCCTTCTAAATGTGGACACCAAGAATAGGATTTTCAAGAAAACATGTTCAGATCTGCAGGCAAAACTTTCAAGTCGATTTTGATTAATATCGTAAGGGGAAACCTCATGCCCCCTAATAATTTTGGCCCATTCAGACCATTTTTCGTATAGCAATTGAGTGTAGCGTGCAGTGCATTGGTCTAGTGAAAATGAACCGTCACAAAATGATTTGCAGTTCAAGTAACAAACTTTCTTCTAACAGGTGATGGAACTTTGAAGATCTGGAACTCAAAAGCCCAGGACAAAGCCTCAATGACTTTGACGGCTCACGATGCCGAAGTTCTTACTTGTAGCTGGTCGAAATACGATGAGAACTTGCTGGCCACAGGTGGATCAGACGGCTTGATCAGAGGCTGGGACCTTAGAAGTTTAGCTACACCCATTTTTGAACTCCGGGTAAACCACCTTAACTTTTGTTTATTTCAATTTATTATCCTCTCTATTCTCTTTAAAAATATCAAAACGATGTTTAAAAAAAACTAATACGACTTGTTGCAGATTGGCTTCATCGTGTTGTGCGACGACATCCCGTTCATTATTTATATTTTTCATAACATACATTTAGTTGTTTGGGATATAATGAGGACATACGTGGAGTGAATGCCAGAGGTGTCATACAACTAATTTCCCTTCATTGAGCTCTTTGTGACGCACTTTTTTTGTGGAACTCAATTATTATTTGAAGAATAGATTAAGCTTAGTTCCACAATGATTGTTTTACGTTTCATAGACATTATGTACGTCGTCATATGCATTTTCTTAGTTCGTTTCATGGATAATTTATTATGTAGGTAAAAGGTGTAATTGCACAGTAATGTTGTGATAATAAGGATCGGGAACATGGATGTATACAAAAGAGCCACCACAGACATTTAGGAGAGTTGGAATGTTTCAGATGTTTTTTCGGGGTTCCTACGGTCATAGTAGTGAAAAATGTTGTGTTTACACCTTCTGGCAAACTTCATTGTTGGAATATTTTAAACTTGTGGATCTCTTCAACTAACGGTTTTTTCATTTCTTCAGGGTTGTGAATACGCTGTGCGTCGATTACAATTTTCACCTCATAATCCAGCTGTCATCGCGTCTGTTTCGTACGACTTTACAACCAGGTGAATATCGCCAACCTTTTTGCGTATAACTGGCTGGACGGCCAATGCGTAATGTTATAGGTACCTAGAATTATTGGATTGTGTAGTGAATGTATAATAGACGCACTTCCACTACGAGAGGCGTCGAGGGAGGATGTGCCCGGTTTGGTTATAGGCGAACTACCACCATGCCCGGGATCTTTTTGGATGCATGTCCGGTTTGGTTATGGGCGGACCACCACCATACCCGGAATCTTTTCGGGAACGTGCCTGGTTTGGTTATGGGTGGACCACCACCATGTCCAGGATCTTTTTGGATGAATGCTTGGTTTGGTTATAGGCGAACTACCACCATGCCCAAGATCTTTTCGGGAGAGCTGCCTGGTTTGGTTATGGGTGGACCACCACCATACCCAGGATCTTTTCGGTATAAGGAGAGAGATGAGGAGTGAGGAGAGAGATAAGTCAGTGACTTAAGGAGAGCGTAGAATGAGGTGACAGGCGTAGCCGGCGGGTATTTATAGTGCCCACTCCACTCCACTCTGGTCAGGAGGACTAGTGGGGAGTGAGTGGGTCTATGCGCCTGTGCCCACGTAGGTCACCCCACCCGTTGAGTTTATTACTTGAGCAATCTCACAGGGTATGATGGCCTGGGAGGATCACGACAGAGTGTTCTGGTTTTAATAACTCGGAATCAATGTTTCGATGACCAAAATGACACAGCCACACTGTTCATTCCCCAAGTTTCATTAAAAAGGATGGATAACGCTGAAATCAAGACAGGACACCTCCTCCTTCGTTCAGGGTTCGATTTTCTAAACTCTTTTTATCGAAACTTCAAGTAAACCAACCGATAAACCAAATTCCATTCGAAGCGGACCGTCCAAAGTGGTAGTGCAACAACCGATTTGTGGTTTCTGCCAGTAACCGAGTATATCCGATTTTTGACATTCCTAAATCGCAAATTTCTTTTCTGCTTGCCCTCGACATACGAGTATCCTCAAGTTTCATTCCATTCGGGCCATCCAAATTTTAACTAAAGTTATAAACATTAAATGGTAGGTATACAACATTACAAAGATGATTTTCTAATAGGTGAAATTCACCATGATAACCCTGGCTGTACTGCCCAACATGCATGCTGTAACTGTACTGCTTCTTTGAGGACCATGCTGCTGAATGCACCCAGCAGGCATTTGAGGTGTTTTTAGGACTGCCGGTTGCGTCTTATGTGTCCCCAGTTTGTAATTAGTGGTATGTAATTTTAGGTGAACATTGGAAGTATTGGGAGAAAATTCATTTTATATTGACTCAGCGTTTGACAGGGGATCATTCAAAAAATTGCCTAATACTATAAAATAAACCATAGTGCACTGTATTGAGCAGCATAAATTAGTTGAGCGAAAAGCTGAAAGGATTTTAAATATAAACAGTGTGCCTGCCGATTTTATAAATGCGTATGACCTCATAGGGCTAGACTCACGTATTTTTTTTTTAGCAAATTGTTATTTGGAATGGTTTTCTACCTATAGGTATTGCCCAGGTACATACGTGGCTCTCAACGTTTTAAACAGTTGAACTGTTCCTTGATAGGTACTTCGTCAGATTTCACCAGACTTTGATAGGTTTGGAAACAGATTTATTTATATTTAGATTTTCCTGTAGCAATCATTTTTGATACCCCACAATACACATAGTTGATTTTCAACATTGCATCCCTCTTTTTTTGTTTACCTATGTTTTGTGTCAGGAGAAATGTTGTTTACTCTCCTAACGTTCCATACGACTCAGTTGAAAAATACAATCGCAAATCACAGCGAGTATCAGCTGGTGAACAAGGTAAGGGCACAATATCCAAGCTCCAGTGTAAAAAATCAGAATCTTAACAAGGAAAAAACAGCAAGATATCTGGGGATTGATTTAGAATAAAATGTTACAGGAAAATCCCATATTGAGTTGTGCTGAAAATGGCGAGGCAAGATTGAGGCTCCTGAAGCAGCTAACTGCTATCAGCTGGGGATCATCATAGGACATGCTCATCACCAGCTCCAGCTCATATCCGTCCAGTACTCGAATGTGGCTCTAAACTCTTAGTAACCTCCTCAAAAACGGCGTATAAGTAGCTCGAAAAAGTCAAAAACAAGGCACCCAAAGTCATAACTGGGGCCCCTAAACTAACCCCTGTTGCCTCGATGGAAATCCAAGCTAAGAGACATGAATGCTATAAAACTGGCTATAAAAGCTAAAGCGCACACCCGTGGGCCACTGGAAGTCTTACATCCCAGCATACAAGAGGCTATCTACACATGATGGTTGTATCCAGAGGACAGCAGCATTGAATGAGGAGCATTCGTTTAATTTCGACCCTTTTGAAAATTTGCTCATTGATGAGCCCTGCAGTTTCACCCGGAATTTCACCTTTTGTTCTCTCAACAGGGGCTGATGTGAAGAAAATGGCCTCCTCCCCATTGAGCTAAAGATATGACTTTCGAACTCATAGCGAAAGAGTACCTCTTGGAAACTCTGGCTCATATCTGTACGGACCGATCTGCCAACCATGAGGAGGGAGCAGTTGGAAGTGGTTACACATGTGAGAGACTCTTTGAGGGCAGCTTCTCTGTGATCGCTACGCAACGAACGTAGACGCTGAGGTTGCTGCAGTGTATGAGGCGAGTCTAATGCTCCTAACTGCCACCAGCACTAAGCGTAAAGCTGTTTTTTCATGGATGCGCAGGCTGCAATCCATGCGCTATCCTCCAGCACACCAGCGGCCAACTCCAGGGTGGCTAGAGCACGATCCACTGTGGCTTCTCTTGTGAATCATGGATGGTACGTGAAGTTTCAGTGGATTTCTAGCCATTGTAATATTGCCGGCAATGGCTGGACGATCTGCCCTTCTCCAGCGGATATGCCCTGGTGCCAGTGCCGCTTGAATAAGTAAAATCTGCTGTGCATGAGAAGCTAAAACATTTGGTTGCGTCACACCACCGTCACATGGCTACAGAGAAGAAATTACGAGGCTTTTAGAGAACAAAGTTCACAGACTTACCTAGAAAGGATTTTATGGCGAATTTCCGATGGATCACCTGCCATTCTGCCCCCTTTGCAACACTCAGTCGCCTATGGTTTCTGAGCACCTTTTGACTTGTTCTGCGCTACAGAATAATTTGTTTTTACCAATTGACGATGGAGCCAGCGAGTGGCTCCAAAGATTTGCAGTATATTGGGCTGCACGAAGGGAAATTTGAACAAGATAAGGGCAAGGTGAGTGCATCAGATTGCACTGTGCGGACCTTACCTTCTCAAAATCTTGAGGAATGGCCACAGGACTGCACACTGTGGGCATTGGTCACTTCCTGGCATCGCGTCGGGGGTCACCACGTCTGTGAAGACGTGGGGTAGTGATGTGGGCTTGTTCAGACCCCGTTAAAGGGTCCTTGGAGATCTTAGCGTTTTATGAAGCTAATTCATAATTTTCAGGTTTTATCTTGTGTAATAGTTTGTTTTCCGTTCAACCTGCTCACTAACCTTCATCCTCTTCTCCTGTATAATATTTCAGGATATGGGACTACAAAGCGTCCAGTGAGGCCGTCGAAACGATCAACCACCATTCGGAATTCGTCTACGGGTTGGACTTCAACAACCACATCGAGGGACAGATCGCCGACTGCGGGTGGGACTCGCTCGTCCACGTTTTCTCTCCCAAATCCCTCAAGTTCCTCTCATCCCGCTAACTTATTGGATAGGTCCTTTTCTGCTCAATGTGATGAAGAATACCCATGCCTTCTGTTTGTATTTTTGAATGGAATTTTGAGACCAGCCGCACTTTCGTACGATGAATAGTTCGTTTTCTGTGAGCTTTCAAAGTTGCAAGTGGTGTCACACTGGGCAAGGGGTCCCGCCCAGGCGGGAGGGATGCAATGACGTCACTTGTCAAAACTTTGGAAGCTCATGGAAAAAACAAAGTTTAGCAAAAACAGAAACCGGCTTCAAAAAAAGCTGTATAAAACTAAAAAGTAAAGAATAATTTGTATGCTGAACAAACGTACATAGTTTATTCAAAGCTAGTAAAACAAAATGTTTGAAGTCGGCGCCAAATTTCAACTAAAATATGTAAAAACCGGCGGATACAATGCGAAGGCTGTGTGTGGGGTTTTTAGTTAAAATTTGGCGCCGACTTCGAAAATTTTGTTATGTTGGCTTTGAATAAATTATATGTACCTTTGCTCAGCAGTTTTTTTTTTACCTTCTTAATTTTATAATTACAGCTTTTTTGTTTTAATTTTTTTCTTTTCTTTCTAGAGCGATTTTTTTAGTAATATCCCTCACGCTTATCTAGTGATACCATCATTACGTGGGCATCCACAGTCTGTGGAAACATTTTAAAAAAAATTGCAATTGTACTTATAATAGTAATAAATAAGATAGAAACAGGTCGAATTTATATTCTCCTCTTTTTTCATTTTTCAAGTCAGTTAAAAAGAACTGTCCATCGTAGGAGAATGCATTTGGTCTCAAAATTCTTAGGATGGAACCTACTTTCATTTAAAACGCTCCTAATTATTACACAGTGGTTTATTATTCATCTGTATAGATGCCCCTTCTGCATAGATCACTGTTTTCTCTGGTCAATACCCTCGAGCTCCCCCTAGCAAAGCCCTAAATCGAGTAATGGAGAGCCCGAGAATTACAGTTTCATAAAACATAGAAAACGATACCTCACAAGCTCATGTTCACTAAAACACACACAAAAAAAACTATTTTACACCCATTTTTCACCGGTAACACCCCTGGGTGCATTCAGATCGGGCTGCCGAGTTTCGAAGCACACTAGGGAGCCAATGGAGCCTGTGTGCGAAAGAACGACGACTTTAAACCAAAATTTAGGGTAAATTCAAGTCAGAAACTTTGTTAGACCTTTAGTTCTTCGCTCATTGGTCAAAATCGACTTAATATTCGGTCTCCTCGCCCTGAAAAACATGGAAAACTATACCTCACAAGCTCATGTTACTAAAACACCAAAAAAATCTGTTTTTACACCCATTTTTCACCCGTAATTACCTATGTAACACCCTCTTGGGTATGTTCCGATCGGGCTGCAAAGTTTCGTGCACAACAAGGGCCTAAATGAACCCTGTGTGCGAAGGAACAAATTTTTTAGCCCGAAAATAATGGTAGAGATGGATGCTACGGTGGACGGACGAACACCGCACCCTTTATCAATATTTTTTATTTTTGAGGGGGAGTTCAAAAAATTTGTTGCTGGGCGGATACATAGGTGTATTATTTACAGAATAATGAACCAAAATATTTACCTCTATAAATGCCTCTTCTGCGTAGATCACTGTTTTCTGTGGTAAATACCTACCCTCGAGCTCCCCCCAGGAAAGCCCTAAATGGAGTACTGGAGCCGGCCCGGGAATTACAGTTTCATAAAAATGCGCAGGATTCAATCATTAAATAATTAATAATTATTTATTGTTATTCACGAAGCATAGCGTTTGTTCGAGTTACAAAAGTACCTACCAACAAAATCCGGAACAGCCTCATTCTTCAAATGAAATAATATCACAGAACAAACAACTCGATTTCATACAGCCATCCTTGATTATAATCAGGTGCACCCTAGCGATGATATCCCGGCCGGATTTATACCGTTTCATTCACGATCATGTTGACGAAGCTTTTCGGTGCAAACGAACGGCTGGTCGATAATGCTCCGGGTGGACGGACTCGTAAAATTCTTTAGTTCGAGATCATTAAAAACGTAAAAAAACCATACCCTTCTACTGAAAGTTTTCGAGCTACGGCGTTCTGAAAATTGCAACCCCTATTTTTTACCCGTTGGAAATGGCTGACAGTAACGCCGAGCTTCGAGGGTCAACTAGACCCCAAACAGGACCTACAAACCAAATTTTATTAATTTTGGTTCATGTTAGAAAAGTGCGAAGTACAGCGTACAGCGGACGGAAAGAAAGTTTTTTATTCCATTTTCGGATTCTACATACCTTGAAGCGGAAAGATTATTGAAAATATTGGATTATTGAAAATATTGGATTATTGAAAATAATAAACCAAAATAGGTAAGTAATATAAACGGAAGTAATGGGTACCTACTCGATCTAATCGATCGAAAAATGTTCAACTATTTAACCCGTTGCAGCTGTTCAAAATCACGTAAGGTAAAACGCAGGGATAACATTCTCCACCAGGATCACTACTAGTCGAGGGTATATACTACCTATTACATAACCCGTCACAAAAAATAATTTCGTGATTTCGATATTTCGCCCCTTCTCTTCTAGCTGCTCAAGTATTGATGGCTATGTTGGCGCATGATTCAGCTATTGATAGAAGGCCTGTTACTTGTGTTCTAATATGAATTTATTGTCTACGCAGAAACCGAAATAAGTTGTTGCATAGTTATTACAGTACATTACGCTAAGGTGATAATTATTATGATAATTAGATACATTTTGAAGTTCTTGGTCTCATTTACTGCTTGAGCGAAAAAACACACTCGGCGCTTCACTTAGCAATTAGGCAGTTGATAAAGAAGCTGAAGAAAAAGTGTAGAAGCCCTTGCAAATTATCACGAAACTGTTTATTAATTACTTACCCAAATAGTGAACTATATTTACTAAAAAATGCTATGGATGAGAAACGGTATTTGAATCTGTGGAGCTTGTTATCGTGGTTGAAATTGTATGATGGGATAGGTGGACTTTCTAAATAATATATAAATATTACTAAAGTCGCGCACATTAATAATTTAGTTAATTTGATTTCGATAAAATATTGCTGGTTCTGAAAGAAATTGTATCAATATTTTGTGATTCATCATTCTTGGTCTTATTTTAACAATCAAAATTTTGTGATAGATTTTTTTTTTAAATCAAAGATTATAATTATTATTAGAGGTTATTTCAATATTGAAACTTTAGGTTATACCAAAACATACAATAAAAAGTATTTCATTGAACCGTTTTGTTGGCAGTCCTGGTTGTATAATTCCTATCACACCTCAGAAACGCTAGTTTTTATTGTAACGTTTATATCGTTCGATTACGTCATCATAACATAATGTAGGACATACGTTAGTGTTGTAATACCTTGAGTTGGTATCTACTGTGTGCTAATAATGCATAATATTATCAACACCAATTTATTACCTACCTGTATTATGAAGCTATTACTTCTAAGTTAGTCATTTTGTTGGGGGTTTCTATTTTGTAGGGCTGCGTGATTTTTATGTATTAAATACTTCAAGTCCGTGAGTTATTTATGCTGGTTAAAAATAAGTAACCAACTATCTGTGATATCAGTTTACCCATTATGAAGAATTATCTTGCTGAGCTTACCATAGGGAGTAGTTACGAGTAGAATAGTTACCTATGTAGGTATTCATGTTTTATACTTGAATTGTCAACTGGGTTGGTATATTGTTTTCATTTTATTGTTAATGGTGATTTGCATAGTATATTATTATATTATTTACCCGTACAGCTCGCTAAAGTGATTATCTGAAATTAGTCTACAAAGCCTTGAAAATTCCATTTGCACTTGCGACATTTTGGATTTTTCAGATCAGTTCTAAGTTTAGGCCTTTAATTTGAGTAAATATTTATTATTGTATTTGCACTGAATTGACTTATCAACTACCTCTTAGCCATTTAGTTCCGCTCATCACATTCATTACGTTGTAGGGAGTGTTTATTCACACTGTTCTTGTTTTTTTTTTGTGTTTTTTTTTTCAATTTTAAATAGTTTTATATGCCTACGTTTGATTGTATTTTTCAATGGAAGAATGATAATTATTATCGAAAAATATACCTAACACTGGACTTTAAAAAAAATTATTTGTTCCGCTAATTCACCCAGGAGTTCGAGTTCGGCTCACTCGGGCTACTGGAGCTCTGAGCGATTCCAGGATTTATCTGTAATATTATTGTAAAGGTCGCTATGAATTTATTATTATTATAAGAGACCGCATGGGACGTTTTGCATGAACCCTGAAAATCCCATTAAAATCTGTTCTGTACCAAATCCCGTGGCAAACGACCGTGGTTAGTAGCTATGCCACTAGTTTATGCCTAAGGCTATGTCATAATTGGGCAGGCATAGTGCGTCGATCGTACGATCTAAATGCCTGTCCTAATTCGCGTGCTCGTTGATCGCCCATTAGCGCGACCAGACGAAACACACCATAGCGCGACCACCTCAGTTTCGTTCTCATTGCTGGAAATGTCTTCAGATGCGTATATGCTGCGCTTTTGTTTATTTTCCGATGCTTTTTGAAGAAGAATATTCTCATTCTCAGCACAGAAGTTGTCACAATGAAAGTACAATACTTTGAAACGAAAAAATTTCCAGTCATGCAGTATGGCTATGAGAGCGAATTTTCGAAGAAATATTCGTGCTATTTTGTAAAAAGATGATATAGCGAGAAACTATAGGACTTTTCGTAAAATTGTATCATTTTTTTCGTGATTTTAGCCATTTTTACCAATTTTTGACCCTTACAAAGTCAAATTTGACCAACTGTTTATTTGAGAAAATATTTTTATGGTCGAAATATTCCCTAAGTCGTGAATTACCATCCCGCACGAATTGATATTGATTTTAGCCCTTAATAACAGTTTCTAACCCCCAAAAATCCCAAATGGACCTCTACTCTGTATGAAAAGCAGATGAAATGTTTCTTTTCTGTCTTTACTCACCCTTCCATACCACTTTCAGTAATTTTATATCAACTGATCACGATTTTAGCCATTTTTAAAGCATTTCGACCCCCTTAGAATTTTTGAAAATTGCTCATCTTCGGACTCATCCTTCTGTTTGGCAATACGAACGTTTTGGAATTTTTATCGCGTACCCAAGGACAGATATCGTTTAGGGTGACACATAAATTTAAATATATATTACATACACATTTTGTTAAAATCTTGGGATAAAGCAGGATGCTGTGAATCGGATTTGCCTATAAAAATTTCAAAAATTCACGTTCTGAAAATTTTGGACCCGTTGCAACAGCCTCATTTTCTTTGAAAATCCGCTAAAAAGTACGTCTGGTTACAACATTTTTGACTATTATCTGCAAGAAAAATAAATGAGAGTGCAGCCACACAGTCATGAATTTCAAGGTACCAATAGGCGTCGAAGATTGGGTTCACACGAATTTCGTTAATTAATTGTTCTTCGAATTCATTACTGCACAACTATTGTTGATCGCGCGTTGAAAAACAAACTGGTTTGTTTGGCGCTTGGCGCGCTGACTTGCGGGAGTCTGTAACTGAATAGGACACTCCCGTCGAAAACGATTGGTTTGTTGCTTACGCGATGGGGCGATGTAGGCGATGCGATTTCAAATCAAACAAGTGCGACCGACCCCACCCATCGCACGAGCGCATCTGAGGTTCAAAGAGGACACCTTTTACTACTTTATTAAGTTTGATATTTTCATCGTCCGACGCAGCGACCATCGCTGATCGCTCGATGCCTGCCCAATTAGGACATAGCCTAAAGAGGAGATTCGACAGAAAGGGTACCTGTACCAACCTGGTTTGCAAGATCACATCCAACTTTATTTTATCAGTAGGTACCTACCGGCCTATTCGAGGTCGTCAACAAACCGGAGGATGTATTTCATGAATCGGCCCTTATGTATGTCGTCAGAAGGTAACGTGTAGCAAGGCATTTACTGGGTCCATTATTCTCCATAACTGCCCTCAGATCTGTGATTCGCAAACAACATAGGTACTCCTTATGCCAAACCTACTTGCGGCCTTTTTTGGTTTATTATTCCGTGAATAATACCTACACCTAAGTATTCGCTCAGCAAAAAATGTTTATAACACCCCCTCAAAATTTTTTCTTTTACGTTTCAAGGTGCGTAGATTCCAAAAATGCAATGTCCGTACGCCGTACCACGTATACCGGCTTCATTTTCGGTCTGAAAAATTCGCTGTTTCGCACACATGCTCCATTTGGGCCCTAGTTGTGTCCCGAAACTTTTCAGCCGGATCGGAATATACCAAGGGGTGCTATGAGTGAAAATGTGCATAAAAATAGATATTTTTTGTGTGTTAGTAACATGAGCTTTTGAGGTATCGTTTTCCATGTTTTTGGGACGAGAAGACCAAATATGAAGTCGATTTTGACCGAAGAGTGGAAAATTGAGGTTTTAACGAAGTTTCAGCCTTAAATTTACGTTAAATGTTGGTCTAAAATCGTCGTTCTTCCGCACACAGTTTGGGTCCCCATTTCAGAACACTTTTGGGTCCTAGCGGTGCTCCGAAACACGGCAGCCCGATCGGCATACACCCAGGGGTGTTCAATAAAACGGGGGTTTTAGTGAACATGAGCTTGTGAAGTATCGTTTTCCATGTTTTTAGGGCAAGAAGACCGAATATTTGATTGATTTTGACCGAAGGGTGAAGAATTGAGGTTGTAACGAAGGTTAAGCTCCCGAAATTCATTTTTTATTAGTCAAAAACATGGGAAATTGTCTTAAATCACCACAAATTTGTATAACACAAGAAGTACGTAGTATCAACAGGTGAATCAAGACAATTAAATGGTACTATCAATGATCAAAAATACTCCGATTAAAAAAAAAGCCGAGCCTGATTCGTGTTTTTGGGGACCAAAATTGGTGGAAACCATCAAAAATAGCTATTTCAATAATTGCACATGAAAGAAACAATAAATGAACAGCAAAAATTTCTGTAGGTATGTCCAATAGAATAATAAACCCATGTGACAGGACTTGCAGCGTTTTTTCTAAACGAGGTCGACAGCAATAACCGTGAATCGAAACCAATCGGTAAAAATCATAACGAAACCCGACTCCTCTTCGTCTTTCGGGGACCTTGGCATTCTCAAAAGCATAACGCGATGCCGTGACTAAACACCTTTGTCTTTCAGCATGAAATCTCGCATGTGTTTTCCATTCTGCGAGACCCTTCAGGAGACCTTTAAGGAGAAAAAATCCCTTTTACACACCTTGGCAACCACTAAAAACTCAAAAGGAGCCGAGGGAGTATCGCATTTTTGTATTACTGAAGATTTATGCGTCTTCTTCGACGCGAGTTTTTATGTAATGAAGATCGTTCGCCAAACAAAGATGCCATTGTACGGCGCGAAGAAAAATAAGTTCCCACGACTGACGTCTTCCTCGAGAGGTTTAGCCAACGTTTAGGCCCCTGGCCTTTCCACTTTTGGTGATCATTCGCCGTAATAAATTGCACGTTTCTGATCTGAAAGGGGGGAATTTTTCCTCCGAGGCAGGAAAAAGAGTTGTTCTGCGAGCTATAAATCTCTGAAATCTGAAAGATATCGAGATCAAAGCTTGCGTCTTCGAGATAGGTAGGCTTGCAACTGCCCATTGTTCTTTTCAAGCGTTCCATAATGTGAAGAAGTGGTCTGGAATAATGAAAGGTACTTTTGGATCAGTTTGTAAGCTTCGCTGGCTCACCTGCGGATATTCATAAATCAGTTTTAACTCACCACCATACACAGTACATTTCTATTTGTCGACACAGTTAATTTGTACCAATCTTCTTATCATCATCACTTTGAATGTACGTTCCAATGGAAGCAGCCGACTATTTTGCCGAAATCCAAAATTTTCAGTAAATATGCGACATTTTGAAAATTCTTCCGTTAAAAATCCGTATCTGAATCCATCCCTGGGTTTTCACAAGTTTTCATAATACATATAAAAACGCTGCAAATTATTACACAAAGGTTTATTATTTACCTGTATAGATGCCCCTTCTGCGTAGGTCACTGTTTTCTGTGGTCAATAACCTCGAGCTTCCTTCAGGAAAGCCCTAAATGGAGTACTGGAGCCGGCCCAGGAATAAGTTTCATGCAAATGCGCGGGATTCAGTCATTAATTATTTGTGGGTATTCATGAAGCATAAGGTAAATAATAAACCGTTGTGTAATAATTCAACGTTCAACGCTTCAACGTTTGTTCAAGCTGCAAAAGTAACTGTCAACAAAATCCAAAAGATCCATCATTTTTCAAATGAAATAATATCACAGAACAACCAACTCGACTTCATGCAGCCATCTGTGATTATAATCAGGTTTCATTCACAATCATGTTGACGAAGGTTTCGGCACAAACGAACGGCTGGTCGTAAATGCTGCGGGTGGTCTCAAAAAATTCTTTAATTCAAGATCAATTTAAAAACGTTAAAAAAACCATACACTTCTACAGAAAGTTTTCGAGCTACGGTGTTCTGAAAATTGCAACCCCTATTTTTTACCCCTTAGAGATGACTGACAGTAACGCCGAGCTTCGAGGGTCAACTAGACCCCAAACGGGACCAATAACCCGAATTTCATTAATTTTGGTTCATGGTAACCAAGTACGGCGGACGGAGAGACTTTTTTATTGTATTTTCGAATTCTGCGTACCTTGAAACGAACATAATCAAATTTCGAGGGGATGTTAAACAAAATTTTTTTTTCATGCTCGATTCTAAAGGTTTATTATTAAAAATAATAAACCAAAATGTAAGTACCTACTCTTAAACTATATGTAATAATCCTATGTAAGGATGTACCTAATATAATAGGTATAACTATGTCATTCCTGACCAAATAGATCAACGCCCTAAAATAACACCGGGGAAGAGAAAACGAAGATTTAAACTTAAACTGAACTTGTGATTGGACTCGACTCACCTTCTTATTTGTATATGGGATGAATTCATTCACAATCTATTATTACTTCATTCCGGGATAACAACCTCACCATGGATATCAAGTAGTGCCTACTGCAGAAATAAACAGAAGGAATAGGTTTTGGTCATGCTAAATTATAAAATTCTTGCCGTGGGCGTTCACATTCAATGAAATAGCATTCGGCCAACGATGAACAAATTTCAGGTAATCCACAGACGCTCATTCTACTTTTTGAATAAGTTCTACCTAGGTAGTTACTCACCCGCTTTTTCGCGTTTACCGTGGGCTTTTGCTTAGGTAGCACATGAATTGTGACAGAAATTATCCTATTCTACCAATTACATTTAATACATACCATCTGCCAGCATCCACATACATACCTACTACCGCTAGTACTACCCATTATTTTCAAAATCTCAAACCGAAATTCGTAGTGTGGTAGGTATGTGTGTCGAATTAATAATTATTTTCATATTTAATAAAGTAGGTAGGTACCGACCTAAGAAGAGAAAAGACAACTGAGATAATAGCTGATACCCGGTGCAGGATGCACACTTACATGATAGGTAACCTAATCATCCATCTCTGCCTCTGCAACTTGTTGTTGTCTTCTCTTCAACAAAAATGTTACACGCCTAATTATCCGTGATTAAATTTTTTCTGTTTTTAAATTACTAGACTACTACCTCCTATAATAATCAATTAGGTACGTAAGAGAAGATGAAGACGTAGGTAGGTACGTTAATTGAAGAGGTGCGTCGGAGTAATTAGACATTTATTATTTGGTAGATAAAATAACTGTTTCAATAAAATATAGAAAAGGTTAAATCCATCGGCAATTTCAACCATCTTGAGAATTTTTAGAGTTTTGGAGGTCGATTATTTATCTATTACCTACGTACCTACCTATCTCTTTTCTGTGGTGCAATAACCTCTGGCTGTTGCAGGTCGCTATCGTAGGGATCAATTCTATCTTCGGCGGAACATCAGCGTTGTTGCTGAAACAGTCTCCCTTTATAAAATGCCTGAAACTCTACGATCAGAAAAACGTCGAAGCTGCCGTAGACCTCAGTTCCATCAACACGCAGTGCAAAGTGAAAATGTTTCTCGGTAACGAACAGCTCGCGAATGCATTTGAAGTAAGTCCAACGTCGTATCCTTAAAAAAATAAGAAAATTCCAACTTAATAGTTGACGACGTGTCAATAGCGCAGGCAATTGGTATCGCAAAGTTGTGAAAAGTGAGCTGTTTTGAGAGTTGTTGAATAGATACTTTAATATTAATAACCGCGAATAATAATTTTATTAGTTTAATGAGTTACACATTTTCCAGGATGCCGATATCATCGTGATCGGTGATGAAGCGAACGAAGCCATGATGAACGTGGATTCACATTTAATGACGACAGCTGGGAACTTGAGAAACTACGCCAAGGCTATTGCTGAGGCTGCACCACACGTAATTCAAAAAGAAAATTCTTACTTACTTAATTGGCTACGGACCTGCGTACTCAGCCAGATGACTTTTTTAATTCGAATATTATGATCAATAGTTTGATCACATAATGTCTTGATTTGATTATTGCAATCTGCTGAAAGTGCCTACCGATAGGGTTTACCCGCTCCAACAGCGCACCTGCGTATTGTCTGTAACTCCCTGTGTACAGCAAAACGTGCCTCTTTAATCGAATTTGGATGAAGTCGCAAGACGGAAAGGAGATTGAACGGGGAGGGCTTCAGTTTCTTCCGTCTTACTGGAAGACGTTTGAACGTGTCGACGGTTCTTCAGTCTATTTTGTCTCATCAGTACCTACGTTTAGCCTCCCGTGGAGCAACTGCCAATCGCGGCCATCGGCTCTTTCGGCTTTCGTTTTTGTTTTTTAGCAAATTTTTGAAGTCAAAACGCTAGTTGCAATCGTTCCATAATGTTTAATAGGTAGGTAGGTACTTAGGAGTACTATACTGGATTTTGCGAACATTTTCAGTGCAAGTCCGTTTGAGAGCATTCTGGATCCAGAATACCAGATTTAAATACATACCTAATTATGTAAATATGCCTGATGCCTGACATTGGGTATAAAATGAAAAATTCCAAATTTCCCCCATACATCTGTAATGACAAAAACGCTGCAAAGACCTTGTCACATGGGTTTATTATTCTATTGGGCATACCTACAGAAATGCTGGCTGTTTATTGTTTCTTTCATGTGAAATAATTGAAATAGCTATTACTGATGGTTTCCACCAATTTTGGCCCCCAAAACACAAATTAGGTAGGATCCTTTTTTTCTAATTATCTTTAATCATTGATAGTGCCAACTAATCGTCTTGATCCACGTGTTGACACTTTTCCTAGTGCTATTCTACAAATTGATGGTGATTTCAGACGATTTCGCAGGTTTTTGACTCATAAAAAAATCAATTTTGGGAGCTGAACATCTGGTACAACCTCAATTTTCCACTCCTTGGTCAAAATCGACTTCATATTCGGTCTTCTCGTCCAAAAAAACATGAAAACCGATACCTCAAAAGCTCATGTTACCAGCATGTTGCTAAAACGCTAAAAGTACCTATTTTTACACACATTTTCACTCATAACACCCCTGGGTGTATTCCGATCGGGCTGAAAAGTTTCGGGACACAACTAGGGCCCAAATGGAGCATGTGTGCGAAAGAACGACTTTTTTAGATCGAAAATGAAGCCTGTACACGTGATACGGCGTACGGCGGACGGCGGACGGACATTGCAATTTTGGAATCTACTCACCTTGAAACGGAAAAGAAAAAAGTTTGAGGGGGTGTTATAAAAATTTTTTGCTGAGCGATTACATAGGTGTATTATTCACAGAATAATGAACCAAAAGTACTAAAAATACTAAGTACCTACTAAGAACTAAATAAATTAAGGGGGTGACCGGTGCCTCTCAAATTAGAACGAACTCGGACAAGGTACCTATCCTCGTAAAGTGGATTTCTCAACTAGGATTCAAGCTTGCGCATGCGCAGGGCCTTTTACTCCAATCACTGTGGAATTCATGGGGGACGATATGAGACCCTATCTGAATGAACCCTGAAATTCTCAATCAAATCGGGGGGCAGGAACCCCGGGGTACAGTATTACAAGTTTTAGGTAAGTAGTTTGTGCATGCGCCGATATCGGATGTCTAAAACGCAAAAAGCGAACAAAAATGTTGTGTGGACGAACATTTTTTTTCTCGACTTTTGTATAAGTAAAGGTAGGTCAACGACTTTTGTGGGTCAAAAATCGATAAGAATGGAATAAAATGGTGACTCGAGACAGAGAAATATATTTCGGTATTCAGCGAAAATGCATTAATTCAGTAATAATACCTACCGTGTTTACACCCATCAAAACGTACATATTTCGTCCGTTTCGCCTGAGCGATATATGACGTAGGTACGTAAAGTTGAAGCGTGTAAATCCTACTGCCTGCTCACCATTTACCCACTCAACCATATTAGGAAATACTCCTACGTGAACAGACCATAACATTTGAGAAGTAGGTATCCATGACTTCTGTTTATATTTTTGGATGTCATTAGATTCCATTCTAAAAATTTTGAGACCAACCGCACTCTCATACGGTGAGCAGTTCTTTTTCTATGAGCTTTCAGAGTTTCGACAACAAGTGACGTCACGCTTGGCAAGGGGGTCCCGCCCAGACGGGAGGGGTGCAATGACGTCATTTGTTGCCGAAACTTTGAAAGCTCATAGAAAAAGAACTATTCATCTCGTAGGAGAGTGCGGTTAGTCTTAACTCTGGAATGCCCCGGTTAAAGGCACATCCCCCAACACTGGAATTCACTATGAGTAGAAGAATTGAAGGAAATAATGGTTGGATAGTCATATAACTATACTTTTTATTAATACCAAGTAGGACTGACGAACGAAAAGTAAACTTCAAAGGTAAAAAATATGAGTTCAATAAGTAATAAAAGGTAAGGAACGAAAGGTACTAACAAAATAAACGAAGATGAACTCTCCAAAAATATTAGCAACATTTCACATAAAATTTGAACGTTTTTCATAGACAGGAAGCGACATTGGTGTGCGAAAAGTAATGCTTATAGTAAAATGAAATTGCTAAAAAAAAATTCAACATGCACAGTATTTCGATGATCTGCAATCTAAGCACATAGCTCTCTGGCATACAGCATGAAAATTCACACCTCTTCATGTTCTTCAATTTGATCTTCAATGTCAGAACAGTCCTCCGAAGTTGCCTTCTTCGTTTAACATGGCAATCAAAATATCCCTGATTTCTTCTTCTTTTTCAATAACTTCGCATTTTCTAGACATTTTGGGGCAAGAAAAAGAAGAAAACGAGAAAACATAGAGAAAACAACACTTCACACATACCAAATGGGTAGAAAACTAGTGGTGGATAACTCCCTGGCGGGGTCTGTCAGACCCCCAACTTACACAGACAACCTTACTGGGTAAAAGCTGAGAACGTACACAGCTGGGGAACGATTGTCAAATCAGAAGCAGAGGTAGGGGTTGGGGCGAGTGGCGCAAGGCGTGCGGGATTCAACTTGGTGGGGTCCATCAGACCCCACCGGGGCATTCCAGGGTTTTTCATTTAAAAATTGGAAGTAGTATAAACAGAAGTCATAGGTACTCCTCTCCTCATTGTGGAGATGAAGTGATAGCTAGGTAATGGGATCGTTTAGGGTCCTGAGCTCCTTCATTCTGAAGTTTTGCTTGATGTTTTTGAGAACGAGCGGAATTTTGCAATACGTAGCTAATTATATCAGCTTCCGTTTTTTCAAACATTTGAAAATTCATGGATCTGATTAGATCCTACGTAGTCCGTAGGGGTTGTAAAATATTCCTTAATGTGTGTGTAGTTCGAATGAGGATTTCCATTCGTCTACTCCATTGATAATTAGTCATTTTCAGGCTATTATAATTGTTGCATCAACTCCCGTCAACTGTCTGCTCCCCATCATGAGCCAGCTCTTGGTGAAGGAGGGCTGCTACGATTACAATAAAGTTGTAGGCTCCACCCTGGTGGACACCATCAGGGCGAGCTCGATTCTGGCTTGTCACCTGAACCTCGATCCGAAAGAAGTCGTCCTGCCGGTGATAGGCGGAAGCTCAGAAAGGACGAGGGTACCCGTTTTTTCTCAATCCAGGCCCTATTTCTCACTGAAAAAGGTTGGTTGGAAAAATCTTTTTAAAGTGTTTCATTTCGCTGGAAATGTCACATTATTATAAGTTTCATAAACTATGTAACAACCAATCGGACGCAGTTTGACTAGATTCCAACCGATATATATTAATTGCTATGCAATTTTAACGCCGGGGGTCATGTGAAAAAAATGTCCTGTCACAATATCCTGTCACAAAAACGCGTCACGCAAAGAGGAATGTGATGAAGATGAGCACAAAGAGGAATGTGATAAAGATGAGCACAAAGAGGAATGTGATAAAGATGAGCACAAAGAGGAACGTGATAAAGATGAGCACAAAGAGGAATGTGATAAAGATGAGCACAAAGAGGAATGTGATAAAGAATTACCAACGTTATCTTTGTTACCTATTTTTTTGTGTGTTGGTGGTGTGGGGGGGGGGGGGGGGGTAAATTGCATAGCAAATTCTCCTTTGTTATACGAAGTATAAGAACACATCCTTCGGGGGTGAGGAACGGCGAAGCCGTTCCGAGGGGGCGGAGCCCCCTTTGGGGGTCCAGGGGGCTTGCCCCCTGGCGAGGCCCGAAGGGCCGAGTTATATATATATATATATATATATATATATATATATATATATATATATATATATATATATATATATATATATATATATATATATATATATATATATATATATATATATATATATATATATAATCTCTATATTATTATATATTTAAATAAATTAGTTGGGAAAAATATAAGGTATAATAATTGTCATTCATTTCCCACACAGTCTCCTTAAGGGAAGAATGGTCGATAATAATTCTACTCCTAACGATGGTACGAGTACCTACCTACTATCAATTATGGAAAAATGAAAAGGTAGCAGTTAGGTACTGTATCGAGTTGAACTGTGTATCGTTAAATCTTACTCTTAAAAACACCTCGGTATTCCATTTATAACACATTAGGAAATTCCCCAACTGAAAAAACTCCTTAATACTTCTACTCGTAGATTTGATGCAGGGCTGTGAGGAAGTGTTGAACGGTTGTCGAACTATATTGTATGGGTGACGAATATCATAGAGTATCATAATATTCATTACAGCAGACGTCGAATGTAGCTACAAAGTTATAAGGACTGAAGTGGAATGAGCAACTATTATTAATTTACTCCAACATTATGTGAAAACAACCATAATAGGTATGGTAATTGTTGGGTTGAGCCACTCAGAAACGAAATCCCCTAATATGAAGTAAAGTCAGAGAAGTGATTATGACTAACCAAAAGTTTGATGGTTTTTTTTCTCGATTTGGTTGTTAGTTGGAACGTTGTCAAACCAAGGTCGCGAATGGCGCAACTTGTCTTTCTGCTGAATTGGAACATTTCATTAGGCATAATTAGTCTTGAAGTTTGAAGTGTGTAGGAAAAAAAATTGAAACTTTATAAAAAAGTGTTCGAATTGTAAATAATGAGTAGGGGTTTCTAGTAATATCGGAGTACCGACGGGAGTAGTGAATTGAAAGCAGTAGCTACGAGTACGTGCCTACGTGACTCATGATAGGTACTTGTTGGGTAGCCGCACAAGAAAGGAATCTCCTAAAAAAAGTTACCTATGTTATGACTAATCAAAATTTTGATCACGTCATATCGATTTGGGATTTGGCTCAGTTGCAACCCCTTAAAACTAAGGCCATGCCAATTTACAATTTAGGCATACACGTGCAAACTGGTTATTTTGATACCTAGATACGTACCTATTCATCACATATCTTATAGACAAATCATCTTTTCAATTTTCAGGACGAAAAAAACAACCTGATAATGAACATAAGACGTGGAGACGCCCAAGTTCTAGCTAATAAAGGGAGTCCAGAGGTATTGAACCGCGCGTACTCCACTGTACGATTCTTGAACTCGATAATGGCTGGTTTGAGAGGTGACTCTGCCGTCACCGACATCACTCTGTGTCGCACGGACCTTGTCCCAGGTGTCCAATATTTCTCGTTGCCCGTCATTTTCGGGAAAGATGGCATCGTCAAAAGATACGGTATTCCCAAAACCACAGATGTGGAAGAAGAAATGGTCGAGGAAGCCATTAAACATGTCAGGAAAGACGCTGATAAAGCCGCATATATCGTTAGAGGAGCGATGGAGCTACCAGAACAGAAATACTTGTCTTCTAATGAACGAGCTTCCTCGCAGAAAGAAATATTTGACCTTTACGTGAAATGCCTTCCCAAACCTGTTGATAACAGGCGAGATTCAATGCCTGATTACATAGCTAAACAGTCGGCTAGCTACTCATTCAAGAACCTCGTTAAAGAAGGTCCGTCAGTTAATCATTTGGCCCTTCCCCAAGGTAAAACTTTTCGGCGTGTGGCCTGCGACAAACTGAAAAACTTGACCTCGGAAGATAGTTTTTTGAAGTCGACCGGCTTTTTCACGTCGCCGCTACGAAGCCCAATTTTAATTCTCGAACCAATGGGATGTCCGTCGGCACCGCAGAGTTTAAATGATGATTCTGAGATTGCAGACATTGAAGGAGGAGATTCGGAAACCGAAGATCATTACATTCTTCACGAGCAGAACTTGGCAACCGCAAGTGGAGATAGTTATTTGAGTGATTCGAGACAAATTAATGCGTCCATGACACCTACATGTAACAGCCCAATAACTTCGAACAACGAAGTTGCCCAACTGAAGACGATCGATCCTATAGCAAAGCTCAAAGGGAAAATTGAAGATTCAAGCCACAACGGCAGTGGCCTCCGTGTTCCGAAATTATCTAAACATTCTGCCAGGCGTGAGAAACAGCATATAACTGAAACCGATGAAACGGATCCCGATGAAAAAAGCTCAGATGTTGCGGAATACGGTGCAGTTAAGCCAGCAAAGTGCAGATCAAGGGAAATTACTGAACAAATTGAAGAGAAAGATGTCTCATATGATAGACAGAGATTTTGTCATGCTGAAGAAGATACTCGTAGTTATTCCGAAGAACACACTGGTGCTACTTCAAGCTTTATATATAACATACGATCTGATCGAGCGCTCCCGGTTTACAATATTTATAACCGTAAAGTCCAAGTGCCCTCTGCTACTGTAGAAGAAAAAGATGAATTACAAGAGATTGTAGTCGATGACTCAAAGTACCATAAGATGGATAAGGACGAAAGATACAAGAAATTGGTAAGTCGTTTGTTCAGGAAATTGGACGGTATGGATCAGGGGATGTATTTACCTTTGAAGTCGTCAGATAATAGCAAATCAAAATGCAAACAGAGTTTCACGGAATCGGCAGTTAGATCGACATCTCATTGGACTTCTACGGGACAGTTCTTTCAGTCGAAACCTCCGTTCAGGGTTAAACTTGATGGATCTCCCTTCGATGCTGAACAGACTGCTGAAAATAACTATTATAATAATTCGTGTTCCAAGAAAGCTGGGAAGCCTGCTCCGATAATCAAATCGTTTGTCAATCAATCAGTTAGAAAAGTTGCTTCTTCTTCTTCCTTGAGGAAACAGCCAGTTACAGTGGTTCAAGACGATGAAGCTGTTGACAAAAAAGTGGAAGCGCTACAGGTGATTTGTCCCAAATGCAAAAATGAAATTACTTGCTCGCCGCATAAATTCGACCGGCCCAAACCTAAAACTCTTGAAAATAAGATACCAAACCCACTTATTAAGGAAAAAGAAAATGCTGCTGAAATAAAAAAAGATGTGGAAGTCAAGAGGATCAATGTCTCATATTACGGCCCGAGGCCAGACTATTGCAGGACATACTACCGTGATGATAGGGGAAGTGAAATTACTGCATCAACATCACTACCCGTTTTGTCAGACAGTTCGAAAACGCGAGGAGGATCGGAGCTGAATGAGGAACGGCTGAGGAAACTAAAGGAAAAGATAAACCAAAAACTAATTCCTTTGTTGAGTGGTAAGAACCACACTCAAACGGATAGTGCCGTGAGTTGCGATCATTCAGGATCGAATTCGATGTCCAAGTCCAGTAATACAGATTCACAGGAACCGTCACAACGTGAACAGAGACATTCAAATGAAACTAAATCTGCAGTCGGTACACCATTTGTCGTTGGCAAGAAGGCCGTTTCCTCGCAAAAAGAAAACTCTAGCGAGACGAAAAATAAAGGTCTAACGCCTGGAACTAAGTGGCAGGGCATTCCATTCGTATTAAAAACAGAGAATCAGAAAGCCGAAAGGAGACGAAAAGAAGAGCAGAATTCGGAAGATTGTGAAGAGAACACGATGAGCTCCAAACAGCAAGAACAGCTGTGTGCAGAGGGTTCATGTAAATCGAAAATAAGCCATAAACGTTCTGCTAAAACCCCAAACAAGTTGCAGATGCTTGGGTTGAGTTTTGAACCAAATACAAAGCCTGTACAAGAAGAGAAGGTAGTGGAAGTGATGGAGTCTGAAAAACTCATCAAGGATAATAAGAAAAAAATGTTGAAGAAAGAAATCGCTAATTTGAAGAGTGAAGATGTCCAAAATTATATGCAGGCTAGAATAAAAGATAGTTTTGACAGAAGTCAACACCAAAAGAATGCGGACTGCACGTGTGAGGAAATAAGTAAAGTCACTAATTCTTTAGGGTGTGATGAGAAAAAGGAAAACTCTGGCGAATTCAGCGAGAGGAATATCAGAGGGCAGCTTGATGTTTCGTCAGAGACTGGGGCTGAAACTACGCAATCCCTGCTGAATCAAACTGTGGCGGAGGTCGGTTTGAAGCCTGATTCGTCAGATAATTCGAAAGACGGTGATGCCTCCGAATCAAAACGAATTGAGAGTAAAAATGACGATACGATGGCAAGTTGTGGCTCGGAGCCTGTAGAAAAATCTCAAGGTGACAGGGCAGTTCGTGTGTGTGAAGTGCCGGCAAAATTAGGGGAAGATGAGCAAAGTGGGACTTCAAAATCACCTGGAGCAGAGAGTGCTAAACTTCAAGATAGAAGGATGGAAAATAGCAGTGATAATGGTACGATTGATAAGAATGGTACGAAGATACTGCGAAGTTCACTGGTGACCAGTTCTGAAAGCCGTTCCGTAACGAATCCTTTGATAGAACTTATTGTAGGTACACCGAAATATGCCAATAAGTTGCAGTTGTTGGTTAAAGCTCGTGAACTAACGAAAAATAAGAAGAGTGGTTCTATGGAGGGCAAATTACAAAACGTATGGGAGCAAACCTTAAATGGGAAGACGTCGACCCGAGCTACAGGAAGGAGATTTTCTTTCAAGAGAAATGAGGAATCAGATGGTGTAATGGGTAAGACGTCAGCTGCTGTCAAAATAGCTCAGAGCAGCAATACCAGTAAAATGCCAAGCTTCAAAGTCAAATTGAAGGCTCCATCGAAAAATTCTAGTATATTGGAAGGATTGAAGTTTCCCACTGGTAAGCCGAAAAGGAAGTCAACTCACAACTTACTCAAAGAGCTCGCATCCTCGGCAGCGCAAAAACGATCTCGACAAATGGCTAAAGCAATCCACCAGAAAAAACCTGTTCGCAGAGGAAGATCTCTGAATCCAGTGAATCAGATTCATTCATATGAGAAGGTTGCCAGAGAGGCGAATTCGTTTGCTGATGGAATCTTGAGTTTGCGGAAGGACGAATACGCTCGAGATGAAGAAAAATTGGCAAAGTTGGCTTCTGAAGTGATTATGAAGAGGGAACTAACCCGTCCAAAAACGGAGGCGAGCAAATGGAAGTTGGACGCCTCCGGAAGTAAAACCAAGATGAATAATCAAATAAGGAAACGATCCAGCAGTTCTTCCTCAGTGCGAAACCTGCGCAACCAATGGACGGACTACGGTATAACAAAAAGCAACGACTTGGAGTCGAGGATAAAGAAAACAGCCAACGATGTGCTGAGCAAGTTGATGGTAATGCCGCAGGTCCGTCATCAGATGGAGCACTTCCAAAACCCTTTGGGTCCTATGGAAGTCCAGCCGGGTCTGGCACCTCTGAACTACACGACGATCGGCTCCAAGTTCCCAGCAGCCGATAACAGCTGGGAGTCCGTCCTGTTCAACGAGTACGTTCGATCCAACTTGTTGCCGAGCTTGAAAGACACTTGTGAGACTTTCCATTTCGAGGAGCGGCCTTCATAAATGGTTTCGATGAGTTGTCGCTTTTTTTTTTTAAATTTCCGTCGAGATTTTGCTCGTCTGAGACTCATAAGATCAAGTTAGGAATCGGACTCAAATATTCCTAAGAATTGAAATATACATGTATTTAACAACAAAGTTATCTAGTGCTGTATCTATGAAGTTTGAGAAGTAGGATAACTGGTTCGTAGGTAAGTATTTTTTCCAGTCCTTCTCAACTTTCAGGTCTGATAATTGGAGAGTGATTTTAACTGAGGAACTTATACAGCACTTAACCCAGAATGATTTACATGACGGAGCAAAGTTGGCCATGAAGAGATGTGCAATTGAGTATTCCAGTTTATATATCCTATTAAGTTCCGATCTGCGGAAATAGCTGATATTTCAGCCTTATCAAGCCTGATTACCCGAGTCATTTACTTCAGCACGTCAAAAATATGAGTAATGATACAAATACCTACCGGGTTATTTGGTCGAACAATAATTCCTACATTTTGACTAATTATTAGCCAAGATGTAGAAACTTCAGAAATAAAAATCCAATACTCTTTATTCTCATAGATATTGGGTACCTCCTTGAAAACGCTGCAAATCCCTGCACAACGGTTTATTATTTTGTACAGAATACCTTTCTGTCACAGATCACAGCTCTCTGCATAGATAACCCGTCTATATGTACCATTCTATACATATTATGTAGATCGCAGATCCTCCGTAGGTTAGTACCTAACCCCGTACTCGTTACCAGGTACCTACCTAAATCACGAGTTGAATGTTGCTAAAATAATTCTGTCGATGACAAACTACCGAAAATGGCAAAAAGCAACGCAAATAATGAAGTTCTGAAGGGAGGCTGTTGATGTGGAGTGAAAAAATTTGCAAAAGTACCTACCAATAAACTCCTAAACAGCCATCATTTTTCAAATGAAATAATAACACGGAACAACCAACTCGACTTCAAACGCCTTGATTATAATCAGGTGATCCCTAGCAATGATTTTATCTCGGGCCAATTCCCGATTGTTAGCGCGTCCCTAGTGATGACACGAGTTAAGTGTTGCTAAAATAATTCTGTCGATGAGAAACAGTTACTAAAATGGCAAAAAGAAACGCAAATAATGAAGTTCTGAAGGAAAATTGTTGATGTGGAGTGAAATAGATGCCCCTTCTGCGTAGATCACTGTTTTCTGTGGTCAATACCTACCCTCGTCGTCAAGTATAATGAACCGTTGTGTAATAACTTGTCCATCAATAATACTTCAACGTTTGTTCAAGTTGCAAAAGTACCGATCAACAAAGTCCAGCCCCTTCTAGGCAGATGAACCGTTGTGTAATAATTTACCCATCAGTAATACTTCAACGTTTGTTCAAGTTTCACAGGTACCTACCAACAAAATCCAATAGCCCATCGCTTATCAAATGAAATAATATCGCAGAACAACCGACTCGACTTCATACAGCCATCCTTGATTATAATCAGGTGCTCCCTAGTGATGATATCCCGGCCGGATTTATACCGTTTGATTCACGATCGTGTTGACGAAGCATTTTGGTGCACACGAACAGCTGGACGTACAATGCTCCGGGTGGTCTCAAAAAATTGTTTAGCTCAAGACAAATTTAATAACGTAAAAAATCATACCCTTCTATCAAAAGTTTTCGAGATACGGCGTTCTGAAAATGTCAACCCCTATTTTGAACCCCTGATGACTGAGAGTAACGTCGAGCTTCGAGGACCAACTAGACCCCGAACGGAACCTATAACCGGAATTTCATCAATTTTTATTCATGGTAACTAAGACAAGTGGCCCGTATGGCGTACGGCGGACAGACAGAAATATTTTTATTGCATTTTCGGATTCTACATACCTTGAAACGTAAATCATCACATTTTGAGGGGGGGGGGGGGGGGTAAGAATTTTTTTTTTTTCATGGTCGATTCCATTGGTAGATTATTGAAAATAATAAACCAAAAAACGGAGTTATTGAAAAAATAGTATTTCCACTAATACACGAAAAACGCAAAAAAACACTGTTATACTGTTGATACACGAAAAACGCAAAAAATACTGCTATACTGTTAATACACGAAAAACGCAAAAAACACTGTTATACTGTTATAACAGTGTTTTTTGCGTTTTTCGTGTATTAGTGGAAATAGACTATTTTTGCGAAAAACGCTGCAAAGTCCTTGTCGCATGGGTTTATTATTCTATTGGAGTTCTAGAGATTCTTGTTGGCAGTTAAATTTATTGTTTCTTTCAGGTGGAATGATTGAATTAGCTATTCCTGATGATTTCCACCAATTTTGGCCCCCAAAACATGAAATAGGTACGCTTTTTTTTCCCCCCCAGATCCTCTTTGATCATTGGTAGTGCGATTTAATGGTCTTGATTCAGCTGTTTACACTTTTTCTAATGTTAGTATACACATTGATGGTGATTTCAGACAGTTTTCCAGGTTTTTGACTCAAAAAAACCAATTTTGGGAGCTGAACCTTTGGTAAAACCTCAATTTCCGCGTCTTTGGTCGAAATCGACTTCATATTCGGTATTCTCGTCCCCAAAAACATGGAAAACGATACCTCAAAAGCTCATTTTACTAACATGTTGCTAAAACGCAAAAAGTACCTATTTTTACACACATTTTCACTCATAACACCCCTGGGTATATTCCGATCGGGCTGAAAAGTTTCGGGACACAACTAGGGCCCAAATGGAGCATGTGTGCGAAAGAACGACTTTTTTAGACCCAAAATGAAGCCTGTAGACGTGATACGGCGTACGGCGGACGGACATTGCATTTTTGGAATCTACGCACCTTGAAACGGAAAAGAAAAAAGTTTGAGGGGGTGTTATAAAAATTTTTTGCTGAGCGAATACATAGGTGTATTATTCACAGAATAATAAACCAAAAGTGTAAACAGCTGAATCAAGACCATTAACTCGCACTACCAATGATCAAAGATGATCTGGGGGGGGGGGGGGGGGGGAGTGTACCTATTTCATGTTTTGGGGGCCAAAATTGGTGGAAACCATCAGAAATAGCTATTTCAATCATTCCACATGAAAGAAACAATAAATTTAACTGCCAACAAGAATCTCTAGAACTCCAATAGAATAATAAACCCATGTGACAAGGACTTTGCAGCGTTTTCCTATTCTATCTCGCTCTCAATGTGCTCTTTCCAGTTCCCCTTGCCCGTCAAATTGTTGGTTGTAGGTACCTAATTAACTACTCAATATGTCAGCCTCCATAGGGGTAGGGGTTTTTAGGTAATGTTTTCTGTTTGTAAATTAGCCACATCTGCGATTTTTGTTGAGAGGTATGCTAAGAATGCAAGACCGTAAGGTCGTGCGGGTATTGCTCAACTTTGCCCTGGGAGCTTCCGCAAGGGAGCAGTACTATTTGAATCGAACATTCCTATTTCGGGAGTGAAAAATTACTATTCGAATTAACCAATCAGATTTTCACATGATATAGGTACCAGTAAAACTAGTAATATAGAAAATACCAAAGAGAATCATAAAAGCAGTTTGCTTCACCAAATAATGTACTCGTATTATTTACTCGTTTGATGTTGATATCGGAATATTTAATGACCTTGAAACACCCACCGGGTTGTAACGCGTTTTTGCAAATTATGAAAGGTCAAATCAACTGTTCATATGGGTGTAATCATTTGGTAATTACGAGTGGGATTTAACTTGTATGATTACTTTGGATTTTTGAAGTGAAATTATCTAAAAACTCCAGTTATTGTGGGAATGATTCCATTTACGACACTTGGTAACAGAATGGAAAGGGTGTTTGTGAGGGAGTCAAGTTGAATTAGGCAACAGAACAGTGCGTTGTACTTGTAAAAACTCTGCAAAGTCCTTGTCACATGGGTTTATTATTCTATTGGACATACCTACAGAAATGTTGATGTTCATTTATTGTTTCATTCATGTGCAAAATTTTAAATAGCTATTTGTGGTGGTTCCCAGCAATTTTGGCCCCAAAAACACAAATCATGGTATTCTTTTTTTTTCAAATTATCTTTGATTATTGATAGTGCCGTTTAATTTCCTTGATTCACCTGTTGACACTTTTTCTAGTGATATTTTACAAATTGATGATCATTTCAGACAGTTTTCCGAAGTTTTTGACTAATAAAAAAATGAATTTTGGAAGCTGAAACTACGTTAGAACCGCGATTTTCCACTCTTTGATCAAAATTGACGCCATATTCGGTCTTCTCGCTCTAAAAAACATGGAAAACGATACCCCAAAAGGTCATATTACTAAAACTCAAAAAGCACAAAAAATTCCTATTTTATAACCATTTTTCACTCATAACACCGTGGATATAGGTATTCCGATCGGGCTGAAAAGTTTCTGGACACAACTAGGGCCCAAATGGACCATGTGTGCGAAAGAACGACTTTTTTAGACTTTTTAGACTTTTAGACTTTTTAGACCGAAAATGAAGTCGGTATGCGTGATACGGCGGACGGCGCGGTGTACGGCGGACGGACATGGCATTTTCTGAATCTACTCACCCTGAAACGTTAAAGAAAAAAAAATTTGAGGGGGTGTTATAAAAAGTTTTTCTGAGCGATTACATAGGTGTATTATTCACAGAATAATAAACCAAAAGAATTAGTGTACTTGTGCTAGTAAATACAGTAATATTTAGTTGAACATAACAAGTTTTGCAGATTTTGCTCGTTGCCGAACGTTGCAGAGATAATTAGACTCCAGCATCATTTGTCTGTCTGTCCGGTTGATTTGTCTGTAGGGCGAATAACGACCTTCCAAATGTGTTATTGAAACTCCAGGGTCTAATCGTTGGACCGAGGACCTGGTTGTTTATCATCAGTCACCGGGTTGGGCGTTTACTATCAGTTTTGATAAGATACCTACTTTTTCGTTCTGGCCAAGTTCCGAGCAATCGGATTTGTAGTTTAATATACCGAAGTATTATCTACTAATATTTCGTGATGTGAATAATTACTCTGGAAGCTTCCCATATCGAGCTACGGCGATGACAGGTTGAACTTCTGCATTGCCTGCAATTATCTTCCCGCCCACAGCGAATTTATTCTGAAACCAGAGGCTGTACTATTTTCCACCCATCAGATATACAACTTTTCCGTATACGGCCGATCAATGCGTGGTTTCATCGTCGATCCACCGGATCGACGTTTCCCAATTATATTTCCGTTTTTAAAAACAGAAGATTCGTTTGTAGGAAGGAGAAATGGGTAGGCAGTCCGCGTAGGCCCTGCCGCTGAGTTCAAGATCCTGGCGCGCTGATGCATCTTGTTGTACCTACACGTTCGTATGTGGGGTAGGTATATCATGATATGTATATCAGATTTATCGTCTCTTTTAAGCCATTACCCCTTGCCATTCTCCCTACAGAGGGGCTTGATAGCTCTATCACGATTCACAAGGCCGTAAAACATCGAGGGATTTCGTTTGGTTCAAACGAACCGCCTATTTCAGCGAAATCCCACGTTTTGGTTTGTTGAATAAATAATAAAAAGAGCCGTCCTCAGTAATCCACTCTCGGTTTAGACATGATTTACTTTAGAATGAACAGTACTCCTCCCTAACTACACCATTCAAGAAGGCGTCATGGTAAGTATCTCGGTAAGATTTCTATAACTAGGAATACGGTTATTCATCCCTCAGCCTCTTACCGTCCTATCCTAACCAGACAGTTCCAAATGGTAAGCAGGGCTTGATCGTTGCTCAATGTGAGACCAATTTGTACTGAGGATTCCAGGACACCACCTAGCAAAGCATTTTAAATTTCAACTGCCAGGCATATTTCTGTCACAGTTTCAAGCTTCTCATTTCTATGAACTCCTACTTTTGCTTCCGAGTCTGCGAAGCAGCGGGAAGCCTTGTGTTCACTTTCGTGAGCCAAAAAATTTTTGTCATCAGAAATCAAAATTTCCACTTGCATTTTGCGTTTCAAAGCCTACTGAACAAATTTGGTTCCGTGTCTGTCGGTCTGTGGGTCTGTGAGTCTGTGAGTCTGTCCGCATTTCCTTGTTACAGCCATAACTTCCACGATTTTGAATTGATTCAGCTCAAATTTTGAGGGATGGTGCGGATAAGGCCCCTTGAGGTCCCATATAAATTTCAACATGATTGATCCAGCGGTACGCCCTGCGCATGCGCTAACGTTAAATTCAACAAACACGCATAACATTCACAATTTTAATTCAATTTCGCTCAAATTTTCAAGGGTTGTTTGGACAAGGCCTAGTGAGTTCCAGTATGAATTTCAGCATGATTGGACCCTCGGTGCGCTCTGCGCATGCGCTGGCGTGAAATAGATTCAATTTCCTTGTTACAGCCGTAGTAACCAAAGATTTCACCCAATTTCAATGCAATTCTCAGGGATTAAGCGGGTAGGGCCCATTGAGGTCCCATACAAATTTCAACATGATAGAGCCAGCGGTTCGCCCTGCGCATGCGCTAACGTGAAATTCTTCAAACACGCATAACTTTCGCAATTATGTATAATGGACGTAATGTATTATGGACGTAATGTTATGTAATATGTATATTTCATGTAATGTTATGTAATGTTATGTTATGTAATGTAATGTTATGTAATATGTATATTTCACGTTATGTAATGTAATGTAATGTTATGTAATGTTATGTAATGTTATGTAATGTAATGTAATGTAATGTAATGTAATGTTATTTTGCTTCCGAGTCTGTTCTATTTTATAATGGGCCACTCTGATTGTGACGAGGAAGCTCCTGTGCCATCACCTTGGCAGTGTATTTATCCTTTGAGCAAATTATATTTATATATTTATGCGCCTTTCAGCAAGATAATCAAGCAAATAAGCCACATGCACGCAGCAGCACACAAGTTTATTATATTCCATCACCCACATCTATGATGTCATTACATACCTATGCACAACTGCATGATATTCTTTGGTTTCTCACCTTGTCAGGACTCTCTGGTGTGTAACTGGAGATTTCTTATCTCATTCTCAAAACGTTTTCGAGTCAGACTCAGAACACCTTCTCAAGTTAATGATGGCTTCGTTTTTGATACACCGACTATACACATATATGGGAAAATCAAATGTGTTTTGGTCTCTAAACAATTGCTCCTGATTCAGTGGGACGGCTGAGCTCCTCTAATCTCTAATCCATTCATTAACACCTCTCAATTCGGTTTACGCAATGAGCCAGTGATATGCTAATTCGTTCTCGGGCGTTCCAACTGTTTAAAAAAACAATGCACGGCGAAGAAAGAATGGATCGAGGTGGATGATTCACCTTGACTCCTCTCTCTTGCGGAGGACGGGGAGATCCCCTTTGGTTTGGTGAAAAGTAGCTTCGAGATGGAATCAGTTTAATCCAGTGTAGTCCAACTTTAGTTACCTATACTACCAAAATTATAGAATTTCTATCGTGAAACCAAAATGAACGTATTTGCATTTTGCAGCACTTTTTGGTGTTGTAAATAAGTTCTTCTGATTCAACGAGTAGACCATAAAATTTCGTGTCAAAGCCGTTAAGAAGGTGATTTTTCGCGGAAAAGGCACAAAAATGCTGCGGTGGCTATTTTAAGTTGGAGCCTATCTAACACTATAAGGGTTAATTTGGTAAACACTCCCGCAAACGTCCAGTAAAAATCGTGTAGCTATCAGAAGCTGAGTTTAAAATGTAAGGGATTGCGGGAAATATGATACCGAAGAAAAAATCGAAATCGACTGGCAACATACTTTTTTGGATCGGTAAAATGCATGATGGCCAAACAGGAGAAGGTAAAGGTATTGGTGATAGGTTACCCTGAGAAATAAACCAGTGCATCAATAAGTATTAAGGGCTATTCAGCTCATACCAGCAAAAAGTCGTTGTACGAAACCAAATGACACCGAAATGTCTTGAAGGAAGTTGATAAGTACAACTGTTGGCCAGGGGCGGATCCAGAATTTTTTTCCGGAGGGGGTCACAGGGTAGAACAATATAATAAATAACAAAAAATAACAAAATAACCAAACGAACAATACATACCGAATTTTCAACCTTATGCCTAAAATCGTCCAATTTGTCTACTTACAAAATTAGTTGTATTTATTTATAAAATTCATTGTTTATATAAAAAATATTTTTCAATACCTACCTATCTATTAATTATTTAACTGATAAATGTATTTATTTTCAATTTTCTCCTAAAAAAGTGTCCTAATGTGTTTTCAAACAAATTGGCGCATTTTATGGCAGCGTAGCTAACTTCAGAGTTTGCAAATCAAAACATTGAAACCACAACAATCTATTGTTGATCTCAGTGAGTTCAGTATCGTTTTTACTGAATTTGGCAGGAAAGAAAACGAGAACGAAACAAAAACAAGATAATAATTAACAAAAATAAGAAGAAATAAACAAGGTGTAATTTGACGGATACACCAAGGTAAATTTATTGACATAATTGTATATAAAGTAACATTGGTAGGACCAAGTGTACGATTATATTCGACTAATTTTGACATTTTTGATCGAATCTTTTTAGATTTTTTATAGTTCTTTTTTGATTTCACAAAAACTGGGTTCGTTTTCGTTTTTTTTTTTTCGGGTTTGTGAACAATTCGTTCAGCTCTGCTTTTTGAAATGCAGGCTGATTCGGGGGGGGGGGGGGGGTCATGACCCCTGTGACCCCCCCCCCCCCCCCCTTGGATCCGCGCCTGCTATTGTCTGTGAGAATATTGAACCTCTTGGAAGTTTACCTATACATAGAAATGAAGTACATAGTAGGTACAGACATTGGATAAGAGAGCTTTCAGATGAGGAATTTCATAAAGGAGCGCTGGATGATTTCACTAGTAGTTAGGGAAGTGTCTGGCACAAAGTCTATCAGTTATTTTTCAGGTGATGTACCTAAAAGAACTATTGTGGTGGGGAAAACTACTCGTAGTTACACAATTGCATTATTCCATCGGTTATTGTATTCTGTCTTGTTAATACTTTGATGGTGGTCGAGTAGGTGACTACCTCAAGAGCCTCAAGGCCTCGCCGGTGCCTAAATGATTCCGACCTAAGGATCCCGGTTCAAAATTCTTGGTCAACCACGAGCGCCCTTGACCTTTCACAAATGGGTATCGGCTGATGGGAGACGCCTTAACTCTTTTTCTTTTCGCCGTTTATGGTTCCTGAATCTCAACGAACAGGTGCCGCGATTGGTTTAGCCTAACTAGCATTCAAACAGGAGATGCTAGGCTGGTTGTTTCTTCTTCACTTTCTGTGAAAATAAGAGAAAGTTTGGGACTAAAAACTCTTCATTATTCAGAACATAATAATAGTTGCTGTGTACGTTATGATGTAATTGTGTAAGACTGATGCTATTGGCGAAGGGGCGTGTACTTGTTTGACAACATGGATCATTTTGACAATATGCGAAGAAGTTACATACCTTCAATTCTGTAAATAACTGCAGTATGAGAAATAAATCTGCCAAAATATTACAAAACGTTTATTATTTACCTGTACAGATGCCCCTTCTGCGTAGATCTTCTGTTGACAATTTCTACACCCTCGTGCTTCGCCCAGGAAAGTCCTAAATCGTGTACCAGTCACCAATAATCGGGAGGTAGGTACATAATTATGTATTTTAGTAGTGGGTCCGCTGAACAGTAACGAACCTATCCCGAGCCAAATGTTACCAAATACGAAATAGGAAATACCATTTACCAGGGGAAAGGTGGGAGCCATGGGACAGGGGAGGCTTGGGACAGGTAAGGTCCCAAGCAGTAAGCAAAAAATTAGACCCTTAATCCTTCATCAATGTGAAGATGAGACTTAATCCTTCATCAAGTAGAGATGAGAAAACGTGTTTCCCGCCTTCTAGGTTATCTTGTCATTCTTACAGAAGAAGGAGAGAACATGTGTGTAGTGAATTGGTGAAGCGATAATTCACTACGAGCGGTATGAGGTTGTGCCCAGCCTGGTTCCAACACTACACGCTGTGACCATATTTCTGGGATCTTTTAGGAGGTGAGGTTGTGCTTGGCTGGTTCCAACACTAAACGCTGTCACCAATTCGACGGGATCTTTCCGGGAGCATTTGCCTGGCAGGTTCCAACACTCAAGGCTGTCACCTATTCCAGGATCTTTTGGGTTGAGGAGAGAGAGAGGAGGAGCGAGGTGAGAGAGTAGTCAGCGACTAGAGGAGAGCCTAGAATGGCTAGAAAGGGGAAGGAGGCGAGTTTTTATAGCCCTTGAGCTGTCTCCCTCCATCCTCCAGCTAGTGGAGGATGGTGGGGAACCCCACTGGGTTCCTCGGTGCTCCTGCGTCTTTCGTCCCCACTTCTGTGAGTTTATTTGCGAGATCTAATATTTGCAGGTTTACAAGGAGTGGTTCTGGGAGGATACCACGACAGTGTGTATGCTAAAGTGTGGGAAAATCGCCTCTGTTTTCATCAGGGTATGGTATTTTTAAATTGTTATTTTATCGAACTGTGGGCACTAGTTGGGCCAGATACATCCAAGGTAAGTGTTTTTCACTCAGTTTTCATGTGGTATGATTCCAAGTAGGGTTTTCCTGGAAGTCAAGACTGAGGGAGGCATGGGACAGTCGGCTGAGGGAGGATTGGGACACTGCAAGTGCCCCAACGAATATGTCAAAACTTATATAATTATATACGAATATGCTCCAAGGAATCCCCAGCCTTAATAATTCTGAAGAATTTTCGGAAGTTGCTCGAAAACTTTCAATAGAAGGGTATGGTTTTTTTTAAACGTTTTTAAATTTATCTTGAACTAAAGAGTTTTTTGAGACCACCCGGAGCATTCGTTTTTGCACCGAAAAACTTCAACATGGTCGTGAATCAAACGGTATAAATGATCACGGATGGCTGTATGAAGTCGAGTTAGGTGTTCTGCGATATACTATTTCATTTGAAAAATGATGGATCTTTTGGATTTTGTTGATAGGTACTTTTGCAACTTGAACAAACGTTGAAGCATTATTGGGTCAATTATTACACAACGGTTTATTATACTATCTACGCAGAAGTGGCATTTATACAGGTAAATTAGATTTATTACTTACCTTATGCTTCACGACTACAAATAATTATCCCGCGCATTTGTATGAAACTTTAATTCCCCGGCCGGGTCCAGTACTCCATTTAGGGCTTTCCTGGAGGGAGCTCGAGGGTATTGACCACAGAAAACAGTGATCTATACAGGCAAATAATAAACCGTTGTGTAATAATTTTTAGAGTTTTTCCTTCCTTTTGATAAGGTTTTCTAAAAAATGAGGGTACACCACTCGCACAGGTAACACATGAGGGCACATGAGGGTAACACATAGGTCAGTTACAGGACTGTAGTCGTGCATCGTCTCTGAATACTATAATTTATTATAATATTATAATCTAAACAGGTTATCGGTGATTTTGTAGACTGTAGTTACAACTCATTTCGTAAGTCGCTAACATCAGCAGATCAATACTCCCCTCATTAAACCGTCACTTGCATGCTGTAACCTTGATAAATCCTGGTTAATGACCCTGCTGACAAGAGCGCAATAATTAAAATAACAAGCAGCCAATGTCGGATGAAGCGATTCCTCCAAGCGATCCTAACGTTGGATATTTTTTGCTGCGTTGAACCAATGGATGTTCTTATAACCTAAGCGTTCATCAAAGACGTAAAAAACGTAGATTTTTCAGCTCCGTGAGAGTTTTATTGGTGGTTACTCCATAAAATGCAGAAACCGGTTTTTAGTTTCAGTTTTTATAAACAGATTTGCTGAAAGATTCGCAAATTACGAACAATCTCGGAGGAATGTAAGGCATAAAAATAAGTGCTTGTAAAATAAAGTGAAACCATCTTATAACGTTAAATTAATTCTGTAATAAAACCTCACTGGGTTTAATTTTTACCTCTTAATACGAGTATTGCCTCATTTTACTCGTATTACTTACCTCTATTTTCATTACTTACCCCATAATCATACGGCATGAATTTATTAATTACCGATAAATTAAAATTACTTCATTTTTGTTGTTTTTTATGAGCGCCAGTCTCTTCAAACACGATTTCGCGAGCACTAAATACATTTTCCTTATTTGAACCGAGCCAGGTTCAGGTATCAATGATGTCGAACTCCTCGCGAGTGTTCTTTCCTTACTCACATAATTACACCTCGTTTCTTCGTCTTCCTTCGAAGGACAGATAGGAAACTTAGGAATTCACTTTTTAAATTTCTTTTGATGTCTCGTCGCCATTTTTGGTCGATGTTTGAAACAAGAAAAACCAGGACCAACAACCTTTGCTTCACCGTTTCACGAGCGGCTGAAAGCTAAAAAAAATGCAGCATTCCAAAATTTAAATGTAATGATTTTACCTGAATAAATTTACGCATAGCTCCTTATCTGCAGTTACAGTTCGCGGACATCCGTGAATTTGAGCCGATCAAATTTTAAGGTCGGTACTTGTGTTGAGATTGGCTCAAACATGAAACCGTTTCTATTTTGATGCAGTCAGGCTGTGATACCTGCTGCATACAAGGATAAGTGATTTTTACGATTTTACTACATACTCATTAATATTATTATTATTACGTCTCAAGGTTTGAGGGTAGTTGGGGTTAGGTCCGTAGACAACCCCACATACATTTCATCAATCAGAGCAGTAATACCATTATGTGTGATTATGTGAAATCTGTTACGGTGGCTGTTCTCGAGTCGTTCGTTGCTCCGGTGAAGATGGAGTCGTTTGGTGGAAAGCCTAATCGATATCCCTTCTTAGCCAGTGATAATCTCACTGGTTTAGTAGGGGAATCAAGGGTCCACCGTCACTCTCCTCACTCTGTCACTATAATTCTATCCATTAATTCTAATATATCTATTCTTCTTACATTTTGACGATAGCGGGAGATTGTTAAGTATAGTAATGTAAAACCATATTTAAAATCGAAAGGTAAATGCTTACGTTACTGGCGCCATACATTTTGTACAACGACCCTACCACATTGCAGTGAATTTGATGTAGCACGACCCTACCACATTTTAGTGAATTTGATGTAGCGCTTATTCACTACTAGCGGTAGGAGGATGTGCCCAGCCTGGTTCCAACACTAAAGGATGTCACCATATTTTCTGGGATCTTTTAGGATGCGTGTGCCCGGCTGGTTCCGACACTAAAGGCTGTCACCAATTCAACCGGATCTTTTTGGATGCGTGTGTCTGGCAGGTTCCAACACTCAAGGCTGTCACCTATTCCAGGATTTTTGGGTTGATGAGAGAGAGAGAGGAGGAGCGAGGTGAGAGAGTAGTCAGCGACTAGAGGAGAACGTAGAATGAGGTGACAGGCGCAGCCGGCGGGTAGTTATAGAGCCCCCTCCACTCTACTCTGGTCAGGAGGACTGGTGGGGAGTGAGTGGGTCTATGCGCCTGCGCTCACGTAGGTCACCCCACCCGTTGAGTTTATTACTGGAACGCATGGAAAAGGTTGATGAGGCCATAAAAAATCGGTACTCAACACTCCCTATCCGTGCTGAAGGTTACATATACCCGGAAGTGGCAGTAATTGCCGGACCAGCGCCCTTTGTTGGACGCAGATTAAAGAAGAAGGTACTGCGAGACAGCGTAACCATGCAAGATGGAACCAACGATTGAACGCTAGCCACCATCGTCTACATTACCCCTTCCACTCCATTCGTAGTCTGAAGGACTGAGGTGGGACCTAGCTGTATTTACGGAGAGACACATTGCGTTACATATGGATCCCTAGTTTTCAACGGACTGTTCACCCGGAAGTGGGCGTAGGCACTCGGAGATGCTCTTAGCTCGGCCCTACAAAGAATACCCTACCCTCCCCAAGTGGAAATACAATAAATTGAAGTTTTGATTTAAAAAAAAATAACTTGAACAATCTTATGAAGGTCTTGGAGGATCACGACACACATATAAATCCTACCTACCTTCGTGTACGTACATGAATGTAAATCCCTTATCTTCGTGTTGTTTTCATTCCTACTATATCAATTGAAACCACTGTTTGACTTCTTCTTGTGGCGAATCTAGAAGCTACAAGCCGCTCAAAGGCAACTGCTGCCCTATACTTGAGGTATCAGGTAGGTACTTAAGGAAGATTCAATAAATCTCACTACTGGGTTGGCGATTGGCACTTTATTCGTTTCAAATGATACACCATTGAACTGTATAAATATCAGGTCCTCGCCCTTCGAAAACCGATGAAATAAATTGCTCTTTTTAAAACTGAATTCACCGTAACACTTTGTTGAAATAAAACAGGTTTATTATAAAGTTAACACTTCCCTTGAACATCTATTCCATTTCCATTGAGTTAAGTACGAGTAGTTAATGATTACTACACCTTTATAAAAGATGTAATAACAGTTTAGTAAGTATGTACTAGACAATTTTCAATGAATCACACTGCGCATTATTCACGTATTCGTGTTTAATACAAAAAAGAAACTATTTACCTAAGTTTGCCTTTTTGTCCATGGAAGTTGCGACGTTAGTAAGATTAATGAAGTATTTTGGTCGTTAAAGCGTCAGGACTAAAGAATAGAAAGTATCAATTAATGGTAACTTTACAGGCACGTTCTGATTTCCTGTATTACAGTAAGTTGTCATAAATATTTTCTAGGTCAAATGTAGGGCAGTGATTCAGAGATTGTGTCATGTTCATCAAAGTCTCTTTGAGATTTGATTGGGGAAACGTTTTAAAGAGCTTCGACGCCAACGCTGATCGAGTTGGCCGTGACCTTGTCCCTGTTCGCCTCAGATTGGTCCCGGAGGCTCTGGAGGAGTGGGTGTTCTTTCGAGTTGAGGAACACCTGGAGTGACGGTCTCGGCTGAGCCGACTGAACGATTCCCGCGGGAACGACGGCTTCCGGTGGGTTCCTGTTACCGAGCTCACCGTTCTCGTCGACCGGCGGCTGGTAGAAGAGGGTTTCCGGGCTGGCGATCTCCGTCGGGAAGTTGAGGACGGTGACGACGGGAGCCGCGGGCTTCTTGTAGCCGTAGAGGTCGGAGACTCCGGTGTACGAGGGCCCGTAGGACGAGGAAGGCCCGTAAAGTGAGGTGGGTCGGAGCGGTGATTGCGGTCTGTAGGGTGCGACTGGCCTTTGGGGAGCTGCTGGTCTGGAGTCAACCACTTGGGTTGGAGTAGCAGAAGCGTAGTCGGGTCTGTAATAAACAAAGTTGGAATTTTTACTTTCTTTGAAATTAAGTTGAATAACAACGAGGAGGCTCACACAGTGGTCCACATTCCAAATCTAGCTGATAAAATGGGCTATTTGCACGTATTTATTTTATTTGTTTAAATGAAAGTAAAGTTAGTAAAACTCTTACCCAAATGCACCAATGGTTCTGTATTAATAGCCTAACAATGAACATTTCTAAGACCAACTACGTTACTTTCTCTATAACCTCCGCAGGTCAACCTGATTCCACCAATTTAAAAATCCACAAAGCATCATGCTTAAATTATGGAACATGTAATTGTACTAAGCTTGAGCAAGTCAATAGCATTAAATATCTAGGACTCCAACTAGACCAGCACCTAAAATGGAGGATGCACATAGAGACCCTAGTAATGAGAATAAGGAAATCGTTTTTCTTTTTCTGTATACTACGAAAATGGCTCTCCAAAAGTAATTTAAAGATGGTTTACTAAGCATATGTATACAGTATCCTAATATATGGTAGAATTCTGGGGCGGAGCATATGCCCAAACCTTCCGCTCGCTCAATATTGTTTGCAACTCCCTCATTCGGATCATCACTCGGTCGCATTCCCGAACGCGAATCAATGATCTTTTTAAAAAATTTGATATTCTTCCACCAAGACTGATATTTGTCTATCGCTCCCTGCTTCGTGTCCACAAGATTAAAAAATGTCTACCCCACCGCATTGTCTTGCGAGTCACCCGAGCAACATGCGAGGGTAGTCAAATTCTAGTTCCCCGCCCTACCACTGATTTTTTCACAAGACAATTTCCATGGCTGCCTCCCACAATATACGCCTCACTTCCGACTACCTTACAATCAGATCAGTCGACTAGTTCCTTCAAAAAAAGAATAGGCGCATACCTGCTTCAAATGCACAAATCTGAACTGCACACTGACTTCTTGAATAGGTTTGATTTGTAATTGTAACTGTGTTATGTGTTAGGTAATTACTATCTTGGAATATGGATGGCATAGGTGCTACATACCCATTCATATATACTTTTTTTTCTTTCCACTCAAGTTGAATATTGTCTGTAAATATATTGTTTCCAGCTAAAAGTATCGATCCAAACTAATAAGCTAGTTCAGTGACAACCAGCCCCTGGACGGGTCGTCAAGACCTTAGGAGCCCATTCATTAACTTGGTTTTCGCATGATTCTGTACAACTTATATTCTTCATTATGTACTTAATATGCTTTTGAATAAAGAATTGAATTGAATTGAATTGAAGTAGATTCCATCCTGAGAATTTTGAGACGAACCGCACGCTCCTGCGATAAGTACTTAGTTCTTTTTCTATGATTTTTTCAAAATTTCCAGAGGTTCCTACGCCACAATCGTCGGAGGGGGGGGGGGGGGGGGGGCTCCCAGGCGAGAGGGGTGCAATGACGTAGGAACCTCTGGAAACTTTGAAAAATCATAGAAAAAGAATGTGGGATAAACACAAAATAAATACACCTTTCGCTTACCACTAATTTATTAAATACACAAAGCTTTTCACTCAAATTCTGAGCATCATCAGGTAAACTCACGTAAACACAGATAGAAGCACTTCTATCTGTGTTTACGTGAGTTTACCTGATGATGCTCAGAATTTGAGTGAAAAGCTTTGTGTATTTAATAAATTAGTGGTAAGCGAAAGGTGTATTTATTTTGTGTTTATCCCACATTAAGATGGCTTACCACAAAAGGGAAATAACGCAATTCGATGAATTGATAGAAAAAGAAACTACTTATCGCAGGAGCGTGCGGTTGGTCTCAAAATTCTCAGGGTGGAATCTACTTTCATTTTTTTTAAACGCTGCAAATCCCTGCACAACGGTTTATTATTTTGTACAGAACACCCTTCTGTATAGATAACCTGTGTATATAATATAGTATGTACTACTATACATATTATGTGAATCACAGACCCTCCGTAGGTTAGTACCTAACCCCGTACTCGTTACTAGGTACCTACCTAAATCACGAGTTAAATGTTGCTAAAATAATTCTGTCGATGACAAACAGTAAGTAAAACGGCAAAAAGAAACGCAAATAATGAAGTTCTGAAGGAAAATTGTTGATGTAGAGTGAAATAGATCTGTGGTCAATACCTACCCTCGTGGTCAAGTATAATTAACCGTTGTGTAATAACTTGCCCGTCAATAATACTTCAACAGTTGTTCAAGTTGCAAAAGTACCGATCAACAAAATCCAGCCCCTTCTTGGTAGATGAACCGTTGTGTAATAATTTGCCGTTGTGTAATAATTTACCATTGTGTAATAATTTACCCATCAATAATACTTCAACGTTTGTTCAAGTTTCACAAGTACCTACCAACAAAATCCAATAGTCCATCACTTATCAAATGAAATAATATCGCAGAACAACCAACTCGACTACATACAGCCATCCTTGATTATAATCAGGTGCTCCCGGCCGGATTTATACCGTTTGATTCACGATCGTGTTGACGAAGGTTTTTGGTGCACACGAACGGCTGGAGTACAATGCTCCGGGTGGTCTCAAAAAATTGTTTAGCTCAAGACAAATTTAATAACGTAAAAAAACCATACCCTTCTATCGAAAGTTTTCGAGCTACGGCGTTCTGAAAATTTCAACCCCTACTTTGAACCCCTTAGAGATGACTGACAGTAACGCCGAGCTTCGAGGACCAACTAGACCCCGAACGGAACCTATAACCCGAATTTCATCAATTTTTATTCATGGTAACTAAGAAATGTGTCCAGTACGGCGTACAGCGTACGGCGGACAGACAGAAATATTTTTATTGCATTTTCGGATTCTTACATACCTTGAAACCGTAAACCATCAAATTTTGAGGGGGGTTAGATTTTTTTTTTTTCTTTTTTTCCATGCTCGATTCCAATGGTTCATTATTGAAAATAATAAACCAATAATATAAACAGCTCTTGCGACCCATGCAAGTAGTCCATTATACTACCAATAGGTACTTTTGGAGTGCAAGAACAAGTTGAAGGAGGAATTTGTGAATGCCATTCTTTGATATGCTAATTAATCTTTTGAATGGTCCAAACTTCCAACAGTCACCATCAACCCAACCACGAGCCCCTGACACGATCCAACGAATTTTTGCGTGAAGCAACAATTTTAAATGACTTCCAAGCTTACAAATCGAATTTTAACGCTTTGGGAGGCGCATCGAACTGTCCGGTGGTCGTTTCCTTTTTAGTCGACGTCGTTCAGGTGGAAGGGGAGAGTTATGGGTGACGGTCTGAATCACACTGTTTGGATGCCATTAAGTCTGCCTACCTACATTTTGAGAAACAACCTTCTGAATAATATTTCCTTCCGAATACTCGTCGATGCTCTCCACTTGATCTGAATAGCGTTGGGTAACGATTTGTATTTACCGAATCACTTTCGAACCCGTACTGGAAGAATCATGGAATACCTACGCCTACCTGCCTCTCGGTTAGGAGTGTATGCGCACGATCCGGGCGAACGTCGGTAAGAGTCAATAAATTGCTTCAGGACGGCTCCCGGAGTTGCGACAGTCTTAGGAAACCAGAAATCTGCCCAGTGACATTCCCAGTACACAAAGCCTACACACATGCTTTACGAGGGACTGCGGCTTCATGAGATTTATAGTAATTTCAAGAACGGCAGTTCTGCGTTTTGATGAAAATTTTGCATGACAAAATCACTAACTTACAATAATTATTGATAAAAAATAAGTCAGAACTAGTTGCCTGATTTTAAAGAGTGGGAAATGTGGGGTAATCGATGGTTTCCCCACAAATCGTATCTACTAGCGCAATAATAATCGATTTCTCTTGGTTGAAAAGTCGACAAAAGTGTTTGGGGTGAGCCTACAGGACCTTTAATATTAAGTATGAATCAGCCGTTCGATCCCCACAGTATGTTCCCAAAAAGTATGTGAATAGATGTGGGATGGACGAAGTGAAGATGTTGTTTTAGTGTTAGCTGTCCTAGAAAATGTTGGAAGTGACTGTAGAGTAGTAAAGTTCCAGATAGATTATCATAAAGCTCTCGGTGTGGCATCTCGTAAAGTAACAACCTTCCACTTCAATATTGTCCAAAGCATAACTAGACATCAAAGTACACGCTACATCAAAGTAGCAGATAACAAGACGCGTAAAATCTATTAAATTTCCATCAACAAAACTAAAGATTCAAGTTTTTCATTCGAAATCTTTTGTTTGGATTTAAATTTCATACTTCCTACAAATTCTATACAATTTGCTCACTAATTCTACACACTCAAGTCAGTTGGTGAAACAGTACGTTGACACAAATTACTAAACTTATACAAGTACATCCTACACGTACCGGGTGTTTCATTTTTGGACGCGACATTTCAACAGCTGATTAACCTTGTCGTGTTCTTACCTGAATGGATAGGGGACAGGATTTTTGGAGTATATGGGATACTGCAGGTGAAGGGGTCCAGCTGGAACGGCGTACATCACACGGACGAGAGTCGGCCCTTGGAACGTCTGGGACGGGATCGGTACGACCAGAGCTCCGACGGGGACGGACATCCTCAGTCCTTCGTGGACAACGTTGATTTCCGACGGGAACGGCAGGTAGGATTCAGGGCTGTCCACAACCAAGGGCTGACGAAGTACTACTCTCACGGCTGGGACGGCATCCTGAAATCACCGAGAGCAGCCATGAGAAAAAAGTCATACGGGTTAGTGGAATACGGTTAAACAACAACGGATAAATCGGTTCATTTATGAGATTATCCGAGCGTTCCATTACATGAGGACTGAAGTTCTTCAAAGTTCCGGTTTCTTCAAAACCGAAACTGGTGTAGACGTGGAAATACTTGTAAAAATACGTGACTATTTCTGGGTGAATATTCCCATAACCCAGCACACGATTTCTTCGCGCTACAGAACAAAAATAGTTGCTAAAACTACGAGTAGGGATAACTCAGTAGTATGTCTCCTTGGGGGATCTCAGTGCTGAAGAAAACTACTTGAAACCAACATTTTTTTCATAAGACGACATCAGTGGGAGCCCAAAGAATGCATAGGTACTTTTATTTACACTAAAGTAACCTCATGGGTGGATACAGTACTGTATTACTCGAAGAACAAGGTCAAACTTGATTAACTCTCGGTCTTTTCAACTTAATTGATTATTTTGAAAAAAACGCTGCAAAGTCCTTGTCACATGGGTTTATTATTCTATTGGAGTTCTAGAGATTTTGTTGGCTGTTGAATGTATTGTTTCTTTCATGTGGAATGATTGAAATAGCTATTTCTGATGATTTCCACCAATTTTGGCCCCCAAAACATGAAATAGGTACGCTTTTTTTTTTTAAGATCATCTTTGATCATTGGTAGTGGCATTTAATGGTCTTGATTCACCTGTTTACACTTTTTCCGATGTTATTGTACACATTGATGGTGATTTCAGACAGTTTTCCAGGTTTTTGACTCATAAAAAACCAATTTTGGGAGCTGAACCTTTGGTAAAACCTCAATTTCCGCGTCTTTGGTCAAAATCGACTTCATATTCGGTCTTCTCGTCCTCAAAAACATGGAAAAAGATACCTCGAAAGCTCATGTTACTAACATGTTGTTAAAACGAAAAAAGTACCTATTTTTATACACATTTTCACTCATAACACCCCTGGGTATATTCCGATCGGGCTGAAAAGTTTCGGGACACAACTAGGGCCCAAATGGAGCATGTGTGCGAAAGAACCACCTTTTTAGACCGAAAATGAAGCCTGTACACGTGATACGGCGTACGGCGGACGGCGGACGGACATTGCATTTTTGGAATCTACGCACCTTGAAACGGAAAAGAAAAAATTTTGAGGGGGTGTTATAAAAATTTTTTGCTGAGCGAATACATAGGTGTATTATTCACAGAATAATAAACCAAAACGCTGCAAAGTCCTTGTCACATGGGTTTATTATTCTACTGGTCATCATTCTACAGAGATACGAATAAGGTATACTTTTTTGGTTTATTATTCTGTGAATAATAAACTGGCTTCATTTTCGGTCTAAAAAAGTCGTTCTTTCGCACACATGCTCCATTTGGGCCCTAGTTGTGTCCCGAAACTTTTCAGCCCGTTCGGAATATACCCAGGGGTGTTATGAGTGAAAATGTGTATAAAAATAGGTACTTTTTGCGTTTTAACAACATGTTAGTAACATGAGTTTTTGAGGTATCTTTTTCCATGTTTTTGAGGACGAGAAGACCGAATATGAAGTCGATTTTGACCAAAGACGCGGAAATTGAGGTTTTACCAAAGGTTCAGCTCCCAAAATTGGTTTTTTATGAGTCAAAAACCTGGAAAACTGTCTGAAATCACCATCAATTTGTACAATAACATTGGAAAAAGTGTAAACAGGTGAATCAAGACCATTAAATGCCACCACCAATGATCAAAGATGATCTTAAAAAAAACAAAAAAAAAACGTACCTATTTCATGTTTTGGGGGCCAAAATTGGTGGAAATCATCAGAAATAGCTATTTCAATCATTCCACATGAAAGAAACAATACATTTAACAGCCAACAAAAATCTCTAGAACTCCAATAGAATAATAAACCCATGTGACAAGGACTTTGCAGCGTTTTTGGAATCTACGCACCTTGAAACGGAAAAGAAAAAATTTTGAGGGGGTGTTATAAAAATTTTTTGCTGAGCGAATACATAGGTGTATTATTCACAGAATAATAAACCAAAAGAAGATTATTTTGATCTATTCTGATGTATAATTCCTTTCATCTTCAGTTGTGGAGCACCTGATGATTTTGCTCAACTTTCATCAGTTTTGAAGCCGAAAATAGTTCGAAATAATCTAATTCTTCAAGGGATTTTGCCCAAAATTAATTAATCTTAAACTTTCGATTGGATTTTGAGATATCATTAATTATGCCAAAACTTACTAACTATACCCGAAATCACTAAGTAACTGAATCGTATCTAAACCCTTAGTTTTTATTGAGATGAGTGAGGGAGTCTTCACCACAAACAACATCACTCAACGTTCTTGCATTGGTGAAGAGTAGGTACGAACTGGTTTTGCAATCTTAACCGATACCTATGCCGTCTTTGTTTTCACATTGCAGCACGCTTCCTGCCGGCAACCGATCTGGATGATGTAAAACGCCGCAGCATTCCAGAAAACCCAGTAAACGGTCACGCGCGCTGGAGCGAACAAACGACTTCTTATTTTGTTGGATGTGGTCAGTTGTTCGAGTTTTTCATGGTCTTCAGCATAACTAGGTTTTATTACGCTTAAGCATGGGTTAAAATGCACCATGTAATTTCAACAAATATGTAGGAAGTTCCTACCTATGGTCCGGTTCAAAAACCCCACCTATCAAAAGATGTAAGGTAGTGCCTACTTCTAATCAGCATTGCAGTTCTTTTCGACCCTTCTTTTCCCTTATTCTGAATAATAAACTTTTCTCCCCTGCTCGACAATTTCACTGGATCAGAAGTTGGCATTTCTGACATAAGAATCGGATTTAGCGCCTACGAAAAACAACTATGTTTTTGCAAATTTCTGCTCAAAACCCTGTAGTACATCGCCAAAAACTTGGCAGCCAGGCTGGAAAAGACAGTAATGTCAGATGGAGCTGAGACAAGCGCGGGGGTTGGGTGTTCAACTATGACATCACATTTTGTACAAGGATTCGCTCTGTCGGTTGCGGTCAAATCTTGTAGGTAATAGATTTTTTGCCCACTTCCCAATGTCCAATTGAGCTGAAATTTTGCATAGTCATCCATCTTCATGCAATGCCAATCATGAAACATACATTAATTGATTAATTAATTAAATGATTAATTAAAAAAGAAGCCGAAATTTGACACACTCATGTATGACAATGCGGATGAATCAGTGATAAAAACATACCAACATTAATTAATTAGGTAATAATTTACAGCAAGAAGCTTTCGCTTTTAGTCATAATAACTTCGAATGTTCCTGGGTAGCAGACAGAAATTATTTTGTTCTTTCAGATCATTTTGAAATACAAGCGTGTTTTAAAAAGGTTTTCTCTTCCCAGCCATTTTTTTGGCCGTATCCTATCATCGTAAACTTCATGCATTTCATATTTTCGGAAAGCTCTCACAGAGCTCTTGCAGTAAAATATTGCATTTTTAAAAAATAAAGGAATAGCCATTACACGTCTCATCGATCACCCGGTACCTATTTATCGTACCTGCAACAGCAGGATTATCTTTTTGTTTCTAAAAAACAGAGACGGTGTCTATACTCCCGTAAAGTCCCAGACCTTAACATTGCTCCCAATTCGATTTCTCATAACAATATTCAAACTTACCACGGAATATCTGTTGAGCTGGCAAGTAACCAACGGTTGGGTGTCGGAAACGGAACTGATGTGCACTCTGGAGTAAAGCGCGAGCTCGTTCCTCGGAACTAAAAGCATCGGGACGGGCGAGGTCGTTGTGGCAACAGATAGCGGCCTGTCCCCTACGAGAGCCAAAGGAACGATGCCATCGTACTGAGCTGTCGCACTGCTAGCTAAGGCCACCAACAGCTGTAACACAACAATAAAGACAAATAAGTATTAGAAATGTATGACCGAGTTAGTAATATTTAAAAACCAACTTTAGGCAGTACGCCCCTTCAAGATGAATGTTTGAAACAGACTCCAAGAGCGTCATAGAATGCCGCACAACAGTGCATGAGCTCTTGAGTCGAGGCCATGAAGTTGCTTTTCAATGGGTACCTACCGTCACATGTTGGAATTTATGGCAACGAACGTGCTGACGCTCTCGTATGGCCCAGCCAGATCTGCCTATTCCTTTCAGAAGCTCAAAACGTATCATCAAAAGCTCGCTACTCACAGAAACAAAAAATTCGCTGATGGAAAAAGCCGAAGGGCGACAGTGGGCCTCCTCAACTCAACGCAGCGGCAGAATCCCCATATCTGCACCGCGCCACGAATCAGTAGCATGCTTTAAGGGCCCCATACGCTATACGATCAACTGCAGATATTGGACTGTCGGGCCACACATCAGTTAACCTGAACATCGTGGACTGCAGTTTGCGCGGACTGAACGTGTGTGTGTGTCAGGGAGGATCAACCGTGTCTATGGAAGATTAAAGAAGAGAATTATTATAATAAAATAATGAAGGACGAGGCCTACGATATAGTGTTGGACTTCTACAAGAAAAAAAACTCCCAACTCTGACCTCTCCCTCTCCGCTGCAGAATTATTATTCATCTCTTAAATTTTTGGCGGAAACTGATAATGAAAATCAGTCGTCATAGAGTTCTTGCTACTAAAGTAGTTTCATTGCTCTGTTTTCTGTTATATATTTTTTAGTTCCATTTCATTCTGTTCTATGTAATATCGTTATTCGATTTTATAAATCCATAACATTTCGAAATTTAGTTAATTCAGATTTTTCATTCTATTTCACAATTATTCTTCAATGTTAAATGAAAATAAAAATATGATTGCACCAAATCAGCTGATAACAGCAATTATTTGACCTGTTTTCAATTCAGTGAAACGTGGCTGGCCTGCAGTTTTGGATCAGTCGGCCTGCAGCCCCAGTTTGCCGAGTGAAGGCTGCCTGCAGGCAGTTGTCGCACAGTGTGTGGTGTCTTCAGGCACACATTACAGTCAGTTCGGTCGCCTGCAGGTGGTCGACTGGTAGTGTGTGTCGGCCGTAGGACACTGATCTTATGTTCATCTGTTGAGGCAACCGCCTGCAGGCCATCGTATAGTGTGCGGGGTGCTTTAGACTGACGACTGGCCACGATTACCTCCAGCAGCATCTACATTGAATAGAAACCGTAAGTGATCCAAGATCTCTGCGACACCGGACAGGAGATGACGGCATCACATATAGACATATGTCCTGCACTCGAGGACATACGAAGAAACCACAGAGGTGACAACCGGTGGAAATGCCGGGCTGAATTATATTGGGCTGGACGAGGGCGTGTGGCGAACTTGCCGGTAAACGCCGTAACATAGGTTTAAAATAAAATAAAAAATTGAAAACTGAATGTTTTGACCACGCAAATTTCGGATTAATGCTACATTCAACAGTGGACCTTCGAAATCGACCAAGAAGGAAAAATCGAGTACTGGAGGCCCATCAGGCCCTCGAGAGAATACTAGCCAATATGTCCCTCATCATCATCATAAATAGACTTAACTAATATTCTGTCGACGGCCTGATGATGATGTCCTTACATCGAAACCGCTCGCGTCCAAGCTCCAGTACTCGACCAGATAGTGAAGACGCTACGGATTCCTCCAGAATGTATGGTAATTTTACTCCTAATGTATCAGAAATTACCCTTTGGATTCAATACCTCGTTATTTACGTTTCAAGATGTTTACGTAGAAACCGAAAATCAAACGAGAAAAACACTGCAAATCCCTGCACAAGGGTTTATTATTTTGTACAGAATACCCTTCTGTTACAGATCACAGCTCTCCGTATAGATAACCCTTCTACATAACATATGTACTATTTATTTATTTATTTAGTCATGGTACATAGGAACATTATAATAGTTCCCTCAGTGTAACCCAATGGAATTACTCATTTCAAATTACAACTAAAATATAGGTATAAATGAATAATACCAACAGCCATACTCCGTGAATATGATCAGATGCTCCCTGATGATCTCGGGCCAATTCCTGATTGTTAGTGATGATATTTGGGTTGAATGTACATACAATTTCATTCACCCTGCTGTTGAAAAAGCCTGTCGGTGCAAACTTCTGATGGGCCTTACTGTGAACGAACGGCTGTACGTACGATGCTCCGGGTGGTCTATACATATTATGTAGATCGCAGACCCTCCGTAGGTTAGTACCTAACCGCGTACTCGTTACCAGGTACCTACCTAAATCACGAATTAAATGTTGCTAAAATTATTCTGTCGATGACAAACAGTACCTAACTGAAATGGCAAAAAGAAACGCAAATAATGAAGTTCTGAAGGGAAATTGTTGATTTGGGGTGAAAAAAGTTGCAAAAGTACCTACCAACTAACTCTAGCCCCTTCTACGTAGATGGTATAATGAACCGTTTTGTAAAATTTTACCGTTGTGCAATAATTTACCACTGTGTAATAATTTACCCATCGATGGTACTTTCACGTTTGTTCAAGTTTTACTACCTATCAACCAACTCCAAAAGACCCATCATTTTTTCAAATGAAATAATATCACAGAACAATTAACTCGACTTCATACTCCGTGAATATAATCAGGTGTTCCCTAGCAATGATGATCTCGGGCCAATTCCCGATTGTTAGCACGTCCCTAGTGATGATATTTGGGCTGAACGTATACAATTTCATTCACCCTGCTGTTGAAAAAGCCTGTCGGTGCAAACTTCTGGGCCTTAATGTGAACGAACGGCTGGACGTACAATGCTCCGGGTGGTCTTAAAAAACTCCCAAGTTCGAGAACTATTTAAAACCGCAAAAAAAATTCGAGATAACGGATAACTGGAGATTTCAACCCCTGTTTTTCACCCCTTAGGAATGACTGACATTAACGCCGAGCTTCGAGGACCAACTAGACCCCAAATGGGACCTATAAACCGAATTTCGTCAATTTTGGTTCATGTTAACTAAGAAAAGTGCGAAGTAAACGGACAGAAATTTTTTTATTGTATTTTCGGATTCTACATATCTTGAAACGGAAAACATCAAATTTTGAGGCGGGGGGGGGGGGGGGGGTTATAAATTTGTTTTTCATGCTCGATTCCAAAGGTTCATTATTGAAAATAATAAACCAAAAATCCGCGTCCGCTTTACGCCTCATCGCATTATTAAACGTTTGCAGGTTATTTCTTGGACTCAAAATGTATCTATATCAGTATATCTATCAGTATCGGCTCACTGAACCAGATTTTTCGTTTTATCATTAAACGAGTTTCAAAGGTACCAGTTGCGTACAAAACTACAGCGATCTAGACAGAAGGATTAGCTATCCTGCATACTAAACCCTTGTGCATGGCCGAATTAGCAGCGTTTTTGTATGTTCCGGAAGCGTTTTGTTAGATTTGTGTTTTGTTGAAAACGGTGGACCTCTTAATTTATGGATCATTTACGGATATTCGTCTAGAAGGTTGAACAACCACATCTAAACCATAATTATAGATACCTACTGTTGAGGTGCTCTTGTGGGACTCATCCTGAAGAGACAATTTTTAAAAAAATCCAAGGCATTGATTCTCCCACCGATGGGTCGGCGAACTTGCGGTATTTTCTTTTTTCCTCCCATTTTGCCTATTTGTGTAGATTTTACGTAATGAACAGCTTCCAAACATGTGTACTGCACCATGGAGAGTGTATCTTGTTTATTATTGCCGATAACACACCATTTATACCAATAAGTAACGGCGAGGGCTGCGTAATCTTTAACTTGATCGATCGAACCCGTAATTCATAGGCTGCGCCGTATTAAATAGAATAAACACAACTCCAGAGACACCGAAACCCCGCGTGGGAGACCCGAGGTTCGTTGGGAGCTGGTAAAGGACTAATGGCATGTTCAACAATCTCCCCGGTATGCTTAAAGGACCTGGAAATACTGTTATAGCCGGACCCGCGAGACGTAATGGCTTTGTTAAAACGATTTATGCGAAATCTCGCGGACCCCCGCATCTCCCATAAAAGGTCGCAGTACTTCTGCTTCTGAAGAGCTGCGCCGTCCGAACCCTGTTCCTTCCAGAGAGAATAACTAAATATTACAGGTATACATCAATTTCCTTTCATGCCCTGAGCAAGCATACATGTTCGCTACACGAAATTGATTGAAACGAAAGCAAAGGCCGATGAGATTTACGATCGTATCGTACGGTTCACAAAATGCGCTTTATCCTCTTTTCCCCGGCGATCTGGTAAAATACTGAGGGATTCGTTCCTTCGCTTGTGTCATCAACAATATCATAACCAAATATCAGAACACAGGATTAGCTGAAACATTCAGATGACAAGTTAAAACGTGTTCCCAAACACGATAGACAGCAGTAGATACTGCCGACTATGTCGATACTTTGGGTAGGTGTCTGCAAATTCACTCCAACCAGATCAAATTCAGTGTTTTCGCTCCACTTAAGAATAACAAACCAAAACGTCGTATTTTTCTATACCTACGCGGAAAGCACTATTAATCGGTTTGATTTTTCTTCGAACCTTCTTATCAACTATTCAAGTTTTGGCTTATTATTTTCAATAATGAACCGTTGAAACCGAGCACAAAAACAATTGTTAAGCCCCCTCAAAATAAGACGGTTTGTGGTTGAAGGTACGTACTAGTACCTACTCACAGTAGGTACGTAGAGTCCGTACACGGCGCTTTCTTTAGTTACCGAGAACCCAAATTAATGAAATTTGGTTAGTAGGTCCCATCTGGGGTCTGATAAGTTATCTCTAAGGGGCGGAAAACAGGGGTCGAAATTCTCAGACCGCCGTAGCTTGAAAATGTTCAACAAAAAGGTATGGTTTAAATATGACAATTTTTAAATTGATTCGAAATGGGCCGGTGAGTATGTAAACTGTAATATTGCGGAAATTTAGAGAGGTTAGGTATACTTCGAATCTGGTCAAGGTCTTACGGTAGTAGGAATTCAGTGATCTGAGCAGAAGGGGTAATTATATGGCTCAGTCCCTAACTACCCGTCCATCAAGTCTGAGCAAAGTCGGCTCGTCAGACCATAGGAAATTGATTGGTAAACTCGGAAGCAAGTAGCAGCAAAACAAGCTACTCTGCAGAACCGGATAGGACTTCCTGAACTTTGAAGCTGTATAAAACGCATTAGGAGAATTAGAAATATAGAAAACCATACACCAAACGATTCGGAATTTAATGCAGAATTCAAAAATGCGAAACTCTAAAAAAAAGTCTAATTTTTCATTTTTGACGGGTTTTGACGTGTACCTTCTACCACGTGCCGCATCTCTTATTGGCACGGAAAAAGCCTTTTTAACCTTGATATTCCTTGGATTCCGTAGATATTTGGCGAGCTGTACATCATGGTCCCAACTCGATGAAAAACAACATCACAATAAACATTCCAAACGCACATGTCCTAATGTAAAGAGAGGGATGAAGGGGCGTAGGCTTATTTGCAACCTACCAGCATAACCTGGATTTGAATGAAACCTACTCGCCTTGGGATGAAACTTATAAATCAAGGAGACATGAAATGCCTGATGTCTCCTTGATTTATATACCAAACATTTATATTTGAGAGTTATGTATGTGTCTAACCTAATCCACCATTATGTTCATAATGTTGATTTTTACAAGCATAACTTCTACAGGAAAGGGGCAAACTGGCTGTACCCAGCCTGGGTGATAGGGACTCTACTGAAATAACAACCCTGTGCATCACATCCTGAACTATAGTAATATTCTACAATAAAAATGGCAAGTTTTATAATGTAGATACTTCTTAACTTCTACCTACGGTACACCAGGACCTCGGGCCAGTAATAAATGAAGTTATGAACAAAATGAAGAAGACAGCCGTGAATAATGGCTTTACTGCCTACTATGAAAGCAGTGGACGCGAACAAGAGAAGCGCGACCAGGCGGTCATCAGGGGCGCCAGATCTGTCATTATCTGATGCCCAACGGCTTCTTTACACCGATTTGTCTCTCAGAATCGATTCATTAGCGCCAGCGGAACTCTGCCGCTAACCGGCCCATTAGCCGCATGTGTGAAACAAACGATCGCCCAATTTTCCAAGTTAGGCGTTGGACACAAAAAAATCGTACTGGTTTTACTTAGAATGCTGCAGGTAATATCCAAAATAAAATCTTTGAAAAATGTAACCAAACCCCGGTGCCTCGTAATATGTTTATACCACGACTTGGCCAATTAGCGAATTAAAATATAACCGCAAGATACCCAAGAATTGATTTTTTTTCCTCGACACCCTCAACCAGACACCAAGTTTTCTCGTCACTGATTTTTTTCATTTCATTCATCTTTTTCTTCTTTTGAACTTCTTAATAAGGGACTGGCATCTTATATTTTTGTGGGCGATGTTTGATCGACAAATTCCATCTCAGTTCGGCAGCTAATTAATGCTGTTTTATCCTTGACTCGTGAATCGGGTCGCGTCTGTAAAAAGAATGACAGGACAGTTTCGTCGAAATAATTTTACAATATTATGCGAATGGAACTTTGCATAACCTAAGTTAATCAAAACTGAGCTGGCAACAGCACCGAATAACCTTGGGGTAAAAAGAGAGCCCATTAAATAAATATGTGCTACTTTTACTCGTCGCGACATTACAGTAGTTTATTCTCTATTCTCCCTTTCCATGGGGGGGGTTCCAACTTTCATAAACAGCTTGAAGAACGTGCCATTTGATTTCGTGAAGTTGGTATCAGACATTGCGCAGGATTCGTCACTCCTATGCGTCATTCTGTAGTCGCTTATCCCTTCTTTCGTGTATGTGTTCGTATTATTTCAATTATTCATCTGTAAAATTTTCTAATAAATATGCGAGCCATAACCTGGACGAAGACCCTTCACTAGACCATGACAATACAATAAATGACATCCTACTACACGGAACTCCAAAGAAATCCAGCCTCAATATTTCGAACTCTTTAATGGTCTTAGACAATTCCACCTTGTCCTTCAGCATATCTACGGGATCCCGTACCCAGGAGAGGAATTCTCAACGATATTGCGCCTCCCATGTGGAGGTTGTTGACCACCCCGCAACGAAGAAGGGACCCATCGTTACTTCTTTGTAATAATTCAATTTTAATTTCAACTTATAAAAGAAACATTCAACAGATATCAAGTATTTTTCGTAACTTCAATTGTAACTCATTTGGATGATTCGTTTGGCAGTGGACAACAAACTTGTGCCTATCAAGAAAATCCAAAAAAAAAAAAAATCCGAAAAAAAAAGAAAGAAGAAGACAAGAAGAAGTCAAGTCCACTAATACTTCCCAGACGCTCCACTTCTCATCAGGGAACAGTGTGTCTAGTCCTACTGGCATCTCTCGCCGAGCGGTGCATTAGTGTATTTTGGGCAGGCGCGGATCCAAGGGGGGGGGGGGGGGGGGGTCACAGGGGTCATGACCCCCCCAGAATCATCCTGCATTTCAAAAAGCAGAGGTGAACGAATTGTTCACAAACCCGAAAACAAAAAAAACCAAACGAAAACGAACCCAGTTTTTGTGAAATCAAAAACCAGAAACAAAACAAACGACCAAAGTCAACTTACCATATTGTTAACTTAAAACATTGGAAACAAAATATAACAATAATTACGATTAAACTTTTTATAGAATACTGAATACTTGTTAATTTCTTTTTATTTTTGTTAATTATTATCTTGTTTTTGTTTCGTTCTCGTTTTCTTTCCTGCCAAATTCAGTAAAAACGATACTGAATTCACTGAGATCAACAATAGATTGTTGTGGTTTCAATGTTTTGATTTGCAAACTCTGAAGTTAGCTACGCTGCCATAAAATGCGCCAATTTGTTTGAAAACACAGGACACTTTTTTAGAAGAAATATTGAAAATAAATACATTTATCAGTTAAATAATTAATAGATATTGAAAAATATTTTTTACATAAACAATGAATTTTATACATAAATACAATTAATTTTGTAAGTAGACAAATTGGACGAGTTTAGGCATAAGGTTGAAAATTCGGTTTGTATTGTTCGTTTGGTTATTTTGTTATTTTTTGTTATTTTTTATATTGTTCTACCCTGTGACCCCCTCCGGAAAAAAATTCTGGATCCGCCCCTGATTTTGGGTCATGTTCATCAAAGTGTACCTGGAGCAGTGTATAGCGTGTCAAGTCCGACTAGCGAGACACGACACAGTGTTCCAGTGTTTGCCAGTATTCCACGATTTGTATAAAGCTTTACCTACATCGAACAGCGCTGGGAACTTTAACTGTGGCACGAACGATGAAGAGTCAGAATGAAATTTTTCGTTTACCTAACGTTACCAGTAGACTTCTTTACATTTGGTGTATTTTGAGAATTATTGTTTGGGTATTTTTCCGTATTTTTTGCATTTTAGGCACCTACACTTACCCATGTTTCTTGTATTATGTAGCAATGTTCCATGTATCTTGTTATACTCGTATTATTAACATCAATCATGTACTTACTGATTGAAATCTAATTTTTTTTGTACAAAAAATTCTTTATTAAGTAGTTTTTCCAGAATTTTTGTAGAAATAAATGAGAATGTTTTCAAGTACCTATACCATCTGTGAATTCATTAAAAGTTTATCAGAACCTGCAGAATCACGTTTTCCGAAGTTAACATCGATGTCAAGTCCGAAAGGAGGAAATTCAGGAGTGTACAACGGGCCCAAATGTTTGGTGCGCACTAACTTTGTTGAATATTGGGGAGTAAACTTTATTTTAAACGAAAAACCAATTTAAAAGGGTGACATTACTAGTTTTGAAATACAATAACCACCAAGCAAAATTATTGCCGCAATTACAGGATTTAGCGTGAACTGTCAAACTTTAAATTGCGAATTGCCAAAAATCTCATTTTTGGACTTGACACACTATTGACTGCAGCCACGGAAATAATGGAACAACAAACTCCATTTCATAAAGCCACGTGTTATTATAATCAGCTGTTCCTTAGCAATGATATCATCTGGGCTGCAGCTATGTATAACTTACGATTCACTCTCGTGTTGACGAAGCTTTTCAGTTCAAACTGTTCAGGCCTTAAAGTGAACGTGGAACTTACTGGACGTAATATCCTCGGGTTGGCAAATTCACCTATACCTAGTTATTTATTGCCTAAAGCTGTTATGGGATTATGGGCTTTTAAAACCTAAACTTCAAATTCGGACCCATCCGATATTTCTTGTTGTTTTGTATGAGCTAAAAAGTAGTCGTATAATACTGTTGTTAACATAAATATTATATTTTGATAATCGTCGGAATATTATAATTATTATAGGGAACATCGAAAATATCAAGATCGTAAGTTAATAACATCATAACGACGATACCCGTCTGCTTCCAGGCGAGCCTTGTTCCTCGTTCTCAGACCTGAGGGTGAGGCACCAGATTTCATTGATACTTCAGTCTCGTACTAAATACCAAGGTCGAGGTAGGATGGGCAACACATGCAGGAAACCGCAGCTCATTATATTATGAAGAGCAACCTCAAATATCCTTTTTTGCTCTGCTCGAAATGCTCTTCGTCCGAAATTGGACTGTAATCGCTCCAAATTATAAATTTCTCGCACTTTTCAAGCTTTCACACTGTTTTGCGCTGCTCTCCGAGCATGACTAACGTACTAAGTGCAAAAAACGTTGAATCCAAATGCCATAGCCCAGCTGGAAATGCCATGCTAATGGTCGTAAGATTAAATGGTTGATAACTGTTTTTATTATAATAGCTCGCGTTGAAATTGACAGGGTGTAATTATAAGGATCGAGTCATAATTCATCCCGTGGAGAACCACTCGTGATTGATTAGATGATGGACGTGCCCACACATTCAAGTCGATCGTCCATCCAACTAATACATCCACCCTATAAACACACTGATCGACCCCCTTTGGAGATTCACCGGTTTAACGAGAATCAACTAAATTGTTCAATCACCAATTCAATTATTCCAGGAATACGTAATCTAAAATATAACAATCAATTTAATTTAATTATTTCTGGAAAGCGTAACTAACAAAACAAAATAAAGCTAGGTATGTATAAATTATTTATTGAATGCTGGATATTTGAGAAATTGTTGGACCATGAGCAATTCCCGATTCGCGGAATACATTATAACTTATTGTCATTAATTTATTCATCCTAATTTGTCCAGTTCAATGAGAAGTTACGTGGAAAAGAAAACTTATTTGGATCTACGTCAAGGAATTCTCATTTCACTAAGTTGTGATCACTTTCGGCAGGAAAAAAAATGTTCGCCCTCTACCCTCGAAAGATTCACATGCGATTCGCCTATTAGACCTTTCTAAACTTTGGTTTTTGTTCGCCTGGCAGTGTCTACTTGAGCGAATAATTAACAACGAGGTGAAATTTGAAACCCATTCCAAATTCAGCAAAACTGCACAGTAATTTTCGTCTGGACGTAAAAATGCAAGAATTACTTCAAACATGCACGCTTACGTTTTTTCGGTGAAGAAGAGATAAATAGCAGGGCAGAATATTCACTAAAATAGATAGTGGAAAGAGATTATCTATTTTGAAAATCTCCCGCGAGAGATAGTCTCCCTGGGAGACAGTCTCTTCCAATGTCTCCCGGGTTCGTCTATTTTACTGAATAGCTCCAGAGACCTTGAGAAAGAGATGTGGATCCTAATACACGAAAATGCCATAGTATCCATGAAGTGCGAGATGTTTGGGCCCCCGGGAGTTCAGTTCCTTATATAATAATGAACGCATTTCTTAGTAATACCTAATGGGTACCTACCTACCTCAACCCGTACGTGGACGTTTTTACTCACGAATCGGATAAAAGTTTAAATGAAATTGAAAAAAAAGTCTCAATTATAAACAGAAAAAGTCGAATTAGGGGGCTTAATGCTTGTATTATATCTACACCTGATGAACGGCCACTGTTAGGTAGGTAGGTACCTACCCCAACCCGTTCTTGGACGTTTTTACTCATGAATCAATAATTATGTATATATTTTTAATTAAAATTGAAATGTAAAATTTAATCTTTATGAAATGAAAAACTTTATGATGAAAAACTTTATGAAATGAAAAAAATACACGATCAAAATTACCGATGTGGTTGTGGATGAACGAGGATATTACACGATCACTGTGAAACAAACGAGAAATAGACTCTCTCTTTCGAGGAAAGACACCTAATTAGCTGTCTCTCTGAAAGAGATCGAGAATGCCAAGATGGCCGCCAACTCTCTCTTTTAAAAGTTACTGAATAACCCTGTCATGGATACTATAAAAATCTATTTTGCCAAAAGAGAGAGTCGGACCTGAAAGAGATGTCTCTTTGGCTTAGTGAATAGGCCACTAGTCTGGTTAGAAATAAATAGCAGGCGTCTGATTATTTATTGATAATATGCACGTATATTTACGCATCTAGAGGACAAATTGGCCCGTACGGCGGACAGACAGAAATATTTTTATTGCATTTTCGGATTCTACATACCTTGAAACGTAAAACCATCAAATTTTGAGGGGGGTTAGAATTTTTTTTCTTGCTCGATTCCAATGGTTCATTATTGAAAATAATAAACCAATAGGTACCCGACGTATATAGGTACTGCAAAGATATTTCTGCGCCTACACCTACCTTTCTTTCAACTATCTTCAAAAAGAAACATACCATCCATACCCACCTATCCTAACAACATTGTTGGATTCGGAGCTATAATAATTATCACGTTTCTTCATTTGAGTTTGAACCGTAACATGCCAGCGAATTGTGACCATACGTATAATTAAATTTATTATGTACGATTGAAAAGAGCTGTTATCAAACTTCGCTTGCTAGGAACCAAAAGCACAGACGCCACAAAAAAACGTAGACGCCGAAAGATCTGTTATCGACAGATGATTAACAGTCGGTTCTCCACCTTCCGCATAACACTGAAACGACGTCTTTCAGGAGATCAACTCGGCCTAAACCACTGTAATTGAGGCATTGACGACAGTAAATTTTACTTGCTTGTTGCTCGATATCTCACAGGTTTCGAACGTTTGATTCCCCGATGTTTTTAACCCCCAATCTCGAGTACCTAACAATTTCGGTTTAAGACTCTTGTACACAGTGTTTTATTATATTCGACTCACAATCCAAAATCAAGAAACACATTAGATCACTGAGGAACCGCCTCTGCTGAGAACTCGTAAGCAATTTATCATTCTATTGTTTTAAGGAAATAAGGTAGTAGGTAAAAGGACCAATAAATCCAGAGGAAGAGACGAGTGGTCAATGAATAATTATCACATTAATGATGCAATGTTGAGGTAATCTTTAGAATTTAGAGGACCTAAAGAAAATATAAAGAAAATACTATATTCCAAAGTCAGTCCCAGCAAGTTCCAACTGAAGCTAGAATGATGAATCAGGGATGTAAAACACCGGTCATAATCAACAACAACGAAATTGAAATTGATATTTGCGATTCAAACCACCAGTAACTGACCAAAAACCAAGAAAATGGTACAATTTGGCCCACATCGCTCACTCAAGGTATCCATGATTATTACGGAGAACCTTCACAAGTACATTGCTCTTTCCACAAAAAACATTAAATATCTACTAGGTAGTTCAAATATTATGTCCTTCAGGACTTAGGATGTAATCTATTGCGAAGGTATCAACCCACCTATATGAGTACAGATACTGTATTCATTTAATAGGAGGCATTGATGCAGGAAGATAACCATGAAAGGATTCAGGATCTCATAAAATCTCAAAGCGTATCAGCAGTTATTAGATCGTCTGTGTCCCAAGACAAAAACGCCGGTTCGACGGATCTCTCGCCTTCGAAACCAAACTCTCGTCTGCTTCTGAGTCAAACAGTGGGCGAGTGAGAGCGGTCGTTGCTCTCTTTTTTGCCCAGTGACAAAAGATGACGAATTTATTAGCTTCGAGAGAGTGGGACTTCAACTCTGAACATACTGAGGTTTGTATGTTCAGTACCCGCACTAACCTGCCTAGCACGAAAGCACATACGTGTTCGGACGGCGAAATAATTATTAATTTGATCGTGATGTATCACCTGCCTACCTACTGTACAAATGGTTGCAGAAATGCTTTAAAATTGGGTGTGCGAGCAGTTGAATGAACATTTAATAATCAAAAGTGTGGAAAATTGGAACATCTTAACTCAAAGATATTTTACTGAGACTCCTAAATATATACAGACTTCTACTCACAACTCGTGAACCACACCATTAAAACACAAAAATGGTTATTACAACGAATAGCTCAAGGAATACGCAGTGCATACCTACGACAGGTAAGCTGAGTTCCAAGTACAAGTAAGTGAACCGATTTTCAAAAATGACAGACTCAAGTAAATAGCTTCTCGAATTTTTTCAACATAGGTGTTCAATACTTATTATTATAAGGAAATGTGGGTGCGAGACCTCAAAAAATTTTCCATACCCGTTCGGCTGATACAAAAACCAGTTACAGAGAAGATTACAGTTGCCTGATTCGCGTATTTAGTGCGGTTCTTGAATGGTTACTTTTAATAGGACGGTTATTTTTGTGTGACCTTGTCAGTTATTTTGGTGGAATTTATATGACTATTAAGAGTATATTTAATTGGAATTTCATCAATATCTTCCGGGATGTTAAAGTAAAAAATAAAAAATCCAGTCATTCAGCATGGCTTAAGGAGCAAATTTTCAAAGAAATAGTTTGTGATATTGAGAATTTAGGTTAATGGTCTTCTGCCAGAGCACTCATTACGGCCTGACTGGGCAGTTCTTGAGTCCAGAGCGGCATGTCGTGCAGAAAAATTATGTAAAAAAAAAATTATTTTTGATTGTTTTCAACTCAAAAATTGTCATTTTATCACTCGATGTAGTCTGAACTTGTTAAAACTACTTGCAATCGATTCAGCGACCAAAAAACATGGTAAACAACACCTCGCATGCCTACATGAAAAACATGTAATTTTTTGGATTTTTGATTAAAATTTTGTGAATTTTGTACGCCGGGTGAGCCTAATCGTACTGGGACTGAATGCAATCGACTCAGCGCCCGAAGAACATGATTGACAACACTCCGCATGCCCATATTGCTGAAATCCTTTCTGTTTTGCTTTTTTGGACCAAAAATTTGTAAATTTGGACAGCTGCGCACAGAGTGATCGTGCTGGGTAACAAAATCATCACTACTCTTGCGGAGAACGAATGTTTTAACAGGGAAATTAAGGGACTCACCGTGCGGAATGACACATGCATACATACATACACACACACACACACACACACACACACACACACACACACACACACACACACACACACACACACACACACACACACACACACACACACACACACACACACACACACACACACACACACACACACACACACACACACACACACACACACACACACACACACACACACACACACACACACACACACACACACACACACACACACACACACACACACACACACACACACACACACACACACACACACACACACACACACACACACACACACACACACACACACACACACACACACACACACACACACACACACACACACATATATATATATATATATATTTACATAAGAAAAATTGAAAATTTATCATTAAGATCTCCGGTGCATGAAACGGAATTAGGAGGGGTTTCCGGTTCACAGGGATAACCTCTGAAATTTCGGAACGAGCTGTACAGCTATATTCTCTTCGAAAATTCGCTAAAAATTTATAAGAAGACGGTTCAAGTACTTACCTGTATTTAATTAGTTATATACTTATTTGGGATTGAAACCGGTTTTTCTATAATCTCACGCTACCGACCCATTCGCACCCCATCTACGAGTATTTGAAACAAATTTTTGTCTTTAAACAATGAAGATATTTAGACTCTTACGACTTTATGACCAATAAAATTATTTAGTGATCTGAAAATTACATGTGCGAGCGAGTACTTTTATTCTTTACAAAATTTCATAGATTTTTGTTCTTTTTCCATTTTGCATTTACGCCGGCCGTTGGGGGAAAAAAAGTACCGATAACGGTTTTCTGTCAATCGGGGGAGGCGGGGTGTTACATAAAAATGCCTGAAATACAACCAGCGACCTTGCCACCTGAAGAGGGGGCCTTGTTCAAAAACCCGGTTCACCTTGCCTGCTCGATACCCGGGATGATCCGAGCCGCGCCAACTCCTCCCTTGTTTGTACTCGCCCTTACAACTCATCATCCTTCCTAAATGTCAAGCCTTCACAACACTAAGAGAACTCAGAAAATGAATAATCGGAGATGAAGAACGATTTAAAAGAGCCTCAGCGGTAGAGGGAGCTGCACCTTCGAGATTGACCTACCTCAAATAACCGAGGAACAAAAACTTGACTCTGTCGGACTGGGCGTTCTGGCTCAAGGTGTATTTTTGAGTGATAGCGAAAAAAAATCTGTCTCTCACTTGCAACTGAATTCAAAAGAGATATTAGAAAACGTCGCCTCGAAAGAATATAGTGAAGTACATTGTTTGGGGAATTTCGCCAGCCTACCCCTGTTTTTCCCCCTAGGCATTTTCGTTTCTTTTATTGCTTCCGAGTCTGCGAAGCAGCGGAAGCCTTGTGTTCACTTTCGTGAGCCAAAAAATTTTTGTCTTCAGAAATCAAAATTTCCACTTGCATTTTGCGTTTCAAAGCCTACTGAACAAATTTGGTTCCGTGTCTGTCGGTCTGTGAGTCTGTCTGTCCGCATTTCCTTGTTACAGCCATAACTTCCACGATTTTGAATTGATTCAGCTCAAATTTTGAGGGATGGTGCGGATAAGGCCCCTTGAGGTCCCATACAAATTTCAACATGATTGATCCAGCGGTACGCCCTGCGCATGCGCTAACGTTAAATTCAACAAACACGCATAACTTTCACAATTTTGATTCAATTTCGCTCAAATTTTCAAGGGTTGTTTGGACAAGGCCTAGTGAGTTCCAGTATGAATTTCAGCATGATCGGACCCTCGGTGCGCTCTGCGCATGCGCTGGCGTGAAATAGATTCAATTTCCTTGTTACAGCCGTAGTAACCAAAGATTTCACCCGATTTCGAAGTAATTCTCAGGGATTAAGCGGGTAGGGCCCATTGAGGTCCCATATAAATTTCAACATGATAGAGCCAGCGGTTCGCCCTGCGCATGCGCTAACGTGAAATTTTTCAAACACGCATAACTTTCGCAATTATGTATAATGGACGTAATGTATTATGGACGTAATGTTATGTAATATGTATATTTCATGTAATGTTATGTAATATGTATATTTCACGTTATGTAATGTTATGTAATGTAATGTAATGTTATGTTATTTTGCTCCCAAGTCTGTTCTATTTTATAATGGGTCACTCTGATTGTGACGAGGAAGCTCCTGTGCCATCACCTTGGCAGTGTATTTTTATTTGTATCAGGTTCTTTCCTTCGAAAGAGTTCAATTATTTTTGTATTTTTCTATTTCTAAATAAAAATTAACATGAGTTCCGGTTTTTCCAAAATAGACGAGAGGATGCGGTCATTACAATGTCGTGTGGTTGGGGATCCAATCTGATTTTCGTACATTCGGCGAACCTTGTCCATAAATGGGCCGCTAAAAAGTAGCTCCGTCCCGTCTGGTGTGAGCAGCTCTCGTCAAGTCAGTCTTCCTTCAGAAACCTGAACGTCCAGTTCTATCATACAGTGTTTTGTGGCCAGTGCTGCCTTAAAACTTAAGTTTTTAAAATTATAAGGTCACCTGCAGGTTCCCCTATCTAACCGTTAAGCCCTTTCAGCTTTCAAAAGTGCCATTTCGTCCTTTTGGAGCAATTTTCTTGACCCTCGAAGCGCCCTCCTTGGATCCCTTCGCGCCATCTACCATCCTGCGCTGAACGAGACGAGCTACACAACATCAGGTAAGCCGATGTGCGGTGAATCCTGTTGGATGTCCTTGTGCACGACTTTCTTGACCGTATCCTTTCGTCTCCGGTTCAGCCGTTTTGAACTCAGCAAATTTTACTTTGAATTAGATCGAACCGACGTTTCTTGGGCCGGTGCCCACGAAACGATCAGTTCTGATTATTAATTCCCCCGCCATGCAGCCTTGTTTCAACCTACCAGTACTCCTTTCCTACCCTTGTTTGCATTTTGAGTGCCGAGATTTCATTGGGTCACTCTACCTGTGACATGGTTCAAGTTTCAGAAAGCTGCTTGTCGTGAGTCCCTCCCGGGAACACTCCTATCATATTAAGTTCTCACCAATATCCAAACGCCAAACTAAAGCTCAGTGAATAAAGATATGAGTGGGGATAGGCGACAGAACCCAGGGTTACTCAACCTGGGGCCCCACTACCAGCTCCCAGCAAGGAGCTGGAGGGAGAGGCCCCCAAGTACTATATAACCCCGGATCCTGGCGCTCAAGCTTCATTCGACACTTCCTCTAACCAGCTCTCTCTTCTCTCTCTTACCTTACCTCCCAGATGATCGGTTGAATACAGCCGCCTGGGAATTTCACCTCCTCTCTTCTCTCTCCTCCTTCCCCCCTTGTCTAGATGATCGGTTGAATACAGCCGCCTAGACAAGGGACCTCTCCTTTCCTCTCCTTCACCTAGATGAACGGTTGACTACAGCCGCCTAGGTGAAATTCCCTCATCCACCTCTCTCTCCTCCGAAGTCGTAGATGTTCGGTTGATTACAGCCGCCTGCGACTTTTCCTCACCTTCCTTCCACACCACCTCTCTCTCCTCCAAAAGTCGTAGATGTTCGGTTGACTACAGCCGCCTGCGACTTTTCCTCCTTTTCTCTCCTTTACCAAAATTTACTCACTCACCTTCCTTCCACGCCACCGTGATGAGAATTTTAAATTCATCACAGTGGTGAACCCGACGTTCACTCAACCTTCTTCCTTCCCACCTTCCCACCTCATGTGTCGCCCCAGTCAAGTAGTTCGGTGTCCCGCATTTTAAATTCAAAATTTTAACCAGTCAGTTTAAATTCGCAATTCTTGGCCCAACCCTCAACACTCACCTCTCAACTCAACGCACCGCCGCTCCCGCCGATTGCGAATTTTAAAATTCAAAACCAAGTCAAATTTTTGAATTTTAGTTACAGAAATGGACCCGAACTCACCGACGCCGCCGCTCTTGCGACCAGCCACGCTACAGCCTCCCGCCGCTGCGACATCCGACGCATTGGCCGACAACCCTTTCTCCACGCTCTCCCCACCGACCTCTGCGTCATCAGACGCCGCCGCCGCCGCCGCCGCCGCCGCCGCCGCCACGGCCGCAGCCGCCGCCGACGTCATGACAGCGTCCGCTGCGTTCCCTCTATCGCTGCCCCCCTTCTACACGCACGACCCGGCGCTGTGGTTTTTTCAAGTAGACGCAGCATTCTCGGCCGCCAACATCCGCAGCCAGAAAACCCGGTACTCCCGGATCATTTCGCTTCTGCCCTACGAGATCCTGCTGCAGACCTCGGATATCTCCCCCGACGCCGCCGCTGCGTACGACGACCTCCGCAGCCGCCTCATCAACACCTACCAGCCGTCGAAGATCGCCCGAGTAGCCGCCCTCTCCCAACCTCAACACCTCGGCGACCAGAAGCCCTCCCACCTCTACCGACGGCTGCGTCACCAGCTGCAAGGAATTATGACCGCCGACATCGCACGCACGTTCTGGTTACGTGCCCTTCCCCACCCCATCCAGATGGCCCTTGCCAGCCATCTCGACGGTCCCGACGAGCCCCTCCTACGGCTCGCGGACACCGTGCACGACTTGGCCGCTGCGGCCGCCGTCAGTGAGGTGCGTACGCCGCGCCACCCCCCGCCTTTCCGGGACCGCACAAAATCCCGGGACCGCGGCCGGGCACCCTCCCTCGACGGACGTCGACCCCTTTCGACGGATCGCCGACGCGACTCGTCCGCCGACCGCCGCCGCCAGCGCTCACCCGAGCGCCGCAACGCATCCCCTCCCCGCCAGCGCAGGGGCCGATCCCCAGCGGCTGCGCGCGCGCCCACCTCAGCCCGCCCCACCAACCCCACCTACCTACCTGCGGACCACCCCAACCGTTGTTTCTATCACGTAAACTTCGGTGGGGAGGCCCGCAAGTGCCAACCCCCCTGCTCCTTCCGCCTCCAAATTGGAACAACTGCCGCCCCTCGACCTCTGGTGTGACGTAACGGCCGATACACCGCGCCCTTACGTCCCACCGGAGTTGAGGAGGCAGTTGTTCCTCCACTATCATTCCCTCCATCATCCCGGCATTCGGGCGAGCCGGGACCTCATCAAGACGCGGTACTTCTGGCCCCACATGAATACAGATATTCGTAACTGGGTTCTCGGGTGCCAGAAGTGCCAGCGTTTCAAAGTCTCGGCCCACCCGCATGTACCTCCTCAACCAATCCCCGACTCCCTCCCGTGGGAGCATGTACATTTGGACTTAGTGGGCCCCCTTCCCCCATCCGAGGGGAAGAAATACTGCCTCACGATGATCGATCGTGCCACCAACTGGGTGGAGTGCATCCCCCTCTCCTCCATCACCGCGGACACCGTCGCAACGGCTTTCCTCTCTCAATGGGTCAGCCGTTACGGTTGTCCGCGAACAGTCACGGTCGATCAAGGGAGGCAGTTTGAATCGGCCCACTTCTCCGATTTACTACGCTCCCTCGGGATCCAAAAGATCCACACCACCCCGTACCATCCCCAATCCAACGGGAAAATAGAGCGGTGGCACTCGGTCCTGAAACAGGCCATTTCTACTTCAACAAATTCCCCTTCCTGGACTAAATCCCTTCCCTACATATTGCTCAGCCTTCGAACATCCGCCCGTCCTTCAGACCAAACTAGCCCCGCCCAAAACGCCTTCAAAGACCCGCTACGCTTACCGGCCGACATTTTCACCCCAAACCACACCCCGTCAATTAACAGGGAGCCTCTACACTCCACAACACCCACAAACGACACCACATATCCCAAACGTTTTTTCACCACCACACACATGTACCTGAAAGAGCCCGGCATCCATAAAACTTTCCAACCCCTGTATGCCGGGCCCTTTCAGGTCATCCGCACAACACACTCCACCGCTACCCTGTTAATTGACGGGAAGCCCCACACCGTGCCATTGGCACGGTGCAAACCAGCCCCAGTCCTCCCCGACCACTCTCACCACACCAATCCCACACCCAGCCATACACCACCAACACCGCACATCGCCTCCATTTCACCCACCGGACCCCAGCGTCGCCGCCTCTCTCCGCGACGCCCCGGGTACCGGCTCCCACCGGCTCTTCCCCTTCACCGCCACCCTGGCAGTGAAGGGACTCCTCTATCGGACTTCACTAACGTGAAGACTGTTAGAGGGGGTCGCCTCCCTCACTCACACAACTCACACACACACACACAAACACTCGCCACACCACACCCAGGAAACGGCGGACCCTCGCAACCGCCTACCACCATGTAACCAAATGTCTGTACATACTCACCCGCCATCTGTAAATAATCATCTGCCAGCTGTAAATATTCATGCATCCTCTGTACATACTCCATCTCATTGTAAATATTATTCATCCTCCTCATCTCGCCCTTGCCGATCACTTCCCTAAACGCTAAATGTTTAGGGATCCTGACCACCGCACTGTACATACCTCGCCATCTCATCCTACTTATACTACCTTATATTGTCTACTTACTTATATCCATGTTCTACTTACTTATCATCTACCTTATGTTCTGCCTTATGTTCTACCTTATGTTCTACTTCCTTATTATCTATCTTATGCTCTACCTTATGTTACTACTAGTTTTAAGGACCGCCTTCAGCTCAACCTCTGTTTGCATCGGCCCTCAGCCCCTGTCACCTTTTCTTCGCCTTCAGCACCACCATTTGTTTGCCGTAGCCCTCAGCTCCTGTCACCTTGCGCCTTCAGCACCACCTTTGTTTGCCGTAGCCCTCAGCTCCTGTCAACTTGCGCCTTCAGCTCCACAAATATTGGTTCAAACTGGGGGGACCTCTGTCGTGAGTCCCTCCCGGGAACACTCCTATCATATTAAGTTCTCACCAATATCCAAACGCCAAACTAAAGCTCAGTGAATAAAGATATGAGTGGGGATAGGCGACAGAACCCAGGGTTACTCAACCTGGGGCCCCACTACCAGCTCCCAGCAAGGAGCTGGAGGGAGAGGCCCCCAAGTACTATATAACCCCGGATCCTGGCGCTCAAGCTTCATTCGACACTTCCTCTAACCAGCTCTCTCTTCTCTCTCTTACCTTACCTCCCAGATGATCGGTTGAATACAGCCGCCTGGGAATTTCACCTCCTCTCTTCTCTCTCCTCCTTCCCCCCTTGTCTAGATGATCGGTTGAATACAGCCGCCTAGACAAGGGACCTCTCCTTTCCTCTCCTTCACCTAGATGAACGGTTGACTACAGCCGCCTAGGTGAAATTCCCTCATCCACCTCTCTCTCCTCCGAAGTCGTAGATGTTCGGTTGATTACAGCCGCCTGCGACTTTTCCTCACCTTCCTTCCACACCACCTCTCTCTCCTCCAAAAGTCGTAGATGTTCGGTTGACTACAGCCGCCTGCGACTTTTCCTCCTTTTCTCTCCTTTACCAAAATTTACTCACTCACCTTCCTTCCACGCCACCGTGATGAGAATTTTAAATTCATCACACTGCTGAATGCCGTTCCACTTGGATTAGGTTGGTAGGCAGGGGCGTTGCGTCCATAAGGCCACTTGGGCCACTGCCCCTGCACCCAGAAACACAAAAAACTCCAAAAAAGAATTCCAACCATTTGTTCAGTTGGGATTCGAATTTCCCTCCGTATACTGTACCTAGCATTTTTCACAAAGTTCAACAGCGACTCGACAGAGTTCTCTGGCTATGGATATTCAATATGTGTTCCTGTCATGTTGGCTCCCTGTAGCTCCAAGGAGCACAGGGGATTTATTGGAATATAGCTACAGTAATCGATGTCTTGCAATCGAAATCGAAACCTACGCTTCTGAAACTGGCAGGTCCTGGGACCTGGTGTCGCCATGGTAACCGAGAAAAGTGGCCCGTCCGCGCAAGCTCAGTTGTCCCAACATTTCCATCCAAAAATCGTTTGTGTTCACAATCGATTGGATTCTTTCAATAATTAATCTAGTCATCTCGATACAAGATGCTTGTACTTCGGTCTGTCCTCCCCTAAAAATTGTTATCACCCGCTATTCTGTTCCTATGTTGAGTTTTCAATTTTCTGCTTACGTTACGAATTTTGTATGTTCCCATTAGAGTTCCCGTGACAGATTTGGGTTTGTGATAATTAAGTGTGTTGTGCCCTGCCTGTGGTCTTGTGGATTGATCAACGTCAACATACACAGATAAGTAACTAGCTTCTTGTCAGAGATTCTCCATCCAAGTAGGTACTGGCCGGCGGGTCATTACTTCGTTGTATCGTCTAGTTCGTTGTTTTTAGTTGTTGTTTAGTTTATTTGCTTCTGTATTTTTGTACCACATGAATTCGGTGGCTAACTTACAGTCGAAATTTTCGACGTTTTCCTACGAGGATAGATAGAGTGATGATTAAAAGTTTAGGAAGAGATAGGCCTTTGCTGGGTATTAGTCAGTATGAAGCTATAGAACTTTTAGCTTATGGTAATCCCGGGTACTGGTCAGAACTATTGTGAACATAGTGCTTACATTCTGACTTGCTAAGAGCTGCGGCTGATTAAAATCCACCCATTTCTCATAAGAAGAGTCCACTGTTGGAAAATATTTACAGGTATTTTGTAGAAAAAGCTGTTGATTTGTGTTCCGGTTTGGTGGCCCACCATTTTCAGAGCCGCTACTGTAGGTAGGTACTATTCATGATAGCTGCAAGGGATTCTTTGGAAAACTGAATTGTCTTACGCAGCCGCATTATGTATCAACCACTTGACCTTCATCCAACCGAAAGCTGCAACATGATAATGATATGGACAATTGTGATAGATGAAATTATATTTATGTACTCCAGCGGCCGTCTCACTACCACTATAATACCTCCCACTAGTCCGTACCACATTGGTGCAATATTTGGTAAAATCCTCATATCAAACAAATAAAGTCGATGTTTCCAAGATTTGCGAGGTTATTAGAGCACTTTTGATTTATCTTCCGATCCGCTTGCACATCACGCCTCGGTAGTTCCCATGATTAACCGTAATTTAGTTATATTATTTATACTATATATTATAAATTAGGTATCTATAATATAATCTTTTTTTTAAATATTCAGTACCTACCTATTTGTTTAACTTTTTGTTGTAGCTTGAGGAAAAATCGTATCGTCCTGGAACACCGACATCTTTGTTTGTATATTTATTGGTATTACCTAAGATTGAAAAGGACTGAAAGGGATACGAGTTGGTCCCTACACGTGCCTACTGGAACGAGATTTGGTGCCATTCCAATCAGCTTAGTGGTTCCTATAACGATTCCAACTTACTTTCATATCCCCCCCCCCCCTCCGCCACTGTAACTACATAAGACTTGTAACTTCGCGGTTAATGGAAGAAATACGCACAGAACGTTCAGGCATGTTGAGCAGCAATGATATAACATTCATTCGAGTTTGCCACCTCACTGGCGAGGTATTTCGCTATGACTGAACCCTCCAGCTCAACTGTATTCAAATCAGCGTTAGAAACATTTCAAAGAAGGCAAAGGTATACAAGGAAGGCGGGTTGTTAGTGGAACGTAATTTATAATAAATTACAGGGCAGATGATCTGATACCAGTGAAATTCACGATGGGGCCAGCTGACGCTAACCAGATTGAATCGAGAAAATTACCAGGTCGAAGATAATAATTTGCAGAGAAAGAACACAAAAACTGTAAAGAAATAACCGAGGTGTTCCGGTGACTAATGTTTTTTTACCATATTCGGCAGTCTTTATCGTCAGATCGAAAGCCTATTGCCGGTTTATCGTTGATAATCTTCGGTTTTGGATTATGAAGGCGAGTGAGTTGTATTCTCGGAGGACGGGTGGGTGTTCCGAATTCGTTTGAGGATTTTAGTTCGATTCCACTTCCATATGTAGCTGGATTATACAAACAAACAAAACTTAAGAAACGATTTATTCATTTCTTGACGTTTTAGCATATAGAAATTACAACATAATGAACCTGTTCATAATTAATTCGAGGACTACAGCAAAGGGAAACAAGCATGCCAAGCCATCAACCAAACAACGGGAGGGAGAGGGAGATGAAAGGGTTAGGGACATTATCAAGCATCAAAATCTCTAACAATCTTGTTGAGACAGAAACCAGATCAGTTTCAAATCAGGGCTCTCCGTGCTTTTTTCTGCACTAGTCCAACGAGATTTCCTATAGAAGCATACCCACATACACTTATTCTTTACAACAAGTTGATTCTGATGACCAGGTTGATGAACACAATTCAGGATTGAGGAATGACCAGTCTAGTCTTGTTTTTGATGGGTTTTTTTAAATTCCCACAACGTTTCTACCCAGGATCTGGGTCCTATTCATGTGGATCTTCTTTTTGAGTGCAATCCACTCATTCACCACGAAGATCCACATGAATAGGACCCAGATCCTGGGTAGAAACGTTGTGGGAATTAAAAAATAAAATAAAACCCATCAAAAACAAGACTAGACTGGTCATTCCTCAATCCTGAATTTTATTCTTTACTTTCTACCTTGTTCTTTCTCTTTTTTACGCGCTCTTTTTACTTTCCTCACTACTATGGCGTCTAAAACCCTTGAATTTGTTGGGGAAAAAGTAAGTAAAACCGAAGTGCTGGCCCATTTTTAACAAACTTTAAAAAAATATGATTTCTCAGTTCGGCCTGTTTCTATGTTCTTTTTTTACTTTTGTCCGGCGATTATTCCGAAACTACTGGATTGATTTCGACGAATATTTTTTCAAATGAAAGAGGATCATCTCCGGTGGTCCCATAAGTTTTCTAGTTTAAAAAAAAAAAAAGGTACTCGGCCAGTTATACTCTTCGACTTCTAGTGCGTTGACGTTGCACGACGTGGCGACAGAAAATGGTCTGCCAAAGACTGTGGATGCCCCAGTAATGATGGTATCAGTACTTGATAGCATGAGGTATACTAAAAATACCGCATTAAACAGCAACATATAAATAATGTTTAACGAAAAACAAAACCGACTTTTAAAAAACCACAGTCATGCAGCATGGCTATAAGAGCAAATTTTCGAAGTTTTCAGCATCTTCCTCCTCCGCCTAAAATTTTCTGAAAATTAATTTTCGGCCAATGTTTTCCCAACTTGATACAAAATTAAAACAGGAGTAGTTTTACGCAAAGTAAAATTTGGGGTGGAAGGAGGGGGAGGGGGAAATAAAAAATGTTTTGAATACCAGAAGAGTAGGTATTGGGTACGTAACAAATTTTTTGTTCCATTTTTTGCCGAGTAACACCTCGGTTTGTAGATTTTCCAACGCTGAACACGATGGTGAAGTCAGAATTGCGATATCCCATTCCGTTATCAGATTAGAGCAGACGAACCAGGAAGAACATCTCAAGAAATAACCACGTTCCTTCATCTTCAAAGTGCTCCAGTTTGAGAATGGAATGAGATATCGCAATTCTGATTTCACCATCGTGTTCAGCGTACAAAAACCTTTAAAATGAGGTGTCACTTGTCAGACTTTTTCATTTTGGGAATTTATGGGTAATTTTCCCCCCCTAAAACTCCCCAAAACTCCCCCTTAGGGTGACCCGATTCTGCCCATCTTCGAACTTAGCCTGTCGATTGCCAAGACAGATTTTTCGTGCAAATTTGAACTTTTTATCTCAATTCTTTCGAGAGTTATCGTCTGGAATGACATACATATATAAATATATATATAAATATAGAAATATATATATAAATATAAATATAAATATATAAATATATATATAAATATATATATATATATACATATAATTTTTGGTGTCTTTCGGCAGGGAATTCAGGATAGTCTGAAACGGATTTTGGTATAAAAATCTTTCGGAAATTCGAGTTTTAAAAATTTTGGACCGAGAACAATAGCTTCCTTTTCTTCGAAAATTCGCTAAAAAGCTGTGTGAAACTAAAAAGTGAAGAATAACTTGTATGCTTAACAAACGAACATAGGATTCAAAGCCAATACAACAAAATGTTTCAAGTCTGCGCCAAATTTTAACTAAAAAAATCCACACACAGCCTTCATGTTGTATTCATTAATTACATTTTAGTTGAAATTGACTTAAAAAATGTTGTTGTATTGGCTTTGAATAAATTATGTAAGTTTTTTCAGCATATAAATTATTCTTTACTTTTTAGTTTTATACAGCTTTTTTAAAGTCGGGTTTTTTAAATTGCACACTTTTTTTGCAGGTAGGTACACAAAATTCATTGGTGCTAGAAATGTAATTGTTAAATGGTTCCTATGCCTAGGGTGTACATTCGTCCTTCCGAAATAAGAAAGGTGTTTTATTATGCAGCTTTTATTGTCCAGCGCGATTGTATTGTCACACCGTCAAAAACATGCCCCACTTGGCTCTGAGACCGGATTCCGCAGGGAGATTGCCAGTAAGGAATTCACATTTTGCTTTTATTGGACCCAAACACGAAACCCATCCAACAGATTCTGCTTCGGGAGAAACAACTTAGATCACGCATGTCATAGCAGACCCAACGCAACAGTCGAGCTTCAAATCCCGACCGCTGTCCAAAACGAACCAGAGAAATCTCCTTCATCTCGTGGAATCAATAGCAATTGTGGATCGCTTATAATCGTACTTGTGGACTACCTGGGCAAGGTCAGTTCTGTCTTACTACGAGAGTTGGGCGTAACCAGGAGAATTTTATTTATCACGATGTGAATCGAGATTAGCCTCGTGCCGCAAGGACGTTGAATGCTCCCGAAGACTTCTTTTTTCCATCCTTCATCTCCAGACCCATCGAATACACTGGTTTCGATTTTTAACAGATTCCTCAGCAGGCCCACCCATTCGTTGACATTTAGTTCTAATCTTTGCAGAACCAAGGGCATGACCCTCATATAACCAACTCATCCCGGAGTGCCAAGGATAATGCAAGGCTGGATTTACGTGCAGTCTCCACTACTCAGCGGCACCTTTGGTGTTTTTTTGGTAGTTGCAAGATCGTAACCGCAGCCTGTTTTGCATACAACTCTGTGTTTTTCAAGAAAATAAATAAGAGGGGAAAAGAAGGTTACACGCATGCCGGGTCTTCTACTCGCTCCGGGCGCTTGAAAACATTTCAGTAGTAATATTATATTTGCTCCTGTATGAATTTAAATCAATTCAATACATTCAATATATAATTCGTTGCTATGACCATCAGTATACGTTTACAGAGTTGGCATCTAATCCCAATGGAGACCATGGGCAAGACTTGCGGAGATCCCACCTTTTGTGAATTAAAAAAAAAAATTCGTCAGTCCATAGGAAACCAAAGGAAAAGCGTAAATGTTTGATGAAGAAATTACCTACCTACCAAGAATTGACGAGAATACCATGACTCTTATGTACTCGTAGCAACTAAACTTTCATTGAAAATAATAGAAATATTCAAATTTAAAAATACTTAAATACGAATATACTAAACTACTAACTGCCTATGCCTACCTACCTAAATATAATCCAGTAGTACCATCTCAAGATGGCCACCTTGTAGACAGATTGACTTAGTGATAGATTTTGTGAGTAAGGCGACGTTTTGGAAAAATTTAACTCAATATTAATGCATTTATCAGGTCGCCAAATGTTATCATTTGAGTCTTCGAGTTATAAAAATGCTGGCAGGTACCGTAATGATGAATAATCTTAGTTCGTTGTTAGATTAATCGCTCGTCTATACTATCATACCGCACCACTGACACTTTTTAAATTGTTTCAAACTTTTTGTACATGTTGTGTTCCACTCTTATCCAGCTTCGTATTAAGTCAACGTTAAGTTCTTTGAACATGTTGAGATGTCATTATTGGACGCCATGTTGAACAGACCGAAATCTGAATCATGATAAATTATATTAATTTATCAAAACAATCAAAATGATAATCAACCTCCTATAATTAAGACCGCCTAGCCGTTTAATTTAAATACATAGTAATAAAGATGTGGTTCTCGGAGAAGGTTGGTTACCAGGACCAATTTCCGAGATTAACTGTTCTTCCAAGGGATTCTAAATTCTGAGAACGCGTTCTGAATTTACATTCTGGCTTTGTGCGAGGAAGACAATAAGGTGCATTATTAGCATATCATTTCGTAGGGCAGCGCCATTCGAATGACAAGCATCGTGCTGGAGGGTTCAATGGGACTGTAGAAGAAGCAAAAACTGATCCTTAACGTCCCTTGTCATGTTCTTTGGTATCGCTTGTTTGATCTCCTAATGTAGCAGAACACGGTTTGATGCCTAACCGACTCAACTGCGTACCATTTTACCAGAAGTTCGTAAGCAATGTTAATGCAGCACACTTGCCGAGGGAACTTTGAACCACGTACAAAATGCGCCTTACATACGATAACCCCCCCATACGGAGTTGTTATAAAAGTATAAAGTGAAAGGATTTGAACATTTTTACACTACTGCTTGTCTTGGTCACAAAATATACAAGTTGTGGATGACGAAATATTATCAAAATCTACTGATTATTTGAATCTAGGTCAAGAATTCACCTCAGATTTAAAGCATTCCGAAATTGATTTTCCCATTTCAAAAATGTTCTGTTGGTATGACCGCCACCAGGCTCTCTAACGGTATCAATTCGACATTCAATCTTCTGCCACAGTCGATCGTACTCGTTCTATAATCAATGAATTGACGGTATCAGAGTCGTCTTGTCACACAGTTCTCACGGTCAGTCGTCTTTGGAGAAACACGAAATTTTTACTAAAAGCGCGTTCATCAATTCATCGAATTTAATTTCACACCTTATGTGGTAAGCCATTTGCAATGTGAAATATACAAAAAATAAACCTTTAGCTTACCACCAATTTATTTAACACAAAGCTTTACGCTCAACTTCTGAGCATCATCAGGTAGGTACTCATATAAACACAGATCTGTGTTTATATGAGTACCTACCTGATGTCGCTCAGAAGTTGAGCGTAAAGCTTTGTGTTAAATAAATTGGTGGTAAGCTAAAGGTTTATTAGCGAATTTTCGAAGAAAAGGAAGCTATTGTTCTCGGTCCAAAATTTTTAAAACTCGAATTTCCGAAAGATTTTTATACCAAAATCCGTTTCAGACCATCCTGAATTCACTGCCGAAAGACACACTAAATATATATATATATATATATATATATATATATATATATATATATATATATATATATATATATATATATATATATATATATATATATTGTTAACTCCTGAGTAGAACTGAAAAATACAACCGCACTCGTGAAAGTCAAAAGTTATATTAATTACAAATTCCACAATTTGTTGTAGAAACACACAATGTTCGTAGAAACGCCTGGAGGCAACACAACTCCGTAACACTACTCCGTCCCTCTCATAGCAAACTCCCGTCCTTTACGTATGGAGCCAGCCGGTCATGGTGGACCACTCGCAATCGTCCCTTCGTTGTCCTGATCCTGAACACAACGTCATTTAACGCGGCTACAATCGTACAGGGACCTTCCCAACTTCTCTGCAGCTTTGGGAGAAGCTGGGTGGAGAGAGGGGAGCGGCCAAATGAAAAGGAGCTAGCTGGTTGCAGTGAAGAAGAGAGGATTTATGAAGCAATGTTTGCATCCTTGGGCTTGGAAGATGGGTGTTTGTGTCGGAAATGGGAGTCTCCTGATGGAAAGAAAGTGACGTGGCAGCAGATTGTCCCCAAAGCTTGGAGGAAGAAACTTTTTGAACAGTTCCACAACTTGGGTCACTTTGGGGAAGCAAGGACAGCAAAGGCCCTACGTGCAGGACACTACTGGGTGGGAATCCATCGAGACATCGCCATGTGGTGCAAGACCTGTAGGACATGTAGAGAGCGGACGCAGGGTCGACACCGAGCACCAATGCTTTCTCCTGAAGCTTGTCTGCGAACCCGCAGTTGGTGAGTAAATAGGTGCTCCTGGCCTTTTGTACCGTATCTACTCTCCAATGCCTCCGCCATCTCGGCACATGTTGCATTTGGACCCAGCCGAGCTACAACGGCGAGTGCTTGTCCTTCGAGTGCTGCTGTCAGTTGGGTTGCCTGTTCAATGTCGGACCAGGAATTGAACTGGCTGATAACCCGAAACTTATGCCAGTAATCTCCGCAGTCATGTGTACCATTGTATGATCCGGGCTTGACCGTCGTACGTCGCTGGGTTCCTACTGGTGGGCAATTCACAGCTCGATTTCCCATCTGTGACTGCTGAATGGTCTCACCATCGTTCCTTTGCATTTGAGTGACGAGCTCTACCAAGGTGGTAATCTGCTGTCGTAATTCGGCCGCCTCTCTCTGCCAGCCTCCCCCTTCCTCCGGTTCCCTCCTTGGGGTTTGCTCACGAGGACTTAGTAGGCGTCGAGGGGTGGGTACAGGGGGTATTATCCTCCCACTGCGTAGCACACGTCCTTCCTCCCCCTCGCTATCAGACATGGCCAACTGCTATACCATGAAACAAAAAGAAACAGTTCGTAGCACTTCTGACACCAGTGTTAACTCCTGAGTAGAACTGAAAAATACAACCGCACTCGTGAAAGTCAAAAGTTATATTAATTACAAATTCCACAATTTGTTGTAGAAACACACAATGTTCGTAGAAACGCCTGGAGGCAACACAACTCCGTAACAATATATATATATATATATATATATATATATATATATATATTTGTTTATAACTTCGGACACAAAAAGAGGACACAGAGAAAGAAACTTACACTACGTCTGAACGTTTCGCACTCAGCGTCGTCGGCAGACTGGAGAGACAAGTAGTGGTCTGAGCAGTCCACCACCTCGAAGAAAAGCAGGGGCGAAAAGAAGGATGGGGTAAAATGGTGGTGGGATAGGGTGGGGTACAAATAATAGTAAAAAATGAAGTAAATGGAGCAAAAACGAAATAAACAAAGGGATATTCGAATGGGGAAAAAAGTATATATATATATACACACATATGTACGTATATATACATATAATAAATATAGATAATAAATTGATAAATGTACCAAAAAAAAAAAGAAAAAAAAAGAAGTTAAAAAAAAAATTATTATTATGGGCCCTAGGTGTAAGTGTTCAAACCCGGAGGCCGGTGCGCACCCAGGACCCAAATGTGGGCTTCCTCACTTTCCTCAACACTTGGATTCGGCGCAGACGGAGGTAAACGCTACAGGATCCTTACCCGGTAGCAATCATCGAAAGAAGTGTGGTGGATATATATATGTCATTACAGACGATAACTCTCGAAAGAATTGAGATAAAAAGTTCAAATTTGCACGAAAAATTTGTCTTGGCAATCGACAGGCTAAGTTCGTAGATGGGCAGAATCGGGTCACTCTAAGGAGGAGTTTTGGGGAGTTTTAGGGGGGGGGGGAGAAATTACCCATAAATTCCCAAAATGAAACAGTCTGACAAGTGACACCTCATTTTAAAGGTTTTTGTACGCTGAACACGATGGTGAAATCAGAATTGCGATATCTCATTCCGTTCTTAAACTGGAGCACTTTGAAGATGAAGGAACGTGGTTATTTCTTCGAAAATTCGCTCTTATAGCCATGCTGCATGACTGTGGTTTTTTTTTTTTTTGTTTATTCCATATTAAAAGCGCGTTGATCATGGATGATCTTGTTTTGCATAGTTATTTGATTACCTAGAAGAACGACATTCTTGGTGCTGTCGTCGCGATATGCACGGATAAGATAAAAGGCACCCCATCAAAGCTGCTTCAGACAGCCATTCTACCAGCAACACTAACAAAAACTTCTGAATTTTAAAAGGTTTCTTGAACGGGTCTGGAAACCAGATTTTTACAACAAATAAAACTTTTCAATGTTCCCCCAATCTAAAGTAAACAACACCCTGTATTACACCAATATAATAAATGTTATATCACGCTAATATAACCTTCTATTATATAAATTTCCTTACTATCTATAATATTATATATTATCATAATATTTAGACTGGTAGGTACCTACCTATTCAAACATCAGCTTCAGCCTTTGGCACCTGTTAGTCTAAACCGTGTGAATAATATATAGTCAATAAACCTCAAAACACTGAAGAATTCAGCTTTTACTTTTGCAACGAGTAGATGATATTCATAATTATATGAATGGGAGCAAGTCAGGCTGACTTCTGTCTGACACCCGCGGCGTTATCCTCATTTCCGGGTCATCGCATTGTTTAACGCGTACTGTTAGACACCTTTCTCTGCCGCGCTGCTAAATCTTCGGCTGGAAACGTCACACTTATTCGTTCCCAGAACGAACCAATGGCTAGCAGTTCATTTATGGCACTAGTAGACACTGCTTGATCTGAGAAGTAATTCGAATATTTCCCACTGCAATTTCCTATTCATCAACTTACCATGCGCATCACCATCATCATCATATTCATCACAGGTACGGATCCAAATGATATCGACATACTTCCAATGATATAGAAAAATAGTGGTATTGCTACATCCTTCTGGTAAGACCTTGGGTACGTCCTTCTTCATTATTTACCAGCAACCATAAAACAGTCCCTATTTTGTTCTTTTACACATAATTATTAGCAGAAAAGAACTTCATAATTTACTAAGCAATTCATGAATAGCAACAACCACAATGGAGCATTTTGTTCAAGTAAGTAGTGGATACCAAATTCGCTTTATTCTTTAAGTAAGAAAACTGTTAGTTACACGTGTAGTATTTATGTACCTATACAAGAGATGTATTATTCAAGAGATCAATAGTATTATTATTAGTATTCAATAATACCTTATTTTATTAAGAGACGGTAGAACGAGGTAACGAAATAAAAATAAGCGGGAGTTCGTTCATAAACCTAAACGTTCTTATTGGTTTTAATTAAGGCATTTTTTGGTTTATTATTCTGTGAATAATACACCTATGTATTCGCTCAGCAAAAAATTTTTATAACACCCCCTCAAAATTTTTTCTTTTACGTTTCAAGGTGCCTAGATTCCAAAAACACTGCAAAGTCCTTGTCACATGGGTTTATCATTCTACTGGGCATACCTACAGAAACGTTGGCTGTTCATTTATTGTTTCTTTCATGCGTAATAATCGAAATAGCTATTTCTGATGGTTTCCATTAATTTTGGCCCCTAAAACACAAATTAGGTACGCTACTTTTATTTTTATTTTTTATTTTTTTTAACTATCTTTGATCATTGGTAGTGCCATTTAATCGTCGTGATCCACGTTTTGACACTTTTTTCAGTGTTATTATACAAACTGATGGTGATTTCAGACGATTTCCCAGGTTTTTCACTCATAAAAAATCAATTTTGGGAGCTGAACATTTGGTAGAACTCAATTTTCCACTCTTTGGTCAAAACCGACTTCATATTCGGTCTTCTCGTCCCCAAAAACATGGAAAACGATATCTCAGAAGCTCATGTTACCGACATGTTGCTAAAACGCAAAAAGTACCTATTTTTGCACACATTTTCACTCCCCCTGGGTATATTCCGATTGGGCTGAAAAGTTTCGGGACACAACTAGGGCCCAAATGGAGCATATGTGCGAAAGAACGAATTTTTTAGACCGAAAATGAAGCCTGCAGACGTGATACGGCTTACGGTGGACGGCGTACGGCGTACGGTGGACGGCGTACGGCGGACGGCGTACGGCGGACGGACATTGCATTTTTGGAATTTACGCACCTCGAAACGGAAAAGAAAAAAGTTTGAGGGGGTGTTATAAAATTTTTTTGCTGAGCGAATACATAGGTGTATTATTCACAGAATAATAAGCCAAAATGCAATGGCCATACACCGTATCACGTGTACCGGCTTCATTTTCGGTCTAAAAAAGCCGTTCTTTATCACACATGCTCCATTTGGGCTTTAGTTGTGTCCCGAAACTTTTCAGCCCGATCGGAATATACCCAGGGGTGTTATGAGTGAAAATGTGTGTGAAAATAGGTACTTTTTGCGTTTTAGCAACATGTTAGTAACATGAGGTTTTGAGGTATCGTTTTCCATGTTTTTTGGGACGAGAAGACCGAATATGAAGTCGATTTTGACCAAGGAGTGGAAAATTGAGGTTGTACCAGATGTTCAGCTCCCAAAATTGATTTTTTATGAGTGAAAAACCTGGGAAATCGTCTGAAATCACCATCAATTTGTACAGTAACACTAGAAAAAGTGTCAACACGTGGATCAAGACGATTAAATGGCACTATCAATGATCAAGGATAATTTGAAAAAAAAAAAAGGAGCGTAGGTACCTAATTCAACTTTTGCGGGCCAAAATTGGTGGAAACCACCAGAAATAGCTATTTCAAATATTTTACATGAAATAACCAGTAAATAAACAGCCAAAATTTCTGTACGTATGTCCAATAGAATAATAAACCCATGTGACAAGGACTTAGCAGCGTTTTTCATTTTATTTTATAGACCATTCTGGAAGTGTGAGACGGTTTTTCAAACTGGGTCTTTTCTTCAAGTACCTACATCTTATCGTATCAGCTACTCGTTTCACACCTAACCAGATCTAACTTGATGGTCAACTACATGCAGAAGTAACTACACCTTCCAATAAGCCCGTAATTACTGCTGTAAACATAAACCATTTCTGTTCTGCTTTCGTTCACGTCGCAGAAATGAATTACGAACTCCGTACGGAGTTTTAACGAATCAATGCAACATTAAATAGGTAAGGCAGGGGCGCCATTTAAGGGTGGCAGGGGGGGGGGGGCCTAGGCCCCCCCCCCCCCCCCCCCCCCCAAGGAATTGATAAATAATGAAAATGACTACTGGAGTTATCTAGAATATCATAGCCTTCTTTCAAAAAGTTATTCTTTTAAAAAGGAATATTTTGAATGAATATTATTGGAATGTAGCAATGCTAATTTCATGAATTGAAAAAGGGTAGGTACTTTGATTTTGTTTGTATTTATTCTTTTATTGAAACTTTAAATATGTAAAAGGAAGCATAAAATTAGCCTACATCTAAATGTAATAATAATTTAAACAAATTTGCGGGGGAAAAAACCCTGGACCCCCTTTCCTTAGTAGATATATCATACCCCCCATACCCCCTGGTGTTTGCCCCCCCCAACAGTTTGGTGAAATGGCGCCCCTGAGGTAAGGTTTTGTAGTGGGCCCTGTTCATGATTGATGGAACTGGCTAAGACCGTTTTCCTTCAACCAGCTTCCTCAAGTAATTTCAATCTTCCTGTCACGATATCCATCGGGGTTGGCGAATAGTAAATGAGTTAGGGTTTAGGGAGTAAACACATCGCCAGCCTTTATTTTCGAGATGTTAATCGAAAAACGGGTGCCTTGAACGTTGATGCATGCATATTACGAATCTAATCATCCCAAAGCTCGGTAGTTTCCACTGCGATGCCATTCGGATATCCATGTCAACAAGTCTATTCATTCTGATTGGGTATACCTACTGAATAACGGAACTATCAGCTATGTGCTGTCTTGCTGTGCCACCTCAACCCCAGCCACTAAATAACCGAGAACCAACGAACTCGACCACCTACTCACCCCAGTCAAAATTAGGGATGGGCATAACGGTTATTTTCGAGAAACGTAAAATAACGTTCGTTATATTTTTTTTAAACTGTCGAAAAAAACTAGTTACAAAAAAACTAGTTTATTTTCTTCTTAACGAAAAACGGGTGAAACAGCAGGTGTTCAAATATGTTGTTAGTAGTCACAAAGAAAACGAAAAACTGTCTTTTTCAACTGATAAGTAATAGGAAAAACGAAAACTTTGTCGACGCATTTGAAGATAGTTTGTTTTAAATTAGCAAGGAGAATGGTTTTACTGGACGGGACTTGCCAAAAAAGTTGTTGCCAAAAAAAAACGCTGCAAAGTCCTTGTCACATGGGTTTATTATTCTATTGGACATACCTACAGAAACGTTGGCTGTTTATTTATTGTTTCTTTCATATAAAATAATTGAAATAGCTATTTCTGGTGGTTTCCACCAATTTTGGCCCCCAAAACACGAATAAGGTACGCTCGTTTTTTTTTTAAATTATAAATTATTTCTGATCATTGATAGTACCATTTAATCGTCTTGATCCACATGTTGACACTTTTTCCAGTGTTATTCTACAAATTGATGGTGATTTCAGACGATTTCGCAGGTTTTTGACTCATAAAAAAATCAATTTCGGGAGCTGAGCATCTGGTACAACCTCAATTTTCTACTCTTTGGTCAAAATCGACTTCATATTCGGTCTTCTCGTCCCCAAAAACATGAAAAACGATACCTTAAAAGCTCATGTTACCACCATGTTGCTAAAACGCAAAAAGTACCTATTTTTACACACATTTTCACTCATAACACCCCTGGGTATATTCCGATCGGGCTGAAAAGTTTCGGGACACAACTAGGGCCCAAATGGAGCATGTGTGCGAAAGAAAGATTTTTTTAGACCGAAAATGAAGCCTGTACACGTGATACGGCGTACGGCGGACGGCGTACGGAGGACGGAAATTGCATTTTTGGAATCTACGCACCTTGAAACGGAAAAGAAAAAATTTTGAGGGGGTGTTATACAAATTTTATGCTGAGCGAATACATAGGTGTATTATTCACAGAATAATAAACCAAAAGTAGATTAGTACCTAGTTAAATTTTCACAGAATAATAAACCAAAAGTAGATTAGTAGTTAAATTTTTCTGTTTACGGTTCTTTGCATGTCATCAAGTTTTGGAGAACAATTCAACAAACAGGTAGAAGTAGAAAGTAATAAAAACCGATCAAACATGAGAAAAGGTACATATTTGAATGAGTAGGTAATGTATCACATTTTTATGAGAACACACGAACGAAGTACACTAATTTTTAGTGCAACCTATGTGACTGTTTACGTACCTATATATTTATATTTAGAAAAAACTATAGAAAAAATAGGATCTCTTTAACATTATTTTATTTTCAGTCCTATCGCACAATCGCTTGACTAGTTGAGATTATTTTTTCAACACTTGAGTATTGGATTGGGAGTAATAGAATACTACGATTAAGTACATACGAAACACGATAGAATAACACCAAGTGGGAACGAGTTATTCCACCTAAATACCTTCCAGTTTCCACCTACATTCTTCTTCTTCCTCTTGTTATTCGTAGTTTGTTCCGAGTCATAGTTGATTATTTGATAGTTCAATTCAAAGAACTAACACCTACCTACTTGTGCCGTTTTTTTTTCAACTAGTTTTTTTCAAATTGAGAAACGGTTATAACGTGTTTTTTTTTCGAACTAGTTATTTCAAACTAGTTTCTCGTTTCTTGACCCATCCCTAGTCAAAATGAGGTATTGTAGCCTCTAGTCTAGTCAATCCAAATTATTCAATCAGTCAAAACGAGATATTTACCTTCAATATTACACATCAAAATCGACGCGTCTCGACGGTTTGTTAATGTCTCATAAGCCGATATCATTTTAAACTATCTAGTCCCGGTATAACAATGACCCACAAGGCTTACGAGGCAAGTCGATAAGCCCGTAATAAGAAGGTTCCTCGCCGAGATATCAATCTCGATTTCGGTTGTCCTGTCACGCCGGGCCATATAAATCAACGCAATTTCACACCTAGGTACCTAATTAACCTCTTTGTTTCCTATTGGTAACCACTTCAATATTGACATTTTCATTTTCATGCCGTACGCGGAAGAGATGAAGTCTGCGACCTTCAAGAACTGCAACACCTTAGCCGGTTGGACAAGTAATTCAGGAAATCGATGAGGTAATCGTATGGGTAGTAAAAATGTTGGCATTTTTTGTCTAACAAATAAGTAGTTGTTATCATGTTTCACTTAAATTTTCATAAAATTTGTTAGAAACACTATAGAGGCGCTGTAAGGTTGTCATCAAGATGAATCGAGGATGGGTGGGGAGGATTATTATTATACGAAGGTAATATGCATGTCGTTCCTACTTAGTGAAGGGTAAAACAAAATTAATAGGGTGGGGGTAAATTTGACGTGATTAAGCACTGAGGCTAATTTCTTTCCTATTCAACGTAAAATGCTGAAATTTGACAACAGGGCTCAAAGAGAACTAGGCAAAGTAGCGTGAATAATAGCAATTCCCCTACCTTCCTTATTTTATGTTTTCAAGGCCTTTGCATAAAAAGCAAAGTCAAGATGACAACGTAGGAAGCCCTCCTATCAGCTGATCGTATTAAACCAGTGGTTTTCAAATTGGGGGGGGGGGGGGGGGGCGAGTGATTTTCAGGGAGGGGCGTATAGACCTCCGTTCAGATGAAGTTTATTGAGACTCGAATTTAAACACATATCTAGTGTTTTCAATAGCCTGCGTATAAGGCAGACCTTCGATCGATATTTGACGGTCGATGTTCGATGTTGGCGGTCATCAAGACAAAAATCTGAAATCGTCTGGACGTCGAATTTGATGTAAGATGTTCACTCTCAACATTGCAGCCCCATATCAAGAATCTGATGTTAACTCAAATGAGCCGGTGCCATCCATCACACTAGTTTTCGTACGTCTGTCGTTCTTATTTTGTGAAATAAATTCAGAAGTTTATTTTTATTAATAATTTTGTTTGTATATATAACATGAAATTCAGTAAAAACTATATAAATTGCTAGGCAACGATATTTTCTCCTATTGGGAATTTTGGAGGAGGACTGATGGCGCCAAGATGCCTCGATACTCGCAAGGGGGGCGCGACCCAAAACAATTTGAAAACCACTTTATTAAACCAACGGTGCAGAAATTTGTTATGAAGGCTAATACAAGGCGAAGCGTCAGCAGGAGCCTCTGCCATGTTTTAATCTTTTAACCTATTATTTACATAGGAGTAACTGTGGAGTGATGGAGCGCCGAGTTTTTGATAGCCTGTCTCGTCAGTTTGTTCATTTTACCTGGGCTATTACCACAAAACTCCTATGAATATGGAAACCCAATCAGATAGCAATCCTACTTTCTTCCCGAACCCTCCGAATGTACATTGTCCTGAAGCCGTATTTCCAGTGGTAATTTTGCATATTCATTTCGAATTTCTACAGAGCGAAAAAGAGTGGGAAAATTTTTTTTGCATGTCAATCATCCCAACGAGGTAGAAATCTCGTTGAAATGAAGCCCTGGAGGAAGTTGGACTCATCAGTGTAGTTGGGCTCTTCAAGTTTCAAATTGTCGGCTTTCTGCACTCACTTGCATCTGCTGCAAGAGAACAGCCAGTGTTTGACAAGATTAACTCAGCCTAAGGACCGGCGCGGCGGGTTCCCTCTGGCGAACCGTGTCAGGTTGATTAAACAATGTCAAGCGTGGGTGGACGCGATGTTTGTGAAAGCGCTGGGAGTTTTACATACCTTTACTGGACTACCTACAAAGAGAAAGACTCGCTCGTTAGTCTCAAAACTGGACTGGATCTCGATCCTGACATGTAAAGGCCGATCACCCTAATCCGCAACCTATCACAGACTACCCACGAACGCCTTGTCAGTCTTAGGTTGTCCTAATCGAGATTTTTTAAGTTTCAGGAATCAGGGTAACCTACGCGAGTTCTGAAGTCGATCTGGAGACAGCAGGTTGCGCATGCCGTCACAGCGGTTATACTACTTGAGTAGGCAGACACGCGGTGGCATCACAATTACTACATCAATCTAAACTTCAGTCACTAAACGATTCTCAGATCAGGATCACTTGCTTCACAGACAAAGAGTGTGGCATGACTGATCCCAATAAATAGCTGGATAATTTTTGTGTATATCTCAGGATAGTATTCTGGTAAAGAATGCAGCTGAAAGCAGATTTGCTGTAATAGCAGATATGGTATGCGTGCCCCCCCTCACTACATCGTCACTACTCTTCAGTTTTAGCGCATATATCCGCAGAAAATCGCACCTGTTCTTAATAATTATAATTAGGTCAAAACTGGTTATAATTAGGTTGGTAGTCCAAACTTTAGGTAGGTACTTTTTTATGTTGGAATATAGGTAGGGGTTATATAAGTATTAAATACACCCACGATAGCAGGTAAAAATACACTGCCAAGGTGATGGCACAGGAGCTTCCTCGTCACAATCAGAGTGACCCATTATAAAATAGAACAGACTCGGAAGCAAAATAACATAACATAACATAACATAACATTACATTACATTACATAACGTGAAATATACATATTACATAACATTACATTACATTACATAACATTACATAACATTACATGAAATATACATATTACATAACATTACGTCCATAATACATTACGTCCATTATACATAATTGCGAAAGTTATGCGTGTTTGAAGAATTTCACGTTAGCGCATGCGCAGGGCTAACCGCTGGCTCTATCGTGTTGAAATTTATATGGGACCTCAATGGGCCCTACCCGCTTAATCCCTGAGAATTGCATTGAAATTGGGTGAAATCTTTGGTTACTACGGCTGTAACAAGGAAATTGAATCTATTTCACGCCAGCGCATGCGCAGAGCGCACCGAGGGTCCGATCATGCTGAAATTCATACTGGAACTCACTAGGCCTTGTCCAAACAACCCTTGAAAATTTGAGCGAAATTGAATCAAAATTGTGAAAGTTATACGTGTTTGTTGAATTTAACGTTAGCGCATGCGCAGGTCGTACCGCTGGATCAATCATGTTGAAATTTGTATGGGACCTCAAGGGGCCTTATCCGCACCATCCCTCAAAATTTGAGCTGAATCAATTCAAAATCGTGGAAGTTATGGCTGTAACAAGGAAATGCAGACAGACTCACAGACTCACAGACCCACAGACCGACAGACACGGAACCAAATTTGTTCAGTAGGCTTTGAAACGCAAAATGCAAGTGGAGATTTTGATTTCTGATGACAAAAATTTTTTGGCTCACGAAAGTGAACACAAGGCTTCCGCTGCTTCGCAGACTCGGAAGCAATAAAATATTCCTAGCAAATATATAGCAATTATCTGTTTAAACTCCAACATATCTTGATAGTTCAATTTCTAAGAGTGGTAAACTACTTAACAGATGGTTGGTCTCGGTTGCTACTCGCATAGCGATTCAGGGTCATGGTTGAAGTTCATTACCTCCAGGTTAACAGCCTCCCACATTACGTCATGAGTTGAGCATTACAACATTCCCCACTCTGACGTTCTTCCCATTCAGAAAACGGCTCCGTGGCCCCGCTCCGCTCCTTGTAAACGTACATTTCTAGGACTTCCTGACCTTTTAGCACAGGTCCGCTAAAGCGATTGAGGCGGTTCAATGGATAGTCACCCCCCAGGAGAACCCGTTGGAGCTTTCTTTTGTGATTGAAAGGTTAGAATAACCGTAAGGTGTATCTGAGGCGAAATGACGGTGAGCGAAAAGGTAGTACGAACAAAGAGTTTGCAATGCTTTTACAATCTCAACTGAGCTGACTGCGAATGTAGTACTACGAGTAAATTACGCACTTGCTACTGCACTGCAAGTATTCACTGTAGACAATATTGGTGGCCTCGTCTGAACACTGCAGAAGCTTGGCACACAAATAAAAGGCAGTGCTTTTCCAGGCTACGAGTATTTTGAATACACTGAGAATCAGTTCAACATTGTTCACTGCTGGTGCAGGCTGCAAGCTTGAGACACCTTCAATAATCTACTGCGCTACAATAAACGTGGTCCTAGAATGTTACCGCCTGAAGGCAATTTGTACGAGTATTACAGGTCGTTCACTGTAGAATCCAAGCTCGGCACAAATGGAGTCCAATGGTTTTGAAACCCTTTTCGAGTGCATTGAGCTACATCACTACTTTTCAATGAAGTCAGTTAGTAGCAAATGTTGATCATGGGATTGATCCCTGTAGGGAGAAGCAATGGTTGGCAAAAATAAACCGCAGAAGGGTATAGGGTAGGGGTAGGCTGTGGGACGTAAGCTCAAACTACGCAGCAGAACTCCTTGCAATAAATAAAGCCGTGGAAAATAATGCGAATAATCCCAAAGCAAAAGAGTAAAGAGTTGGAAAAAGCAAAGAATTTTCGACCAAATTCGAAATTAAATGCACTGGACTGCACTAGGAAATGAGAAGGCTGACGAAACAGCAAGAAGGGCCATACGACTATATCAAGTTGAAGAGGAAGCCAACTAACTACCCTTATACCGATTTATAATTCATTTTCACCGAGCGGCCATCCGAGAATGGCAAAAGGAGTTCAATGGACATCGTCCGGCCGAAATTACATAGCCAAATTTCTTAAAAGTTCCTCAAAACCATGTAACAAAAGAGAAAACCGAAATACACGCTGATATTTTAAAACAATCTCTAGAATCCGTTCAAACCATTGCCTAACTCGAAGTTACTTGAGAAAAATAGGGGAATTACCAGAATAGGGGCCAAACTTGGATTTTTGGAAGTCAAAAATTGGTATTAAGGGCTAAAATCAATACTAATTCACCTGACGTTGTATGGGATGGTGAATCACGTTGCACAATTTCGACTATAAACACATTTTTCCCAAAAAAGATGGGTCAAATTTGACTTTATAAGGGTAAAAAATCTGTAAAAATGGCTCAAATTAAGGACAAAATTATGTAATTTTACGAAAAGTGGTATGTTCAAAAATTCGCTCTTATAGCTATGCGCCATGACGGGAAGTTTTTTCGTTTTTGTTATACTTTACGAGTAAAATTATACAGGAAAGTACAGAGTCCTCATAATGCGGTCACGCATAAATGTTTAAAGGACCATTATTTGTTGTGACAGTAGAATGTTGTAATTCCACTGGTAAGTTTGACAATACCAATTATCGTTTATCATGAATTATTGTCGCTAATAATATGGAGTTCATAATGTGAACATTAGAAATATATTTTCATCGAGTCATAGATCAGTATCTTTGCATAAATATTCAACAAATGATTTCGCCTTTTTATGGGGTTTAGTCGGCGGAATTTTAAATGTTCGGCGCCTAATCCCCGATGAATAATGGACCAATAAATATTCTCTCGCTTTTAGGCTGTCATCACGTATGAAGGTGATGGCATCCGCATGGAGAGAAAGATTTGATTTAGAATTTCAAAACTTTGCTACAATTATATAATATATATTATGATGATAACATTTTCAATAACAAGATTTTCATAGGTAGTTGATCTGTTATTAATTCACAATCAGTTCATTTTAATTCGAAATTAACAGTAGGGTGGTACTGTTTATACAAACGGTTCTAAAATTATGATAGATGACAAAGGTTACATCATTGAAAAGTACTCATTCCGAGGATGTATTCATTCGTGATTCGACCTTGCTCTTAAGCCGTGTTTGTGCGCCTGTCAATGTCAGATGAACATTGAAAAATAAAAATTAATGTAATCGAGAGATCCAGAAGAATAATTAAAAAAATAGGTAGTCTGCTATATAGCAACAGTCGAACACTAAAATACACGAAGTAAACCGTTTTAGGAGTTTGCTCCTCCATACCGACTGATCGGCAACCAGTGTTCCAATTTGGTACATGGAAACGACCTTATTCAACTCTGAATGAAAACGAACTGTTTGTTCTGTGTTGATCTGAGTTGAAGAAGATTGTTTCCAGGTGTGCTCCCTAAAACTAAAATCACACGCGATGAGCTCAAGTACCTAGATAACTAATTTTTCATTGGTATTATCTGTTATTGAGATCTCTTGAATTGGAATTTTCAGTGCCAAAATGTACCTACGTAACTTCTAGCCATTATTTTGGTTTATTATTTTCAATAACCTTTAGAATCGAGCATGGAAAAAAAATTGTTTCTTTATCCGGAAGTCAAATTGGTTGTTCTGTGATATCATTTCATTTGAAGAATAATAATGGCTCTTTTGCATTTTGCTGATAGGTAGGTACTTCCGTAACTTGAGCAAACGTTATGCTTCATGAATAACTACAAATAATTAATTATTGAATCCTGCGAATTTTATACAACTGTAATTCCCAGGCCGGCTCTAGCTGTACTCGATTTAGGGCTTTCCTGGGGGAGCTCGCGTATTGACTGCAGAAAACAGTTATCTACGCAGAAGGGGCATCCGTACAGGTAAATAATAAAATCCAAGTAAATAATAAATACCTTTAATAAGTAATAAATCCATGTGTAATAATTTGCAGCGTTTTTTGTTGCTATCAACGGATTGATAGACACCCGTATATAATTGCAATCATGATAATTACTCTCATAACATTAATGGAAATTGACATTTCAAAAACTCGGACTACTTACATAAAGTATGTTCCTACCTATATCACTAAGTACCTAGCATTTAGCGTTTGAATATTACTACCCGATTTTTAATCGGAGGATACCTACACCTAATATACGTACGACAATAAAAATTCTAGTTAATTCTGCCACGACAATAAAATTCTAGTTAGAGTGCCATGAAAAACGTGTGCTTCCATTGTATCCATTACAACTCAATATTATTCATTTTCAATAAATAATAGTAGCGTGATTATTGTTCAGATATTGTTGAGGTTCCAAGTTTCAACTGCTTTTTTTGGTTCTTTTCGGTTATACCCCCCCCAGTCAAGAGCCCACCGTCCCAGCTCTACTTGTCTTGTTTTCTGGTATTTTATACCTAACATTACATTCCACTAATCTATTCAGAAGTCCCAAACAACCTGCTCATTCACGGGATAGTTTCTGGGATTGTTTATCTTTTTTGAGATGCGAGCGCTAGCGAGCATCCAGATCGCTTGACAATGCGAGCGGCAGCGAGCAGTACGTACTTTTCGGTAGATACTTTTCGGTTAGTGGAATGTAATGTTAGGTATGTAACAAGACTGTTTAATGCCTTCGAAAATACCAGAAAACAAGACAAGTAGAGCAGGAACGGTGGGCTCTTGACTGGCGGGGGGGGGGGGGGGGGGATAACAGAAAAGTACCCATTTTTTGACAAGTCTTTGCATACTACGTGAAGAATTATCACGGTGCTATAATTAAACTAAGGGCACTTGACGACAAATAACATCAACTTATTGTTTGAAAAATGGATGAATTTGAACGGTTTGAAATGAGTAGCCACACGCAATCAGGTCGTCCCTTGGCACAACTGTACAGGTAATTGATTGCTCAGTTTCCCACAACCGGCAAAACTATCCAGTTTCCTTATTTGTCAATGAATTATACTAACGGAGACGCTAAAAATCATTCGCCGAATTTAGGCCATCCCACCAGAACAGCGAACTTCCAAGCTATCGAACCGGAATATTGAGGATGATCCTCCTTTTGACGGAAGACGTTTCAAGTCGGCTCTCGCTTGTATGGAACCCTCGGGCAAAAAGGTGTTGAACTGGAATAAACCCGGTTCTCACCACTCCCCCTTATCGCCCTGATACGAAAACCAAGGGGAAAAAAGGTTCAACTTTTGCAGAAAAGATTTTATGTTGAAGACGAGAGAAACTCCCAAGGTCGGGGCTGACAGTAGCACCTACCCCGCCAGCCGAATACGAGCGAATTGCATCATGGAACAAACCGCACTTTAAGAAGCTCCGCCACGCATTCCAGAGAGAGTTAATTTGTTTACCAACTTTGAAAATCTTTGAGCGAACAAAAAATCATATAAAGCACGTCACGAAGTCCTACACACTAGTAGGTACCCGTTTACCTATGTAAGGGGGTGGGTTAGATAGGATTAGCTTGAATTCTCTCAGAAGTACAACAATTTATGGGGGAAATGACCCGTTTGTATATTTACTTAAAATTGCTATAACTCTATTCAAGTTTCGCACAAAAACGGAGTTATTGAAAAATAGTCTATTTCCACTAATACACGAAAAACGCAAAAAAACACTGTTATACCGGTTTCGGTGATCAAACCATCGTCAGTAACACACAATCGATCACCGAAACCGGTATAACAGTGTTTTTTGCGTTTTTCGTGTATTAGTGGAAATAGACTATTTTTCAATAACTCCGTTTTTGAAATGGGTTTCCACGATTTCGTCGCGAGTGATTTAGTTCGTACAAGTTTCGCACGTTTTGGGAAGCTACATAATGTGTAACGTGCACAGGTAAAGCAGTATGTATCCACATTGTCTTAGGTGGAACTGCAATGATTCAGCCAGCCTAGAACTCGGTGATTTCTATCGAGGAGAGCCGAATAGTCGAAATTGAAAATCGCGATACCTAATCAGTTTTAGCGAATTTTCAAAGAAAATGAAGCTATTGCAATGGCTTCGAAATTTAAATAATATAAATTTTTGGAAATTTCTTCATAGAAATCCGTTTCAGACCATTCTAAAACGATTCCTGAAATTTAACACTTTTTTATATGTATATATATATATATGTGTCACTCCAGACGATAACTCTCGATAGAATTGAGATAAACAGCTCAAATTTGCACAAAAAATCTATCTTGGCAATCGAAAGGCTAAGTTCGAAGATGGGCGAAATTGGCCTACTCTAAGGAGGGTTTTGGCGCATTTAAAGTGCGCAAAAATTACCCAAAAATCCCCAAAATGTTATTTTCCAACAAGTGACCCCTCATTTTAAAGGTTTTTGCACGCTGAACACGATGGTGGAATCGGATTTTAGATATCTTGATCCGTTCTCAAATTAGAGCATTTAAAGTGCGCAAAAATTACCCAAAAATCCCCAAAATGTTATTTTCTAACAAGTGACCCCTCATTTTAAAGGTTTTTGCACGCTGAACACGATGGTGAAATCGGATTTTAGATATCTAAATCGGTTCTTAAATTAGAGCATTTAAAGTGCGCAAAAATTACCCAAAACTAGGATAATCTTTAAACTCTTACCCCCCACCCCCTTAGAGTGGTCAGATTGAAAAATGTGAGAAGTATTAATTGAAGACGAGAGTTCGAAGCAAAACAAAACCATAGCCATTAATTCGAATATTTCTTTGAAAATTCGCTCATTAAGTCATGCTGCATGTTTATAAATCCGACGGGGGTTGGGATCGGAATGGGAAGGGAAGCCTAATTACAGCGAAATATCAACATTATTATAATATGACTATTATAATAGGACTATTAATAAATAACACGATTCCATGTACTTATTGTAATGGTCAATATCGATAGCCATACCTTCCGTGATAGTTTCATTCAACTCGGGCCAAAGATGGTTATTTCACTACCAGAAGGGACTGAAGATTTGATGATGAACGATTCTCGACATAAATTCCCTGGTTTCATTTAAATTGGACCACAACGATCGTTATCCCCCCCCCCCCCCCCCAACCACTTTTCGTTTCGATTTTGGCGATCCCTGTGATTTCAAAACGACCTACGATAATACATTGCGCATGTTCGATTCTTATGATGTACATACCAACAAACTACGAGCTTATTAATATATAAGAGTACATGGATATTATCAAAACATGTCTTACAATGCTTTTCTCCAGATCAGATCAGAAATTAAATCAGAACCCTTCATCTCGCTCCAGCCATCCCCATGACTTATGAATCTGACCTCCGCCGTCTTCCACCTCGAACGCTCCGCCTGAATATTATTTTTAAAAGGGTTGGAGAGGGCTCCGTTATCATTTTTCAAAAACGGCCGCCTCGACCTTGAGAGGGAGATGCCCACAGAGCCGGAGTGGCAATTTGGAACAAAGAACTTCAGATCCGGGTATTAAGTTCGCCGGCTTCTCATTAAAATTAATTGTGTTTGCTCCCCCCATAACTCATCCCGGGTTTTGACAAGTGAATATGCACAACATTCAACACATATAAATTACGGTGCAATGCGGAGGCGTTGTGATAAAGTTACGAGAAGTGCTGTTTTTATAGTACAAGCATCTTATTTAGGTCTCATTTATGAGCACTCGGATATTTAAAACGCTGCAAAGTCCTTGTCACATGGGTTTATCATTCTATTGGACATACCTGCAGAAATTTTGGCAGTTCATTTATTGTTTCTTTCATGCGTAATAATCGAAATAGCTATTTCTGATGGTTTCCATTAATTTTGGCCCGTAAAACACAAATTAGGTACGCTCTTTTTTTTTAACTATCTTTGATCATTGGTAGTGCCATTTAATCGTCTTGATCCACGTGTTGACACTTTTTCCAGGGTTATTATTCAAACTGATGGTGATTTCAGACGATTTCCCAGGTTTTTCACTCATAAAAAATCAATTTTGGGAGCTGAACATTTGGTAGAACTCAATTTTCCACTCTTTGGTCAAAATCGACTTCATATTCGGTCTTCTCGTCCCCAAAAAACATGGAAGATGATATCTCAGAAGCTCATGTTACTGACATGTTGCTAAAACTCAGAAAGTGGTACCTATTTTACACACATTTTCACTCATAACACCCCTGGATATATTCCGATCGGGCTGAAAAGTTTCGGGACACAACTAGGGCCCAAATGGAGCATGTGTGCGAAAGAACAACTTTTTTAGACCGAAAATGAAGCCGGTACACGTGATACGGCGGACGGCGTACAGCGGACGGAAAATCTACGCACCTTGAAACGGAAAAGAAAAACTTTTGAGGGGGTGTTATAAAAATTTTTTGCTGAGCGAATACATAGGTGTGTTATTCACAGAATGATAAACCAAAAGGTGCCATCGGATAGGGATCAACAGGCGAGGAAAAAAGGATGATCAACCTGGGGAAACAGTCCTGCATCTCCCCACCCCGAAGCCAAACATATGGAAAACGATACCTCAAAAGCTCATGTTACTATAACATGTTACTAAAACACAAAAATTACCTATTTTTATACACATTTTCACTCATAACACCCCTGGGTATATTCCGATCGGGCTGCAAAGTTTCGGGACACAACTAGGTCCCAAAACGAATTCGTCTACGCCAACTTCTTACAAGAGGGCAGAAGGAGCCGATTCCACTCGGGACGAATCTTGAATACCCAAAAAAAGAATAAGAAATGTGGAATTTTACATCAGCAAAAGAAGATGGGGCTTAAGCAGATTATATTTTACCTTTCCAGAAGAGCCTGATGTTTACCTTTACCAAGAGAAGTGTAATACGGAAGTTCAGGTCTAGGATTTGACACGACACAGATTAATTTCGATGAAAACGGCTCCTAATTCCTTTCGAACAAGAACTGGACAATCAGCCAACGTTTTTCCATAAATGTTCGTTACTTCAACATACAAATTCAAATTTCAAATTTCTTTATTTAAACAGCTGTTTATAGGAATAGGGTTGAGGGACGCATTTAACACTTATTTGACATCTTTTTATCGCTATCATCACTATCATTATTGTGCGGATGATGATGGTGAGCCTTTTCACTTCCACTACCTACATTTTTGATGAATTTGACGATTACAGAAGAAAGAGAGCTCAATAGTGAGTTGGCATGCTGAGTCCTCAGAGCATTCCTTGAGAAGGGCAGCACGGTTTGTTAATTTTATTAAAATAGATTTAATTGTTGCAATTACTTTTAGTGCTGGAATTTCTTCTGTACTTTTTTAAATGCATGAATGACTTTTTAGTACATTTACTCGCCCGACGATAGGCGTGTCGTCGTTTTGGGCCCAAAATGCGAGGCAAATGATTTCACCAATATGGGAAAAACAATGACTCATCAGCGACCAGGTGACGGTGATCAAATTTTCATCAAATTCAGATTTGTAATGGTGATCTGCGAACAAAGAGACAGGTAGCGAAGATGGAGAAAAATGGTACCAATCGTTGTCTTGAGTAGCCTAAAGCTGGTTCTGGTGTAAGGTCTGACCGGTAGGATTAGGTACGAATTTATCAATATCCAGTCACATCCAGGCTTCAAAACTCGTCATTCTGATTGTCAGCTGTTCTCAGAAATCAGTGAAACCCTTTCCGGTTTTTCCTTCCAAGCGGATCCAGTGAGCCCGTAGTTCCAAGCCTATAAACCCGAAGGATGAATGAGCCATATAGCCGTATTCATATGCGTCCATATGCATATATATGGCTGGGATTCCCTGGTATTTTCGCACCCATTTGAACCCGACCGGTCCCGACAGAATGTCATGTCCGCGAACTTTCGCCGGTGTCTCAAAACCATTTTTCCCCGCTTATAAGGTGCAGATATTATCTCAGAAAAAGAATCACGATGATGTCCATCGACAGGGCGACCATACGGTTTTCACGATTCGACAGGCCTTTGCTACCAGTCTTCGCATCGTACTGATACAGGCAGACAGAACATGTTGAACATACCTAATATATTCAAGGGATCATGAACATGATGATTTACAACAACAACAAATTAATAAATAAAATGTATCCGAGCAATTCACTGTGGCGCCTCATTTCTCCTGATTCCACTCTTGGAAAGCCAGCTACGTACTTCAAACAAATGCCAAGTTTTCCCCTCTATACACTCTCCACGCAACCTTCAGGTTTTGGGGCCACTCTCTTTTTGACATATTTTGAATGTAAAAAGTATTTAGTTTGGCGGGCTCGAAAAGCGCATGATATCGGTCGATGTTGGCGCTGATCGGATATTAAAATACCTACAAATCAGATCAATCAGTTTTACGAAATGGCTTATCTCATAATCTATGAATGTTACTGAACTGAAATAAATCACTCACCAATACCAATTTCGTCATGTCGAACTCTGCAACAAAATTAAATATAATGTTAATCAAGATTTTATAATACATACCTAGTTATTAGATAGCTACTTATCAATAAATGACTAAGTAGGTTTATATACATAGAATTGTTGCGAGATGGAGGGGGATGTCGAACTATTATAAATTCATTTTAAATTTGAACTCAACGAGTATTCAATTTTAATCAAGAAACAAGGGATATTAAAATAATTCATCTTCCTTGAAAATTCATTACCTACTTCATTACTCGTGAGTTTTAGATTATTACTTACCCATAAAATACTATAACATGTAATGAACCACTGCTAGAATGTAATTAGGAAATTCGGTTAGAAATCCTGTTAATTTTAACCTCGAAAATCTACTTTTATTTATGGAATAGTTCAAATAATGTAGCATGGCCTAATGAGTTGATTTTCAGATTAATGTTCATACCACTCTTTCATACTCGAAATTTTGGCACAAGGTCATAAACTTCCTTACTTTACAAATTTTGAACCATTAAAACCAAGAGCTAAAACTTTCTTGTCTTTCTGAAGTTTTTTATTTTTTCTGACGCAGGTTATTCTTCTTTCCTCACAAACCTTCGTCCGTTTTTTGTGAATTTTGGGGGTTATTAAGTATGTGACAAAAGTTCAATTTTTCTCATTCTTTCCGCATAATACTTTGGTCATAAGTAATTTTTGCTCGATTTGTTCGTCATTTCTGGTTATTTTTCGCAGTTTTTTTACTCATAGAATTCAGTTTTATCCACTTTCAAACTGGCTTTCGAACTCCACCTTCGTGTTGTTTACGACCTGATCCCAACATTTTGACGAAATTTGGAATTTCTTCACGTAGCGGTTATACATTTATACGGTCAGACAACTGGCACATTGAAGCATTCTGACTCCATCCCTGAATGTTAAAGCAAATTTTTATCAAGCACTAGCTGTACCTGGCATGTTGCAATGCCACCACAAGAAAGAAAGTTTTTGTGTTTTAATTCTGTTTATTGAAGTGCTTTTGGATACGCAACTTTTTTTTCCAGTCTGGTAGGTGCGTACACGAATAAATCAGAAGGTTTTCAGAAGCGTGAGCAGGCCACATAAGCAGGTTATGCTTCCTAGTATTTGTAGTCCATGTGTGAAAATGAAATGAAATGAAAGAAAAGAAAGTTTATTCCAAAAAAAATAAAGAAATTACAAAAAAATATCATAATTGTAAATTAATACGGCAACACATAGGAAAAATTATAGTATATTTATACAATGGAATATACCCCAAGAACCATAGGGCACGACCCTGTGCGGTTCGGGGGAGTTGAGTTAAACAAGTAATATTACCTAATACACCATTTTTACAAAAACGACCCAAAAGTGATCAGATGAAGAAAATAAGGATGCAAAAAAAAAGATAGCTAAATTAGAATAAATTTCTATGAACCCAAGTGACAATCCCAAGCGAATTTGTGAAGCATGGATTTTCCAAATTCCGTTTTGTGTGATATCTATAATTATCTAATGACGACCGGCAATAATTACATTTTCACAATCAACAACACTTGCTATATCATACAAGAACTGCCGCTAAACTATATTATCAAATATACACTAATTTTGTCTAAAGACTCGAGCGCCAGACATTGTAAAATGGTTCAACTAATTAAATATTTGAATCAAAGAAAAGCTTTTTTTTCATTGTCGGAAGTTTCATGGTGATTTTTGTTTTTGTTGAAAAATGGAAACATTTTTGAATGAAAAAAAGGGTGGGGGGGGGGGGATGCAGAAACCTTCGCGGGCGCGAGCACAACTAATCAATTTTTCAACGCATTCGGATGAATGGTACAGGAACGGATACGGGACAAACAAAGAAACATTCATTTTTATATTAATATGTATACGTATGAGGCAGTGAGGTATTTTGGAGGAACTATGCTCCCCTTGCAGGCGTTACCTGCTATATAATATAAAAATCACCAAAAATCTCTATTTTCAAAGAAAGGCCAAGAAGGCCAAGGGGGGGGGGGGGAGAAGACAAGCTATTTCGGATTGAAAATGAAAGTACGGCAAATCAAGTTTTGGACTCAAAGATTGCTAAATATCACCAAAAAGGTAGGATGATTCCTCTAGGCGAAAGAAGATTAACTGTTTAATAATCAAAGCTATTTGTCTAAAAGTGTAGTTTTCAAACTTGTGAAGCTGCTTAAAATTTTGATAGTCCATAGTTTAAACAAAATAAGGGAGGTTGTAATTTTATACCTGGTTGCAATAAATTTTACAAATAAAAAGAAACATTTGGAGGGCAATAAATAGTTCAAATTTTTATTATTATAGTAAAACGCTGTGGAAAATGTTAGTACCTATACCCTTCTTCCGTGGTTAAATTGTAGGTACTGACTTAAAGTATATTACTTCAAAATTTGGCTCATTTTGTCATGCTTCAAACCTGAAATGATAGGTTTTTCATAAAAATTCACAATTTTATTATTTGCAATTAACTTGGCATTGGAGGCTGCGTTCGGATAACTGCCCTGAGAATCGAACTGTGGCGCCGGCGCCGGCTTGAGCCGACGCTCAGTTCCGAAGCCGGCAATCTCTACCCCCCCGCGTCCCGCTACAGCGCAAAAAATAAAATCACCGTGCTGAATCAGAAATTACCTGAAGTGGAGAGGTCGGCCAAGTGCAGAGAACTGAAGTCCTGGGACCGGAGAGATGGTACCTAATGCCCCGGGCCCCCACAGCCCCCTCCCCACCACTGGCGGTCTCTCGCAGAATCATTTCCTCAACATCCTCCATCTACCAGACCAGGGCAGCTTCGGGGGCCGCCCAAGGAGGGGCTCCGGGATCCGCAGGAGGTGGACCGCAGAATCTGATAAGACGCCCTTGTCTCGGGAGTTTTGTATGTAAAGCTGACAGGCTCTCGGGGGGATGATGGTAAAGCGGATCCCGTTGCAAGTATCACAACACACAGCGTACAGTGAGCCTTGGACTGTTGATCAAGTCCTGCATTGATCAAAATGTGGACCATCGGCACCCACATCGATCGATATCTCAAAATTTGACATTTTGGTTTATTATTTTCAAAAATGGGCCTTTGGTATGGCGTGGGAAAGATAAATTAACCCCCCCCATTCAAATTTGATGGTTTGAGTTTGTGACGGTGGGCAGTTCTCGAGTCATTTGTGTTTCCAGTAAGATGGATGCGGTCAGGCTGAGACCGAATCGCTATCCCTTCTTAACTGGTGATAATATCGCTAATCTAGGAGGGAGACTCTCGAGGGTCAACCGTCACTCTTCTCACTATATCACATGGTGGCAGAGCGTGGTTTGGTAGTATGCGCTGAGTAAGTCACCATACACTTTTTGAGGGCTTATCCCAAGGGATAAGCCCAAAGGTTTCCAGAAGGATTCCTTTACAGACATCCTGTCCCTTTTATAATGCATACACAACTCCCCCCCCCCCCCCCCCATCCAGCTTAGTATAACTGTATATACTGAGCTCATCTGAAGGCGATTATTTCCGTGTCCCAATTTACAGGTCTCAATAGATGTTCCATCATAACGATAGAGGTTATTCCTAGAGGTTGCCCAGATGATCAATTCGCTGGACAACAACCCCTGACAACATTTTTCTCCGCCAATAGTCGTTTCCTCCACCAGTAAAAACGCTGCAAAGTCCTTGTCACATGGGTTTATTATTCTATTATTTTATTGGTCTACAAAAATGCTGGCTGTTTATTTATTGTTTCTTTGATGTAAAATAATTGAAATGGCTATTTCTGGTGGTTTCCACAAATTTTGGCCCCCAGAACTTGCATTAGGCTCCTTTTTTTTCCTTTTTTTTTTCAAATTACCTTTGATCATTGATTGTACCATTTAATCGTCTTGATCCACGTGTTGACACTTTTTATAGTGCTATTATACAAATTGATGGTGATTTCAGACGATTTCGCAGGTTTTTGACTCATAAAAAATCAATTTTGAGTGCTGAAAATCTGGTACAACCTCAATTTTCCACTCCTTGGTCAAAATCGACTTCATATTCGGTCTTCTCGTCCCCAAAAACACGGAAAACAATACCTCAAAAGCTCATTTTACTAACATGTTACTAAAACACAAAAAGTACCTATTTTTATACAAATGTTCACTCATAACACCCCTGGATATATTCCGATCGGGCTGAAAAGTTTCGGGACACAACTAGGGCCCGAATGGAGCATGTGTGCGAAAGAACGATTTTTTTAGACCGAAAATGAAGCCTGTACACGTGATACGGCGTACGGCGGACGGACATTGCATTTTTGGAATCTACACACCTTGAAACGGAAAAGAAAAAATTTTGAGAGGGTGTTATACAAATTTTTTGCTGAGCGAATACATAGGTGTATTATTCACAGAATAATAAACCAATATTATTGAGGTAGTACCACTACGATGGAGATTAGTCACCTTGAAGTTGTTAGATTTCCTTCACCAGACCTTCATACTACTTTTCAACCCCCCTTTTCCATCTCATACTTCTGCTACCCAGAAGTATGTCATGTGGGGAGGAGTGTGACGGTGGGCAGTTCTCGAGCCGTTTGTGTTTCCAGTGAAGATGGGGGCTGTCAGCTGAAACCTAATCGCTATCCCTTCTTAACTGTGATAATATCGCTAGTATAGGAGGGACTCTCGAGGGTCCACCGTCACTCTGTCACACGTTTAAAGCTACGTAGAATCCGATAATGGAAAACAACAATTTCTGTCCGTACGCAGCATTTTGGTTTATTATTCTGCGAATAATACACCTATGTCGGTCAGCAAAAAATTTGTATAACACCCCCTCAAAATTTTTTCTTTTCCGTTTCAAGGTGCGTAGATTCCAAAAATGCAATGTCCGTCCGCCGTACGCCGTACGCCGTATCACGTGTGCATGCTTCATTTTCGGTCTAAAAAAATCGTTCTTTCGCACACATGCTCCATTTGGGCCCTAGTTGTGTCCCGAAACTTTTCAGCCCGATCGGAATATACCCAGGGGTGTTATGTGTAAAAATAGGTACTTTTTGCGTTTTAGCAACATGTTGGTAACATGAGCTTCTGAGATATCGTTTTCCATGTTTTTGGGGACGAGAAGACCGAATATGAAGTCGATTTCGACCAAAGAGTGGAGTGGGTTCAGCTCCCAAAATTGATTTTTTATGAGTGAAAAACCTGGTAAATCGTCTGAAATCACCATCGGTTTGTATAATAACACTGGAAAAGTGTCAACACGTGGATCAAGACAATTAAATGGCACTACCAGTGATAAACGATAGTTAAAAAAAAAAAAAAAGGAGCGTACCAGAAATAGCTATTTCGACTATTACGCATGAAAGAAACAATAAATGAACAGCCAGCATTTCTGTAGGAATGTCCAATAGAATAATAAACCCATGTGACAAGGAATTTGCAGCGTTGTTTCTTAGTTATCATGAACCAAAATCTCTTACATTCCAATTGTACGTCTTATTTGGGGTCTAGTTGAACCGCGAAGCTCGGCGTTACTGTCATTCACCACTGAGGGGCGGAAAAATAGGAGGAAATTTTCATAACGCCGTAGCTCGAAAACTTTCAACAGAAGGGTAAGGTTTTTATGAAGTCTGAACTTGAGGATTTGTTTATGTGTATACCACCCGGCCCAGAACCCGCCCAGAAGAACGGCTCAGAAGTTTGAACCGAAAAGCTTCATCATTAGTGTGAATCATACGTTATACATATTATAATAACTCCAGCCCTGATATCATTGCTAGGGGCCATGTGATTACATTCACACACGGCTGTATGAAATCGAGTTTGTTGTACCGTGACATTATTTCTTCTGAAAAAAGATGGATATTTTGGGTTTTATTGATAGGTCCTTCTTTAAATAATGTTTGTTGATAGGAACATGTTTGCTGTCCACGGCCAAGCGAATCATCCAAATTAGGTGAAATTTTGGGAATACGTCGAGAGTACCTACTTAAATGAAGGTTCAGCGGCTAACAGAATTTCAAAAAGGACCGGGTGGGGGCATCGTGGGGCTGAAATGGCGCGTTACAGGAATTGGGGGCGGTGGAAAAATGAATATTTATGCAACTGTAATTGCCGAATTTTAGAGAGCTTATACTTTGAATCTGGTGGGATTTTCGTCGTGCACGTGTGTTTGCGCGCTTGCGTGGGTGAAAAATGACCATACCTAATTATTCAGGTTCTTACGCTAATATGAATTCACTGATCTGCGCAGAATGGTATGGGTATCTAAATAGAAAAATAATAAACCATTCTGTAATAATTTGCAGCGTTTTTCGCTACTTATGCATAAATATCTGTCTATATTTACAATGCATTATCACAAGGTTGGGAAACCATTGTTAGCCTCGATATCGACGAATAATAAACAGTAGAGCTACTAAGCCCGTTTTTTGAGCGATTCTGGCCGGGACACTAAACAGCAGCGAGGAACATCCGATAAGGAGTAGCGCGAAGGAAACAAATGAGCAGAACAACAGGGATCTGAACACAGTCTGCAGCCTCTTGGTACCAACACTACCAGGAACCCTATCAAAAATTTCCATCATTTACTGCACTTTTTCCGGGCCCCAAGATGATCTTATCGGTCCAAAAAATGAATGGTGTTGTAGAAGGATATCGCCTATACCTTCGGTAAAAAGAATTAATCGTTTCCCAAAATATTTAGAAACCGAATTTTTTTTTTAACCACAAAGCCTTCATGACAACTTTTGCTCCACCAAGTTGAATCACCAATTAAAGTGTCTACCTATTTTTATTTTTTTTAAACTTGATAAAAATAAGGAATAATATTTTTTTAGGAATATTTGGCAAGATTTTAGAAATAGAAAATCCCATTGACCCTTACGAATTACTTATTACGTAGGTATTCATAGCAAAATGACAATTAATACAAAAAATAACGAACAGGAATATTTCAGGAATATTTGGCTAGATTTCAGGATTGGAAGAAAATCGCATATTAACCCGTACAAATTACTTATTAGGTAGGTAGGTAGGATCCATTGAAAACCTACATGTCTTTTCATAGCTCTAGTAAATCCATCAATAAATCGTGAGTGTGGATTGTGTTAGGTGACCCCAACTATCAATATATCACCATTTACAAGAAGTAGTAACATAGAATATATATTACTATACTTAGGAGCTAACAGAAGTGCAAAAATAATGATCCTAAATGAAAAAGGGTATAAAATGGGAAAAACCTACAGTGAGAGCAAGTTTCCACTGAGGGGCAAGAGCTTCCCTGTGGAAACTTTTACCCCATTTTAGGTTGAATCAGTTTAGGTGAAATGGGACATTGTACTCAAGCAATGCCAAATCTTGTGGAAGAATTTGAAATGTTATTTACCACTCACCGTTATTTACCAATCACGTCATTTACCATTTACCGAGGAAAATACGCCAAAAATTGTTCAGGCCTTTGTGTTTTGTCAACAGCTTTCTGAAATGGCGAAAAATTACATCAAAAATAGGGAAAAACAACTCACCTCATTTTCTGGGTTCGAGGACACCTGAACGTCATGAGGTTGGATAAGCATACTGATAGGAAGTAGACGAATGACTGCCTACTTGATTTCCATCGTAACTCTTCCCAGTGATTTTCAAATGGAGGTGGAAACTTTTGCCCCCGCCTACCCTACCTGCAGGAAAAATAGGCAGGTTACGTAGGTTAATCACGTTAGTATTGATGTTTGACGATTGTGTAACCGTCTTGTTTCCAAAACTCATACAGCAACATAACTACAAAGCTTCGTTAGGTAACCAATGGACACACATCTCGTGATCTAGTAACTTCACTGCACTATCCACTACCACCAGTACCTACTGAGCCACCACCTACCACTGGTACATTATACTCGTATATACTCCAATATACTCGTATATCTATCACATAGATAGACTGTTACGAAAAGTTTGCAATTTTGAGCAAAATTTTGTCTACTATAACAATTATTAACTATGGCATTTGGCACAGTGGAACCACTCGTTGTTACAAGATAGGGGAAAGGCGGCCGCATGTGGACGTAAATCCTCGACAAAATCATTACTCTGACAGTTTTCATCATCTTTTAATGCAAAGCTCATCTATCTACTGATGAATAAGGAAATGAGAACAATAAGATCCATCACAACGTTCCAGTAAAGAGATTACTAGGAGCTTTGTATATTACGTAGATCTGCTGGTCGAATGCTCTCGACACGCATAGCAATCATGGGGGAAAATATTTGGCAAAAACTGACTATAGCAATTGAAAAAAGGGGTCCTAAGGTCAGGGAGCGACACTGTCAGTATCAAAAAAGGTGGACATACCTAATACCTAATACCTAAAATTGGACATACCTAAAGAAATGTAGGCTATTCATTTATTGTTTCTTTCATGTGAAATAATCGAAATAGCTATTTCTGATGGTTTCCATTAATTTTGGCCCCTAAAACACGGAGGGATCTACGCTTTTTTTTTTTTTTTTTAACTATCTTTGATCACTGGTAGTGCCATTTAATCGTCTTGATCCACGTGTTGACACTTTTCCCAGTGCTATTATACAAACTGATGGTGATTTCAGACGATTTCCAAGGTTTTTGACTCATAAAAAATCAATTTTGGGAGCTGAACATCTGGTACAACCTCAATTTTCCACTCCTTGGTCAAAATCGACTTCATATTCGATCTTCTCGTCCCCAAAAACATGGAAAACGATACCTCAAAAGCTCATGTTACCAACATGTTGCTAAAACGCAAAAAGTACCTAATTTTACACACATTTTCACTCACAACACCCCTGGGAATATTCCGATCGGGCTGAAAAGTTTCGGGACACAACTAGGGCCCAAATGGAGCATGTGTGCGAAAGAACGACTTTTTTAGACCGAAAATGAAGCCTGTACACGTGATACGGCGGACGGCGGACGGACATTGCATTTTTTGAATCTACGCACCTTGAAATGGAAAAGAAAAAAGTTTGAGGGGGGGTTATAAAAATGTTTTGCTGAGCGATTACATAGGTGTATTATTCAGAGAATAATAAACCAAAACGCTGCAAAGTCCTTGTCACATGGGTTTATTATTCTATTGGAGTTCTAGAGATTTTTGTTGGCTGTTAAATGTATTGTTTCTTTCATGTGGAATGATTGAAATAGCTATTTCTGATGATTTCCACCAATTTTGGCCCCCAAAACATGAAATAGGTACACTTTTTTTTCCCCCCCAGATCATCTTTGATCATTGGTAGTGCGATTTAATGGTCTTGATTCAGCTGTTTACACTTTTTCTAATGTTAGTATACACATTGATGGTGATTTCAGACAGTTTTCCAGGTTTTTGACTAAAAAAAAAACAATTTTGGGAGCTGAACCAATGGTAAAACCTCAATTTCCGCGTCTTTGGTCAAAATCGACTTCATATTCGATCTTCTCGTCCCCAAAAACATGGAAAACGATACCTCAAAAGCTCATGTTACTAACATGTTGCTAAAACGCAAAAAGTACCTATTTTTACACACATTTTCACTCATAACACCCCTGGGTATATTCCGATCGGGATGAAAAGTTTCGGGACACAACTAGGGCCCAAATGGAGCATGTGTGCGAAAGAACGATTCTTTTAGACCGAAAATGAAGCCTGTACACGTGATACGGCGTACGGCGGACAGCGGACGGACATTGCATTTTTGGAATCTACGCACCTTGAAACGGAAAAGAAAAAAGTTTGAGGGGGTGTTATAAAAATTTTTTGCTGAGCGAATACATAGGTGTATTATTCCCAGAATAATAAACCAAAAGGTGGACATACCTAAAGAAATATAGGCTGTTCATTTATTGTTTCTTTCATGCGTAATAATCGAAATAGCTATTTCTGATGGTTTCCATTAATTTTGGCCCCTAAAACACGGAGGGACCTACGCTTTTTTTTTTTTTTTAAACTATCTTTGATCACTGGTAGTGCCATTTAATCGTCTTGCTCCACGTTTTGACACTTTTCCCAGTGCTATTATACAAACTGATGGTGATTTCAGACGATTTCCAAGGTTTTTGACTCATAAAAAATCAATTTTGGGAGCTGAACATTTGGTAGAACTCAATTGTCTACTCTTTGGTCAAAATCGACTTCATATTCGGTCTTCTCGTTCCCAAAAACATGGAAAATGATATCTCAGAAGCTCATGTTATACCAACATGTTGCTAAAACGCAAAAAGTACCTATTTTTACACACATTTTCACTCATAACACCCCTGGGTATATTCCGATCGGGCTGAAAAGTTTTGGGACACAACTAGGGCCCAAATGGAGCATATGTGCGAAAGAACGACTTTTTTAGACCTAAAATGAAGCCGGTACACGTGATACGGCTTACGGCGGACAGCGTACGGCGGACGGACATTGCATTTTTGGAATCTACGCACCTTGAAACGGAAAAGAAAAAATTTTGAGGGGGTGTTATAACAATTTTTTGCTGAGCGATACATAGGTGCATTATTCACAGAATAATAAACCAAAAGGTGGTTGTCATCAAATAATTTTGCTTCTCTGACACGTTCAAAATATCCTGATTATCATTCTGTTCCCATGGGTACGGTGTACCCCTCCGATCGAAGGGTACCACTATCCAGCTATCTAAACCTTTCAGCCTACTCCATCCGGAACATCGGGTTGTTACCAAAGGTTCACGAAGTTACAATTTCACCAAAAATAGAAACAACATTTAAAAAAATACGTAGAAGGATTGATTTTTTACTTGACAATTTAAATATGCAGAATGCTCGTGACAATATTGGCCCTGTTTGTACGTAGGTAGATTTTAACCCTTAATCCATGTTAGTCGTTAGTCAATTTTTGTTAGCCAAGATATTTTTGCCGTTTTGTTTCCCTTTATGGACTACCGTTTGAAAACATTTTCAAAACAATTACTCAAGAAATGTTTTTACATGGAGAAACGATTGTGTTTGTCATATATATGCAAGAGTAGGTATAATTTTTTTTTTTAAATTAAACCTTCTCAATGGCAAAAGTGAGGCCGAGACTTGACATTATAGGGCGCTTGGTGCTTCTCCTTGGGCTTGGGCAAAAATTCGTCTTGGCTCATCAACCGAGTTCATTCTACCTTCGCCCGAAATACCAACGAATGGCAGATTCTGGGGAGTTATTATGCAGGTTCTGGAATGAAACCTTGAGATCTTGCGCGGCAATTCCTTCCACAACGGTTAATTCGGTATACATAGGTAACAGGACCCGAGGATTTTTCCATGTACCTACCAGCAAATATTCAAAGTTTCTTTTCTTCAATTCCCATGTATTTCAGAACTAAAACTCGATTTCATTAAACCAGTTCCCAAATATGAAAGTTGTTCGTGATAGAAAACAATAAACCGTAATGGTGTTCCATACCTTCCATATCTTCTGAGCCTCATTTTAAATCTTGATTTTTCGTCAAATTCTTCAAAAATCAACACTTTATTTAGTTAGTTATTTTGTTGAACAGAATAAAGTTTTTGTTGTGCATTTTACATGAATCAATCAAAAACAAATGACAAAAGAAACTCCTCAATCTGGATGAAGCTCACAAATAATACAACTTATTATTTTCTAAGCTGTTAGCACAGAATGCATCGTTATTGCTATCAGTTTCGCATTAGCAACCACATAAACCGCATAGGTACCTAACCACACAATGAGGTCTACAACAAACTGTTTTCCTCTTCTGATACGAGATGGGTAACTGAGCAAATATTATAGAACCCATAACTGAATGCTGCACGGCGTGATTTGCTTCTTTTGGTTTATTATTCTGTAAATAATAAACCTATGTATTCGCTCAGCAAAAAATTTTTATAACACCCCCTCAAAATTTTTTCTTTTCCGTTTCAAGGTGCGTAGATTCCAAAAATGCAATGTCCGTCCGCCGTCCCCCGTCCGCCGTATCACGTGTACAGGCTTCATTTTCGGTCTAAAAATTCGTTCTTTCGCACACATGCTCCATTTGTGCCCTAGTTGAGTCCCGAAACTTTTCAGCCCGATCGGAATATACCCAGGGGTGTTATGAGTGAAAATGTGCACAAAAATAGGTACTTTTTGTGTTTTAGTAACATTAGTAACATGAGCTTTTGAGGTATCGTTTTCCATGTTTTCGGGGACGAGAAGACGGAATATGAAGTCGATTTTGACCAAGGAGTGGAAAATCGAGGTTCTACCAAATGTTCGGCTCCAAAAAATTGATTTTTTATGAGTAAAAAACCTGGGAAATCGTCTGAAATCACCATCAATTTGTATAATAACACTGGAAGTAGTATCAACAAGTGGATCAAGACAATTAAATGGCACTACCAATGATCAAAGATAAATTGAATAAAATACTGTACCTAATTCGTGTTTTAGGGGCCAAAAATGGTGGAAACCATCAGCAATAGCTATTTCAATTATTTCACATGAAATAAACAATAAATTAACAACCAACATCTCTGTAGGTATGTCCAGTAGAATAATAAACCCATGTGACAAGGACTTTGCAGCGTTTTGTGTTTTAGTAACATGAGCTTTTGAGGTATCGTTTTCCATGTTTTTTGGGACGAGAAGACGGAATATTTAGTCGATTTTGACCAAGGAGTGGAAAATTGAGGTTGTACCAGAGGTTTAGCTCCCAAATTTGATTTTTCCATGAGTCAAAAACCTGGGAAATCGTCTGAAATCACCATCAATTTGTAGAATAACAGTAGGAAAAGTGTCAACACGTGGATCAAGACGATTAAATGACACTACCAATGATCAAAGATAATTTGAAAAAAAAGAGCGTATACCTAATTCAAGTATTGGGGGCCAAAATTGGTGGAAACCACCAGAAATAGCTATTTCAATAATTTTATATGAAAGAAACAATAAATGAACAGTCAACATTCCTGTACGTATGTCCAATAGAATAATAAACCCATGTGACAAGGACTTTGCAGCGTTTTAAATTAATTGTTGTACCTAACATACATGTAGATGTACCTACATAGATAGGGTAGCCCAAATTATATTACAAAAACGACCTATGTTTGAGCTCTAAATGTATCAACTTTTCTACTCAAACCTCGATCCTTCGCAACCATTTTTTTTCGTTTTTCAATAGAAAGAAACAGGAGCCCGAAAATAAAGTTGGGGCCCTATTTTATTGACTCGCTCGCAACAGATAGCCATCTTTCCCGAACACGGGCCCGCGGTATGATGAGTCCGAACATTAGTCTTCTGCTGCCTCACGTCTCATTTTAAGGTCGCTTTAGTTTTTCAATCGAATTTCCTAGAAACTCGGGATAGGCGAAGGTACAACATATTTCCATACTGAAATAACGTAACCGAAAGGACTCCGAGTTCGTTCACGAAAAAGCTCATAATTAAACCGAAAAACTCCGGTTTTCGCGATTTTGTCGTGATTTATAGTTGGGAGGGGGCTTGTTGTTATAGAGAGAGACAAAAAGAGATAACTACCTGATCATCTTTTGTTCTGGGGGAATTCAAGCTTATGAGAAATCATCTTGTAGGATTTACCGTGTTTTGTGTCATTTATGGGAGGGTAGATTCTATTTTTTCTTCCATCCCACATCGAGAAGAGATGACAGTTACAAAAGCTCTCAGCAGGGGCACTTATAAAAGGGAAACACATTTTGTTATGATCAGTCCCATCTGTTAGGTAATTTTTCTTATTGCGATTAGTACACGTTCGAAGGGGTTTTGCCGCCATCTTTATTGGCTGCCCCTACAAAAAATGTCTTCTTCGAGCTGAGCCAGTTAATACGTTGACGTTTGTTTGTAATGTTCACAATATCATAATTATAAAATTACCTAAAATTTATACTACCTATCTTGAAACCAAGCCCAGAAAACGGGAATTTTGATGATTTTAGCGAATTTTCAAAGAAAATGAAGCTATTGCAATGGCTTCGAAATTTAAATAATATAAATTTTTGGAAATTTTCTTCATAGAAATCCGTTTCAGACCATTCTAAAACGATTCCTGAAATTTAACACTTTTTTATATGTATATATATATATATATGTCACTCCAGACGATAACTCTCGATAGAATTGAGATAAACAGCTCAAATTTGCACAAAAAATCTATCTTGGCAATCGAAAGGCTAAGTTCGAAGATGGGCGAAATTGGCCTACTCTAAGGAGGGTTTTGGCGCATTTAAAGTGCGCAAAAAATTACCCAAAAATCCCCAAAATGTTATTTTCCAACAAGTGACCCCCTCATTTTAAAGGTTTTTGCACGCTGAACACGATGGTGGAATCGGATTTTAGATATCTTGATCCGTTCTTAAATTAGAGCATTTAAAGTGCGCAAAAATTACCCAAAACTAGGATAATCTTTAAACTCTTACCCCCCCCCCCCCACCCCCCTTAGAGTGGTCAGATATGGAAATCACATGAGAGGTGCTTAGGTACCGATCCGAATTATACTGCACCATTGGTCCTGTTTACATCGTGAACCATAACGTGGAATGGAAAGTTGCGATGTATCCGTACAGGCAACTTTCGATTCCAATAATTCTCAAGCAGTTTCAGGTCCACTCAATGTTGAATACTAGAATAGAACAATATTTCAACGTAGCACCCACATGTTTTTCCAAGTGATCCTTCCAGAAACCACATCCTTCCTTCATAGTTTATTTCAAGATTGAGCCTGCATGAAAAACAACCTGCACTTGAAGCACTCATGATTTTCTATAACAACTCCTTTACCTACTGCACTCTCTTGAGTAGGTAAGTCAAAAGTCCTAACTACCCTATCCTACCTAATATGAACCCACAGCGATCAAATAAATAAGCACTTAGTACAATTACGTAATAAACAAACGGTAGAATCAGGATGGACAAAACGTACAAATTAAAATAAATACGAAGAGAATATACATAGAAACCCAAATTTTAGACCGAAGTTTTCCTTTATTCAAAACCATAGCCATTAATTCGAATATTTCTTTGAAAATTCGCTCATTAAGTCATGCTGCATGACTGGTTTTTTTTTTTCTCGGTGAATTTTTTCTCAGATTCCTACCATTTTTGTCTCACATTTTTTATTATCGGATACCTACCGTAAGTAGCTACCAGATACCTGTTCTCATGATTTTTTTCAAAGTACCTACCTTTACTTTCTAAGTACCCACATTTTCTCGTGATTTTTCCCCCTCAGATACCTACCAGTAAGTAGCTACCAGATATGTTTATTTTCTGATTTGTTGCCCTTTTTGTAGCCCTACGACTATTTTCATGGGCATGAAGGATATGCAATAAACTTCATCTGCCTGGAACGTCATATGAACTGTCAGAGGTGATAACTAATAGGAATACCACGTCCACACATACCTTCCTACTGTGCAAAAAAATTACTGTGTAATTAAAAACTGTGCAAAAAATTACGTTGCGCTCACTATTAAGTAGATAATCCATAGCGATTCTTTTTTTCACAAAAGAAGCTTCATTTTTTCGTTCGTTGCATTTTTAGATAGGTACACTTCAATTTTACATTCATTTGTTGAACATAGGTATATGCATACATGTATGTAGCTTTAGGTTTATTACTTTCAATAACCTTTAGAATCGTGCATGGAAAAAATAACCCCCCCCCCCCCCCACCCCACCACAACCACTCAAAATTTGATGGTTTCCGTTTCAACGCATGTAGAATCCGAAAATGGAACACAAAAATTTCTGTTCGTCCGCCGTATTTCGTATTTCGCACTTTCCTTAGTTGTCATGAACCAAAATTTATGAAATTTGGATTGTAGGTCCCATTTTGGGTAGAGTTGGTCCGCGAAGCTCGGCGTACATTTCATTGTAGCATTGTATGTCCAGCCATTCGTTTGCACCGAAAAGTTTCATCAACATGATTGTGAATGAAAAGGTAAGAATCTGGCCCAAGTGTCACTGCTAGGGAACACCTGACTATAATCACGGATGGCTGTATGAAGTCAAGTTGGTTGTACTGTGAAATTTCGTTTGAAGAATGATGGCTCTATTGGATATGTTGATACGTACTTTTGTAACTTGAAAAAACGTCACTCTTCATGAATAACAACAAATAATTAATTATTGAATTATTAAATCCAGCGCATTTTTATGAAACTGTAATTTCCGGGACGGCTCCTGTACTAGAATTAGGGCTTTCCAAGGGGGGGCTCGAGAGTTGACCACAGAAAACAGTGATCTGCGCAGAAGGCACATCTACCCAGGTAAATAATAAACTGTTGTGTAACAATTTGCAGCGTTTTTCTGTCTAATTAAACCTTTTTCTTGACAAATTAGAGTTTTTCAACGTCAAATTAAAATTTATTAATTACTAACTAGACTTTTTAAACGTCAAACCGTACCAGAGCAAGGCCTAGAGCAAATACTCGTACTATACCAGATATCTAGAGCTGTCGACACGATTCCCACTGTAAGGGACCATAATACAACACTTTTAGCTCTAAATAACCAGTGCGTTGTTTGCGTCGTTCACTACCAGGTGTATCATCAGGAAATTACAACTCAGTGCATTATTTTGTGAGTTCCTGGGGGCTCGGCCCCACTCACATGTTACGAGTATTATGGATAATGCGATAATATTACGAGTAATAATGGACAATTCATAAAATCGAGAATATCAAAAGGACAGTGGGCTTGTTTTTACACAGAGCGAAATACTTACCTCCATACTCCACTTTCCTGAATTCTGTGGAATAATGGGTTACCTATGCTTTTTCGATGGTGAAGGCACACGCAAGATGCTGATCCAAGCGGGATTCGAGATTTGAGTGAGATCGTGAGCTGCAGCGTGAATTCAACCTCAGCTACAGACTGCAGCAATATCGTCTCAGCATTTAGGTAAGTATGTTGAAAATGCCCACAGCCGCCGCCGAACTGCTTCTACATTGATCCACATTTGTGTTTCTAGTCTACATTATTAAATTATTCCTTAAAATACAGTACGTTTCTAGTACAACTACGTTAGAACTCTTATAGATACCCATGTTAAATTTTTTTCAAATACTTACCTATGTTATTCAAGTTTAAATTGAAATTCATATAGTTTAAATTGAAAATAATATAGTCTACACATAAATTAGAATAGTTGAAATTGAAATTAATAAAGTTTAATTCGAAATTAATAAAATTTAATTTGACGTTTGAAAAGTCTAATTATAACTAACTAAGTTTCATTAGACGGAAAAAAGCTTTATTTACCTAGTGCATGCGAAGACGGATGCCCTGTGTGATTACGATGAAATTGTTGGCACCGATAATTGTGCGGGACTTGAATATTTATTTATGCTGGAGAACTAACATTGTTCATCTCTCAGAAGTAACCGAGATTATATAACTTATTATTATATACCTACTTCACGGCTTCCGCTATCTAGCTAGATTCGGAAAAGTGGATTTGACTTCTTTGGATTTGCAATGTGGAATAAACAAACAAAAACTTTGCAAATCCCTGCACAACGGTTAATTACTTTGTTACAGATCACAGCTCTCTGTGTAGATATCCCGTCTATATAATATAATATGTACTATTCTATACACATTATGTAGATCGCAGACCCTCCGTAGGTTAGTACCTAACCCCGTACTCATTACTAGGTACCTACCTAAATCACGAGTTGAATGTTGCTAAAATAATTCTGTCGATGACAAACAGTAACTAAACCGGCAAAAAGAAACGCAAATAATGAAGTTCTTCAGGAAAATTGTTGATGTGGAGTGAAATAGATGTCCCTTCTGCGTAGATCACTGTTTTCTGTGGTCAATACCTACCCTCGTGGTCAAGTATTGTGTGCAGCACGGTTGTGTTGCAAAAGTACCGATCAACAAAATCCAGCCCCTTCTAGGTAGATGAACCGTTGTGTAATAATTTGCCGTTGTGTAATAATTTACCATTGTGTAATAATTTACCCATCAATAATACTTCAACGTTTGTTCAAGTTTCACAAGTACCTACCAACAAAATCCAATAGTCCATCACTTATCAAATTAAATAATATCGCAGAACAACCAACTCGACTTCATACAGCCATCCTTGATTATAATCAGGTGCTCCCTAGTGATGATATCCGGGCCGGATTAATACCGTTTGATTCACGATCGTGTTGACGAAGCTTTTTGGTGCACACGAACGGCTGCACAATGCTCCGGGTGGTCTCAAAAAATTGTTTAGCTCAAGACAAATTTAATAACGTAAAAAAAACCATACCCTTTTATCGAAAGTTTTCGAGTTACGGCGTTCTGAAAATTTCAACCCCTATTTTGAACCCCTTAGAGATGACTCACAGTAACGTCGAGCTTCGAGGACCAACTAGACCCCGAACGGAACCTATAACCCGAATTTCATCAATTTTTTTTCATGGTAACTAAGAAAAGTGGCCAGTACGGCGTACGGCGGACAGACAGAAATATTTTTATTGCAGTTTTGGATTCTGCATACCTTGAAACGTAAACCATCAAATTTTGAGGGGGGGGGGGGGGGGGCAGACTTTTTTTTTCTTCCTCGATTCCAATGGTTCATTATTGAAAATAATAAACCAAAATAAACCTTCAGCCTACCACCAATTTATTTTAAACAGAGTTTTTCGCTCAATTTCTGAGCATCATCAGGTACTCACATAGACACAAATAACATTGTTTATTTGAGTACCTGATGATACTCAGTAACTGAGCGAAAAGTTTGGTTTTAAATAAATTGGTGGTAAGCTGAAGGTTTATTTTTTGTTTGATTATTCCACATTGCAAGATAGTTTACCACAAAAGGTGTGTGATAAAGTTCGATGAATTCTTTGGATTTGTTTCGAGAACAGTATCCTAACAGAAATTACGTATGAGGCAGGATTTCCATTCTTGTACCTATCAAAGGTGCCTGTGAATAGACGGGTATTTTGCTACACCATAAAATAGGAACCGTGAACTTTTTCAGAAACCGGCTGATGAACCATTATTCTCCTTATGGCTCATTATTTGATTTTCTGCCTACACACTGTCAGCCGTTTCATGTTGACGCAAGGCTGAAATTTAATTCAATCGAGAAGGCGAAAGAACTTAGCTGGTGGGCGTTTCTTTGATGTGCCCGCTTGAAAGACCTACGTTGCCGATCCAGTTTGAGACACCCAAATGATATCAAATTTGTAATTTCGGTGATTAGTTTATGGGCCAGACAATAACTACTTACCTGAACAGTTACAGTCATGTGCCAATTGTGTAGATACCTGTGTATTACACTTGGTATTTTTGGTATATTATTCTGTGTATGAGACACCTATGTATTCGCTCAGCAAACAATTTTTGTAACACCCTTCTCAAAATGTCTTCTTTTAAATTTTAAGGTGCGTAGATTCGAAAAATGCGATGTCCGTCCGCCGTACCGCCATACCTACTTTATTGTCGGTCTAAAAACCTCGTTCTTTCGCCAAAGGCTCCATTTGGGCCCTAGCTGTGACCCGAAACTTTGCAGCCCGATCGGAATACACCCAGGGGTGTTATGAGCGAAAAATGGGTGTAAAAATAGGGTTTTTTGGTGTTTTAGTAACAAATAACAAGACCTTTTTAGGTATTGTTTCCCATGTTTTTTAGGACGAGGAGACCGAATATGAAGTCCATTTTGACCAAAGAGTGGAAAATTGAGGTTCTAACGAAGTTTCTGCCTTAAAGTTACGTTAAATGTTGGTCTAAAATCGTCGTTCTTCCGCACACAGTTTGGGTCCCCGTTAGGGAACACATTTGGGTCCTAGTTGTGCTCCGAAGCTCGGCAAGCCGAACGGAATACACACATGGGTGTTGTGGGGGGGGGGGGGGGGTTGAGGGTTTTCGAGGTTTTTTAAATGTTTTTTTAGAGCCAAAAGACCGAATTTGAAGTTGCTTTTGACCAAAGAGTGAAGAATTGAGGTTGTAACGAAGGTTCAGCTCCCAAAATTCATTTTTTCATCAGTCAAAAATCTGGGAAATTGTCTGAAATCACCATAAATTGGTATAATAACACGAAATAGTATCAGCAGGTGAATCAAGACAATTAAATGGCACTACCAATGATCAAAGATAACTTGCAAAAAAAAAACGAGGGGAGAAGAGCCAAAGCTGAATTTGGAACGCTGCAAACTATCACATAAAGCTTTACTATTCTACTATTCTCTACTTTACTATTCTCCTGCGTAGATCACTGAATTCCTACATTAGACCCATAGTAGCATACCTACCTAGGTACCCCTACCTACACACACACACAAACGCACGCACCCACATACAGACACGGCAAAAATTCCACCAGAGACCAGAGTTCTCTGACCAGAGTCGAAGGAGCGTAATATTTATGTGGCTCTAGGATGAAAGAGGGGGCATAAAGAACAGAGTTTAAGAGAAATATGAAAAAGACCATGGAAACAGTATGTTGTTGGATGTTATGCCGGGGACTTCATTTGGCCCTGATACCTGATTGAAATTCTCAAAACGCCGTCGCAGCTCGGAACTCGAAAGCTTTCGATAGAAGGGTAGGTTTTTGAAGTTGTTAAAAAATAATTTATTCCGAACTTGAGGATTTATAGGGACCACCCGGAGCATTGTACGTCCAGCCGTTCGTTCACAGTAAGGCCCTGAATCTGAACAGAAAAGCTTCATCAACATGTGAATCAGACGGTATATATACCTACAAGCACATCAGCCCAGATATCATTGCTAGGGAACAGCTGATTATAATCGCGCGTGGCTTTATGGAATCGAGTTAGTTGTTCAGAAATAATTCATTAGAAGGAAGATGGTTGGTTATTTTGGATTCGGTTGACAGGTACTTTTATAACTTCAACAAATACGGTTCGGTGTTTGTCTGTCCGCAAATCCTTGCAACATGCATCATTAACACAATTCGAATCCAATGTTGTTGAAATTAACGGGATGAATTACAGAACGATAGAATCACTGGTACACAGCCACATAGCATGCCCGAGCGAGTACCGAGGGTAGGTACTCAATTTCTCACGAGTAATTGGCCTGATTATGCTCAAACAGAAAACGGTGATCAACGCAGAAGTGAAATACAAGACTATACTTACACGAAAATCATATAAATTGTTGGCTAAGTAATTCGCTGTCTTTTCCATCTGACATGCTGGAACTCGAAAAATAAAGCCATTTTAATTTTCTACAGAGGGCAGGGAGGTGGCCTTGGCTTTTGTCTCAACCATGGTCTCTACTATCCTAACCAGCTTAGGTTTGTGCAATAATGAGGAAAGGGTTTGTACTAATACCTACTTATTGTATTACTGTTATAAAACTGACCTCGATAATCCTGTTAGTAGTAGGATTCAAGCAGCATTCGCAGCAAACAGAGAGGACATTTGTATGCGATAAGACTTACCTTCGCTATCACAGGTTAGGTAGGTAGAAACCTATGCAGTGACTTTCAACAGATGGGGAAATGATTTCGCGAACACAAACATCTCGGACAGTTCTATCAATCACCTTCCAATTAAAACCAATGCTAATGATAAAAATAATAATAATAATAAAGCAGAAAACTGGGGAGAAACAAAACACTGAAAGATCAAAGGGGAGGGCAGACTGATAAGAATATCATGTTGGAGAAAAGCAAGGTGGCCAACCGGTGTCCACGATATTTCCCTCGGCTACCCCTGCCTACCTGTAGTCAGCAGCCTTCCTTCCATGAATGGAGAGGCCTCGAAAATACTCCTGGAATATCCCTTCCAAAACGTAAATGCCACCTTTGTTGGCAGCCCTGGAAAGGCAAACCCTGCACTCCTGTCTACTTTAGGTTCATTCCCGCTTGAGGTCATGAACTAATTTGGCATAATTGATCTGCGCAGGCCTTGGCGGCCTGTGAAACATTCCAGTGAGGTTACGTTTATGTATGTTTTATCTGCCCCGAGTTCTTGAGCTAGCACATGAACTTCTTGCTCCAAACGGAGGGCAGGGTTGTTAACTGAAAACTCCAAGACAACCTATGTGTATAACCTCCCCAAAAGTTTCACCTATCTGGCCTTCTGACACCAATCAAATTTAATGTTGCTTGCATTTTGTTAAGCTGGGTTCACATGGTCGCGTAAACGCTCAAAAGCGTAATCGACGTAGGTGGCGAGGCGCGTAAAAGCTGAAAACGCGAGTGTTGGTTCACATGGAGGCGTAACGCTAACGTGCGCAAGAGGCGCCTCGGGAGAACTGTCCAGCTGTTGTTTTCCCGCGTTGTTTTGTCTTTCGAGTCTTTCGTCCGGAAGATGTGGGAGATCAGCTGTGACAGATCCGCGATTTTGGATGGGGCCCTGCGCGGGGGGTCTACTGCACACGCTTTACGGCGCGTAAACGCTCAAACTAAACTTCCAATACGCTACAGTCACCTCCAAAAGTGAACTCGGCGTTGACGCTTCCCCCCCATCAACTAGGTGGTAGCTAATCAGGAGGCTTTACGCTTTACGCTTTTGAGCGTTTACGCGACCATGTGAACCCAGCTTAAGTCCTTTCTTAGGAAGGTTTCTACTTCAGACGTTCAGATTATAATCGAAAAATTCATGAACTCATCCCCACCACTTCAGTTCTCGCACTGAACTAGTACATGTTCTATTCACGGCACTGGAACAAAGCTTTTGACTGGGAAGGGTTCACTGTGTTGGAGAGGGTCCGGGATGTGATGGCAGAGAACCCCCTTGACCTTCCCAGCAGAACTGCCTTTGATGTTGTAGTATTTGCCTCCCTGACTGTAAGTCCTATTACAATCCTCCTGCACACTCGATTTTCAAATTGGAACCATCCTACTCTTGTACTGTATATTCTATTTTTTCGAAAAATAACTTTCCAAAAAAAACTATGTCAGCACCTAAAGGCGCGTCCACACCAGTAACAAAACGTGTTACAAACAGTTATATAACCAATGTTATGTAACTTGTTAGAAATTCAACTGAAAAAATGTTTTATAACACGATGTTGTGTAACTTTTTTTCTGTTATATAGCAGGTTACATGTTACCCACAGGTTGTCGGTAAAGATCAAAGGAAGTTAGATAACTTGGTTGTATGACAAGTTGCAAGCTCGTCCACACACACCTGACCCCCACTCTTGTGACAACCCTTGCCCTCCCTTCAGGGTGCCCTCCTGATCAGTTGATGGAAAACTACCTTCCAGTGAGTGCGTCCTGTGGAGTGTTTTTAAATTGACTGGCGTTCTACGTTTTGTGTATTTTGTGGATTTCTGAGTGTCAAGTTTTTTCAAAACCATTTTTGAGGTCTTTTGGTGATGGAGTGGACGAAGGAGAATACGGAGAAATTAATTGAGCAGTATCGTGAGGAAGCTATACTTTGGGATCCTAAGCACAAAGTATACAAGGACCGTAATAAAAAGCAAGATGGTTGGACTGATCTAGCTTCTGATTTTCAAGGAAACGTGGATGAAGTGGAAAAAAAAGTTCGGATGCGAAATTCTTAAAACTCCCATCATCCCTGATTTCCCCACTAAGGGGATCTCTACCGTCTTCCATCAGATCCTCCATCAGGTGAGTTCCACTGTACCGATGTCGAGCTTCCAGCGAAGGTCGCACCCAGTATCTGCGCTCAGTTTGTTGACGGCGAGTTGATAAAATGATAAAGGCTGCTGCGGCCAGCACAACCTCTTCCTCCGAAGCCATGATCACTACTGAATCCTCAAATGATTGAAAGTGTTGCATTTTTTGTTGCATAGGTTTAGACGCGTTTAGAGGGGACAGTTTTATAACTTAGTTGTACAACAAAATTTTAAAACATGCTATATAGCATGTTTTAAAACAATTGCTATACAACTTTGCTATTTGTCACTGGTGTGGATGCGCCTTAAGAATTGAAAATTTTAATTTGCTCAAAATTTTAAGTTCCAGAACTTACATTCCACCATTCTCAAGTCTATCCTGAGTAGGTACTTCAGATTAAAAATTGGATGAACTGGCAATGAGGAAAAAATACAACTTAGTTTGAGCTCATTTTGAGAAGGGCAACATGGTGGTCGTTTTTGGAAATATTTCCAGTACGATTAGCCCACTGTCTATACAGTATGAAAATTCATTACCAACTTCTCATAATTATTATTTTGTGCCATATATTACATTGATTTCTTCATTCTGCACTATGTGGGTCACCAGTCTTTTTTCCAGTTGCCTTCCACCCCCTTGAAGGGGGCAACACAGTGATATTTATGCCAACCGGCTGTATGAATGAGGGCTCCGAGATCTCCATTAAAACTCTGGATTTGATGGCATAGAAACTGACCGCATAAAAGTATGTAGCAGCGTACTTATCTAGTCCTTTGTCCGTGTATCATATCTCGCCCCCCTATTCTTACAGTATTAAATTCTTAATTTGAATCATAAATTGGCTGGCGTCGGGGAAAAACCAGGTAAGTCGAATTTTTGTGAAAATAGAGATCTCTTCACTACAGGGGTTATTTTGCGTCATTTTCGTTTGCGAGTATCAGCGTATGTCTACGAGGCTCTCTATTGGCTGGCTCTAGAAAGCCTCGTAGACATACGCTGATACTCGCAAACGAAAATGACGCAAAATAACCCCTGTAGTGAAGAGATCTCTATTTTCACGAAAATTCGACTTACCTGGAATATTGCTTGATTCCTACCTAATTATAGCAGCGGAGGAAAATTTTACTCCATACAGAGAAGGTTACGAGTACTTAAGCCTGCAATTAAAGTGTTAACTACAAGCAGGTGTCTCTGAACTTTGAACTGCTAGTCTTATTCAAAATTGTGTAGAATATAATATTAGTTCTTATAACTTTCAGCTTGAGGATGAATAGTGAATTTTGGCGACATACAAATAAATGACTTGTGACTTGCTCCCGGGGTATTACAGTGGCATACACACTGACCCACCGAATGTCAACTTCCCACAGTCATCCACAGTAGGCTACTTAAACTATTCAAATGATAAGATAATCAGCATATTTTCCAAAACCCAGCCCCAAGTTGACAAGGATCGACAGTTTTTGAGATGGGTTATTTTACCAACTTCACAATAGGCACCAAAGGCGATGCATCAAATAGCAATGGAAAAACCTATTGACCATATCAATCCGAATAAAAAGGAATACGCACCTTATTATTCATTGATACCCTCAAATCAAACTGCTTCTGTTCAAGCCTACAAGGCAGACCTACGAACATGGGAACATGAAGAACGCAGTACAACTAACGAGCCATCTTAGACACAATTTTAATAGTGTCATCCACAGTACAAAAGTAAATTGTACAATATAAATACCTATTAAGAATTATTAGTACTGTTGTTTTTTATTACAAAGATGCGCTATGATGTTCCAAGCACAGATTTTTATTTTCACCCTTTTTTCTTAAAAAATAATCGAGAAAAAAATGAGACCTTAAGATTCAGACAAAAATAAAAGCCATAACAACCTAATAATATCACTTAGAACCTACTAACAAACAACGCTGCGGAAAATGTATTCATGCGATATTTGGATGAAGTTGACCAACACAATGAACAATAAACGAAATAGCCAAATAAATGCAAGAGAGTAGGTCTAAATTCATTGTTTTATTGTTTAAAAAACAATTATAGTTATTAAACCATCAACATAGTAGTTTTTCAAAGGTATTGAAAAACATACGGATCACTGGTTTGAAAAAGACGAATTCTCTTTGAAACAGGAACGTTACGTCAAAACGGACATGATGAATGAACCACATAATTATTTACAGTATCTTATATAAATAAACATTTGTACAACTCGAGCTTCCCCTTTTGAAATTGCACGCTGGTGTCAGTTTTTCTTTCGTTATCAAAGAGAAAGTTGGAGTTCACTTGAGCACGACCTTCTTACGGGTGCATTTTATAAACTCAGAAAATCGAGTTCTTTTTTTTTTAGGTTTTTGCTTTTGTTTTCGTGGTTTTTGTTTTAGTTTTTCAGATATTCGCCCTTGACGGGCAAATTTCGAAAATTGAAGGGGTGGCCTTCGATGTCAAGGCGATCTTAGAAGAGGAGCGTGGACATGCCTCCCATCTCGCTCTGTTCTTTGACGAAGATCTCAAAGTACTGGTAGATGATGGTCACCGCGAGGAGGATACCAGTTCCCGAGCCGATGGCTCCCATAAAGTCTGCAAGGACAGAGAGCGCTCCAATGCAGAGGCCTCCGAACGCCGCGGCCGTTGGGATGTACCTGTTGAGCTCGTGGATCATGGAGTTGTCACGGTGGCCTCTCATTACCATTTGCTGTTCTTTCAGTTGCTTGGCAACCTGTGTAAATTATGGAAACTGTTAGCTGAGACAATTATACAAGCATTGGGAAAAGCGTGATCTCGATATAACGGGGAGGATACCCAAGAGCTGCCATAATAACACTAACACACTACGCAGTCATGGATATGACACAAACACATTGCTCCAGTGAGTGTTGTCTGTTTCTAAAAAGATATATTTCTTTCAAAGGGGTATGTGATGGGATTTTTTGATTTTTTTTTAATTTTTCATCTTTTTTATTTAATAATTTTATCAAACATTTGATGTTTAATTTAATTTTATAGGTAGATTTTATTGGTATTAATAAAATTCCAAGTTTTTTACCACTTCCTTAGAAGAATCTGCTAGGATCGTGGTCGCCAACACTTGCATTGGTGATGTAAGATCCCAATTTGGCACTAGGATTCTTACACTGATTACCAAACGAAAAGAGTAAAAATCAAGAGGAAGAAGCTACGGAAAAATCGCATAAAACCCGATTGAACAATACGATCGGGGTCAGTCGTCGAAAATCCGCGGAGCTGTGCTATTGGACCCGGCCCACCGTTGCCGCCTTTCCTCACGCTGCTCCGTCTTGGAGCTAGCCAGCCGAGACGTACTTCCCAGAGAGGACAACTACCCGGGAGTCTCTACGGAAAATGTCAGATCCACCCTTTCAGAATTTAACCCACCAAATGCAATCAATCGGTCGCGAGCGCGAATTTCGGGCACCGAAGTAAATTAATACCTAGAAGTGATAAGGCTGGAGAGTACTATAGGATAAGAACAAAATTGTATCAATAAAAAGCCTCAGTGAGATCTATCCTTTTAATTTATTCCTAGAGACACCCGAGTAGAAACCTCAAGCATTATAGCTAATGCCCACAATTGGTGGAGGCGTCGGGTAGTTGTCCTCTCCGGGAAGTACGTCTCGGCTGGCTAGCTCCAAGACGGGACAGCGTGAGGAAAGGCGGCAACGGTGGGCCGGGCCTTTCACTTCCAACAGCACAGCTCCGCGGATTTTCGACGAATGACCCCGATCGTATTGTTCAATCGGGTTTTATGCAATTTTTCCGTAGCTTCTTCCTCTTGATTTTTACTCTTTTCGTTTGGTGATCAGTGTAAGAATCCTAGTGCCAAATAGGGATCTTACAGCGACCATCTTGACCACTGTATCCATTCAGAAGAAAGATCTCCCAAAACCAACAGCCACGAACAGCAGATTCTTACGAGCTGAATCACGCGCGATTCTTCTGAGGAAGTGGTGAAAAACTTGGAAGTAATACCAATAAAATCTACCAGGTGATGCCCCTGTCAATCTACGAGGGGTGAGCCAGAGGCTGAGCACGTTAGCTGTAGGGATTGAGACGACTATTGAGGTCCGTTGGTTCCCAACCCAGGGCTGGGACAGCTGATCACATATGCAACGCCTGTAAGGCAGTTGGTTGTAAAGCCCAGAATGGAATTCATCTACTTTTTTACTGTCAATCGATGAACTGATGACTGCAGAGTGAGGGGACACTGTACGCATTGAGCAGCAAGTCATAATGGGACAGTCTGACCAGGCTGACAAGACAAACGCTTCACTGCAGATTCAAAAATTCAACTCTTATCGGACATAATGAACTCACATCTTTGGCAGAGGAGCCAGAGACTTCGATCCACGTCTTGGAGAAGAACGCACAGGAGCCGAGCATGAAGATGATGTAGAGGACTGCGTGGACTGGGTCTTCCAGGATGTGACCCAAGTTTTCAGGAGGCGATAAGTAGTAGCACAAACCGCCGACAGGATAAGCTCTGGCAGGACCACCGCCTCCAACATCGGCCCACACTCCAAGTAGGTTCACAAATACATTCCCGTGAAATTTAACTGCCAACATCTGTGGGAGAAATAAATAAAATATGGGTCATGGCTTTATTCCATAAAATATAGGTTTAAATACCTCATCGGAGCAAAATCTTTAGTCAGAGTTTGCTCGTAAGGACTAGTATGGGGCACAAAAGTAAGGTAAATCAAGGTTCAATGGGAACAGTGCTGTGGAAGCGTCATCACAGACATAAAGGTCGAATTCAACGACCACGTCCCACGAACGACCCCCCGAAAATTCTTGAGGAATGACGATGGACTACTGAATCATACCTGAGATATGACGTACAAGTTGGACACCAAGGCAGACTGCAGGATGATGGGGATGTTGGAAGTGTAGAAGAGTTTGATGGGATAACTGCTGTATTGTCCTCTGTATCTGGCTGATTTGATGGGAAGGTCGACCCTGAAGCCCTGAAAACAAAAATACGAAGTTTCAGTGCAAGGAGCTCGAATTCGGAACAGATGCAGGTGACATTTTTCTAAACGAATTAGAAACATTGAGGGTAGTTTCAGGAAACCGGGTTTGGATACTCTTGTGGGTACCTTGAAGAGTTACCCTTCGATTTTTCGTTAAAGATCACGTTGAAGTCGATCCCAACTCCTCAATATACAAAAGAGTCAATACCGACAATACTGCAAAAAGAAAGACAGATACAACAAGATAGAAACAACGTTTTAATTTGATGAAACGTTTAATTAAATTAAATATTTCAACAATTTACCCACCAGGGATTTCCTACTATACGTATCAAGAAGTTTGTGCCAGCACGCTTCAGTTCATGAACTAATTCCGCACAATCACTCTGTGCAGTTCATAGCAGATCCAGCAAGGTTACGTTTATGTATGGTTTTATCCACCCAGAGTTCTTGAACCGGTACACGAACTTCTTGCTCCAAATGGAGGGCAGGGTTGTGAAACTTGAAGATAACCTCGCTGACTTGTGTAACCTCCCCAACATTTTCATGTAACTGGTCTTCTTGCACGAATAGAAATTACTGTTGCACGCTTTTGTTACTGTCATTTATTAGGAAGGTCGCGTTTCAGCGGTTCAGTTCATAAACCAAAAAATTCATGAACTCATCCCCACCACTTCGGTTCTCGCAGTGAACTAATACATGTGCTATACACAGGGCTGGAACACATATTATTGATTAGTAGGTATCAATTGTAACAATGGGGAATACCCATGAGTTCTGGACTGGTCGATTTTTCCCAGATTTCCTTCTTGCGATGTTCGCTCATGAGAAAAATCGAATTGGCTCGCCTGAATAGCATATATTTGTTTAGTTTCCAAGACTAGGAAGAGTGCCATCATCGCCGCTACTTCTTATTACTCCATAGTACGGCATGTTAGAACGACACCTCAACTTGAGCAGCACTTTTGATGTCACAGCTCACCTCAACATCGTGGATTATATGAAACAAGCTGTATCCATAGAAAGGCGGCAACAACGTCATCAAAACTTTCGCATTTCATTAAGAATTAACTACCTATGTCTCGTCGAAATCTAGTGTCAAAACATATCTATGGTTCAACGTTTTTTTGTGAAGCGGAAAACCAATGGGGGAAGTTACGGTACTCACATAAGTACCATCTCAACTCAGCGTCTACTTTCAAATAAATAAAAAATATGTGGGTATTTACCACTGATTTTCCGCTTCACAAAAAAACATTGAACAATGGAAATGTTTTGACGCAAGATTCGGCAGCATGGAGGATTTTCGCAGCTCGATATTTTACGATAAATTGAGAGCTTTCCAACGAATGGCAAACCATTTGTGTGGGATATTAAAACCAATGTAGTTACAATTCCCTAACCACGGAGTGGTTGCATGTAAAAACCATCAGAAATAATTATGACTAAACACAAAATTCGGTCTGACCCCCAGGAGAAAATTCTAGATGCTTTGTTTTCTCTTTCAACTCGAACTAAATGAAATTCTCCGCTACACGGAAAAACATTGAACCCTGGATATGTTTAAGGTTCGTACACAGATAATATTAATTTGTGTCATGATTATACAATCTAGAGACGCGCTTAGAGAGGGTTTAGAGACGCTTATTAATGAAATAAACAAGTTTTTATTGTCATTCTTGCTCAGCAGCCTTGCCTTACTCGCACCATCTTCATACTGGTGCTGATAACTAGTACCTACGTAGTCAAGTTACGTACCAATAGGTACCGTAAATTAATTAGATCCAAAACTGAAATATATTTCAGTGCAAACAATGGTTATGATACTGGTCAGAAACCGTTAACAATTAAGGTATGTGTTAGTGACATTGGGGAGGGAGGATTTTGGCGGCGTGATTTTACGATATGAGAGCTTTCCAACGAGAATTGACGATTTTCGTGAGACAAAACTGACGGAGTTACATTAACCTAGTCCATTCAATTTACAGTGAGAGCATGTAAACAGAATGAGAAACCATCAAAGCACCATGGCGTTGCGGGTTAGTATACCCCAATTTCCTATTTACTTACGGGGACCTTTGACTTTATTTGCCGGAAATGCTTCACGGGCAAGATATTGGCTTCAGCTTCAATCTCCATAGTTGCAATTCATCAGTTTTATCTACATTCAAAGTTCGTTGTTTTCGAAAGCGAAATATTATAGTGATGTCAAGGTCGGAAACTGACACACCCAGCTCGGTAGGTATTTCTCCACCGAAGAGACTTAAGGCAACAAGTATATCACCAAAAACGACAAAATTACTAATGAAAGTGTGCAAGCATATGAGTGAAATTTATCGCGACCGATCTATCCGATATGTCGTGCAGATGGTGGACGCCACACCAGGTGTATAAGCGGCCTCAATTTACCGTGTGCTAAAAGAGCATGGAAAAAACGGCTGCTTTTGTTCACCAAAGAAGACCAGAGCCCACCCCAAAAACAGCTGATTCGGTCGATTCTTAACCCTTTAACTCCTAAGCCCGCGTTTTTCCGCAAAAGCTCAGAGTGCTGTGGGCCCGAAGCCCGCGTTTTTCCGCAAAAGCTCAGAGTGCTGTGGGCCCGAAGCCCGCGTTTCCCCAAACGGCTCCTGCATTCTCCTGCGATCTACCAGAACTTTTTCAAACTACTTTTCGGTTTCTCGGGGAGTTACTAGATAGCGCATGACACGTTTCAGCCCCCCCCCCCCCCCCCGCCCCGCTCTTCCATCTTGAAGCCTCTCTCATCCGAGATGAGCCATGTTACCTGTGTTCACCCCTTTTTCTCGTTATTCTACGCGTAAAACGCATAAAAGTGGTAGGGATTCTTCAGAAATATTCTGACAAAGCCTCTCGCAGTTATTTTTAGTGTCAGTCTACTGTATGATTTGTTGACGTGCGCTTCCCTTCACCTCACTTTGAGACGTTTTCCAAAACTTTTTCTACCTTTCGTTTTTCTACTTCGTTATTTATATCGTGATTCTTTTTTTCTTATTAGTAGTAGTGATTTAGTTAGGTTTAGTTGTGCATAATTATATATTATTTAGGTTTAGTGTGTACCTGTGAGTGGGTACTTCCTAGGTGGTACTTTTCGACACATTTTTTTGGTTCTGACCTGGTGATTTCTCTGGACTTCTTGGATAATGGATTTCATAAATCACTGGGACGACGACAGTTTTGATATGCAGCTACGAGTTGACGATGATGGGACATTGGGAATTAGATTAGGGGAAAAAAAAAGAAAATTGAAAAAAAATAAAAAATTAAAAATTACCTAATTTTTTTTTAAATTTTTTATTTTTAATTTTTTTTTTAAATTTTCTTTTAGTATAGTATAGTAATATAATGAATCGGTAATTATGTTTATGGAAAATGAAGTAATAATAAGACAAATTATGAAAACAATAAACTATTGATGGACGCCAGTTTATGAGCATATAATAATGACAAAAAAGGTACAAACCCTTCAAACCCAATACATTTCAGTCCATAATATATTCCTGAACAAAATGCAAAAAGAATTACGTCAAAAAGTTGAAGAATAGTGGAGAAACGGGAAAAACTAAAAGAGAAGGTCGAGCGTCGCAGACTCGAGAATTCCTCAGGTACCAGGGGAGTTTGAGGTAAAAAAGGCTCCGCCGTCAGGGGTCGGGCGGTCGTAAAAGGCTCCGGCGGGAAAGGGTTAAGACCGCGAGGCAATACACCAAAAAATTCATCAGTTTTAAACCAATTTTAAAAGAACCGCTTTTTACAATTTCTCAGGACTGCAATTCCAATTTGGGAGACTTGAAAGGGATTCAGCGCTGCTTGTGGTAGGCAACCCCGCATCACATGGGTGATTTGCAGGCTCGATTTCATTGCAGTTAGTTTATCTGTGTTCTCATGCTAAATTGAACGTACTAGACACAGATTTGTTGTGTGTGAAAAGCACTGGAAATATGAGTCAACAATTTTCTACCGTGACCCGAAACTCGGCCTGACCCCCAGGAGAGAAACATATCCATATTAATTGATATGACTTAAGTATTTAGGGGCGCTCCGTATTTTTTATTTATGAAAGAAATGGGATGACTCGGCTGAAAATAGAAACAGATTTGATGATGCCAAAAACGGGCCTGCAAACTTTTATTTTGCCAGTGAATTTAAAACTAGAATTTAAATTTAGTTTGTATTAAACTTATATTTAAATTTAAATTTAAATTTAAATTTAGAAAGTATTTGATAAATTTTCACTGCACAGGTCTATTTTTGGCACCAACGAGCTTACTAACTTGAAATTCAACTTCAAACAAACCTGGAAGTATATGACAACGGCGAAAACGAGGATGGTAGCCAAAAGGTTCATCAGATTGGGGAGGTTTTGTCTGTAGAAAGCCTCTCTGAGAGCACGAACTTTGTCCTGTCTGGTGGCGAGGAGATGGAAAAGGGCAATGACAGCACCTTCGAACTCAGTGCCTCTCCCTGTTGAGTACAACAACAGTAAATAAATCAACGTAGAATTTCAAAACTGAGCAACATGTACAGGGTGGTCTCAAAAAATGAGAGTGAACAGATGTATCATAAACTACACTTCAGATGGGGAATAATGCGAAAGAAGGTACGAGATTTTTCACTTTCTAATTCATAGGAGAAAGAAACATGTTGATTTCAAACCCTCATAAGAACAGAAACCGGAAAGTTGAAAACACCCAAATTTTGCATCAAATGATACCAACTTGAGCCACCTATGTAGCTACAGATACAGATGTGACTATTCTTGGCAATTTCTTAAACTTCTGGCTTCAGTTGTGAAGCAAGGTGACCATGAGAAAACTTCAAAAAATCGCCAAAGGTCAGTCTGATTGGTGCAAATGGGCTAAACAGAGAATTTTTTGGCGAAAACGCTGCAAATTATTACACAACGGTTTTTATTTCAGTGATCAATACGTACCCACAAGCTCCTACCAGAAAAGCATTAAATCGAGAACTGGAGCCGGCCCGGGAATTACAGTTTCATAAAATTGCGCCGGATTCAATTATTCAATAATTAATAATTAATATTTGTTGCTATTCATGAAGCATTATAACGAAGCAGAAGTTACAGAAGTAGAACAAGATCCGGAAGAGACATCATTCTTCAAACGAAATAATACCACAAACAACCAACTCTGTTTCACAGAGCCATTAGTGATTATAATCAGGTGCTCCCTAGCGATGATATCTGGGCCGGATTTATGCCATTTCATTCACGAAGCTTTTCGGTGCAAACGAATGGCTGGTCGTACAATGCTCCGGGTGGTCTCAAAAAAATTCTTTAGTTCAATTTAAAGACGTAAAAAAAACATACCCTTCTATTGAAAGTTTTCGAACTACGGCGTTCTGAAAATTTTCACCCCTATTTTTCACCCCTTAGAAATGACTGTCAGCAACGCCGAGCTTAGCGGACCAACTAGACCACAAATGGGACCTACAAACCAAATTTCATTAATTTTTCATGGTAACTAAGGAAGGTGCAAAGTACAGCATGGAAATTTTTAAATTCCGTTTTCAGATTCTACGTACTTTGAAACGGAAACCATCAAATTTTGAGGGGGTTAAAATTTGTTTCTCATGCTCGATTTCAAAGGTTCATTACTGACAATAATAAACCAAAATCGCAACTAATTAGCTATTTTGAGTATAGGAACGCATGTGGGTGTATTCAGTATAAGCGAAGACTTCCAATGTGCACAGAACGTTTCATCCATAAAATTTCCTTATTCGCCGCACTGTGAGTTCAATTCCGATCCACATCTCTAGCTGCCTGGTCACTGATACATCGACAGATTAACCAATCAGCTGACTTTGCGCTGATTTTGAATTTTCTCCATGTTCCTGTGCACATTCCTATGAGCATGGAGCGATACTTAGTTTTGTTCCTTTTGGCCACACTGTGGGACGGGCCCGGAAAACTGCTTTCATGGGAGAAACCCAACCCACGATTGTAGCGCCGCCAAAGAACATTTAAGAAGAAGAGCTCAATTCTAAGTTATTGACAGCATGTACTAACCGGTATTGACGGTTGCAGGACTGAACGCTTTCCAGACGATCGTCTCGCAAATGTTTGTTGCGATGAAGAGCGAGATGCCCGAACCGAGGCCGTATCCTTTCTGGAGGAGTTCGTCGAGAAGGAGAACGATGAGACCGGCAACGAAAAGCTGGACAATGATCAGGAGACAGATACCAGCTCCGATTTCTGCAGGGTCGCCGTACATTCCCGTCATGACGTAGACGATGGCTTGACCCACGGTTATTACCATACCGAACACTGGAAATTTGAAATAAGAGTAAATTGAAATGTTCGTCCATAACTGAACGAATGGGCAATTTTCGTGCATTACAAATTCTCCTTTTTCGGCAAATTTCTGTTCAATAAAGAAAATTAACACTTATTGACCACATAATGAGTTGTTAACTTTAGGCAGAAAAAGGGTGTAAAATTTGAATATCCGAGTTCCCGTTAGAAATGACGTATCAGGTAAATCACCGAGTAGTTCAACTCAAATCCCGCTTAGAGCATTAGCACATCACTTTATACGATGTACAGAACCGCAATGGATGGATGGAACCTCAAATTTATAAATAAATTTTTTTAAAGCCCTCAAACTCAAACTGAGGGGCGGTTCAGAAAAAGTCCCTGCAAAGGTTCTTGAAGGTTGCCAGGAAGGTTTGCCATTTCCAATGTCGGGTTGTTGGCAGCACTGAGAACCTTCGCCTGTAAAGTTTCGCTCTGCCTCCTTGGGCCAATGACGTATAGAACTCATACGTCATTTCTTGCTGCATTTTTACTTAAAAAATACCGCTTATTTTGAAAACGGACTTAGAACTACCATTTTTCCAAAGAGTTCTGAATTTTTTTTCCAACAACAAAGTCTGGCGAAAATTACCCATCTAGAAATCAAAACCACCGCCATTTCTATTTGTATGCTCAAGATGAAAGGACGGTGACTCAAGAGAATGTCTCACATTTCTGGGCTCCATTGAACAGAGCTCGATCCTTCGGAGTGTCGCCGACTTCTATTATTTTAGCGCCGGCTAACAGCTGCATAATCAGTCCAGATGTGACGATGGGGGATATACCCAATTCCATGAGTGTTCCTCTATTTGAAGCCAAAATGACACGAATCCAATAGAAGGGATCGGCCGAGTCTGAACTCATAATCCCAAAAAGAGGGATCTAGAAAAAAAAACGCAAATATTAATCCTTATGTTATTATTAACGAAAACTGTGAACTTCCAAACGAGTGACCAGTCTGTTACCTATCAATTTGTTTGAGCTTACCTGACAACATACTAAGAAAATGAATAGCGTAATTGCAGTCCATAACACTTTTTCTCTGAATTGAATCTGAAAAAAGAAATCGGGAATCAGAAAAAGAGCAACTGAACATAGAAAAATACAATTACCAGTAAGTCACTATATAAATATTGTACTTATAACGAAAACTGAATAAAATAATCACCTTTCTTTCAGGTTTGGCTATTTCCGGTAAAATACTGCAGAACGGCTTTATTACTTCCAAAAATTTGACTGAAAACAAAGGAAGTCTAAATTATACATTGCCAAGCGAGAATGCAAGTACTCACGTAGTGGAATTACTAAGGCAAACATAAGTGTTTGGTACGTTTGTACAAATTAAACATTGACATTTTTACAGTCACGTCCATCGTGACTTGATAACAAATAATATGAATGATAACAAGATACCTACCTAAGATTTCTCAAGTGGGCGGGTAGGTAGGTATATAATTTTTGTGGAAAAAAATCCGAATGATTGTACCTATTTTGGACTGGAACTATTTTGTAACTATTCTGAGTTATCAGAGAGGTCCTTGACAGAAGAGCAAAATTTCTGAGCAAATCAATAATAGGTGTTCAAAAGCTGGCTAATTGTATCATTTTGGCAACGTGATATACAGGTAGAAATCATTTCAACTGGGTATTATTAAAGTCCACAATTCTATGATTTGAGCAAGATACCGACCTAATTGGTCCACAAGTGGGGCAGATGGAGTGTGATGATTACGAAACCATCCACGTAATTTCAAACACTTTTGTAACTTCTCAATAAAAGTACCGAATTAGGTTAACACGTTGGCCAAGGGAAGAGTGGAATTTGTCACATACTGTATGAGATTGAAGTATGTAGAACGGACACATCTGCTCAGAAACGTCATCATGCCCTTCAGACTTCGATTTACAACACAATCTGTTCAGTTCGTAAGCGTTGACTTTGGAGGAATTGATATGCACATTTCTTACGGATAATGAATCAGACCCGACGGAAGGTAGCTAAATGGCAACATTAATTTTACAGCGGAATGAGAAATGATAAAGCATAAAATTAGCATTCCAAGGAAGGAATGCGGTCACACAATTTATACTGTGCTTTCGTGAAAAATATTCCTAAAAATTTGTTGGACTGAAGTGGAATACTAAACCTAACAGACAGTGATATTTTTGGACTGTATTCACAGCAGTTGAAAGAAAAATACCTCTTCGAGTGTCAGGGGGAAATTAGCCTGGACGGGCGGTAGTTACGGATTTAGATCGGTGAAACCTTATAAAATTTATTTGAACTTACTGCCCATGATGAAATGCTGTTATAGTTGTCTATCGTGAGATGCAGATTCAGTCCAAATTACGTTGAGTTTGTCATCAATGGTAGGTAAAGAATCTGAGACCGTCGAGAAGAACACTGCAAGAATTTCAAGAGACAACACAAGGCTTTCCCTTACACGTAGACCCCAACGGTACACAAAATCGGCACACGTAGCTGTCAGTTTGACCAACCCTTATGAATAGAACTGAAAGAAAACCTTCCTGTACGAGACCTCACATCGGACACAAAAAATCTACAAAAATCGCAAAATACTGTTGTCAAAAATTTAGAAATCAATTTTATAATTCCTATCTGGTGTCGCTAATTTACTCACAGAGCCTGTTCTCCAAAAATTCAGACTTCTACTCTCCAAGGTGCGGTAGATATATGATAAGCACATGATCAACAACTTAGGTTTGAACCATATCCTTACTTCTCTGGAAATATTGCTGTTTCAGTGATATGAACCAATTTATCGAATTTTATATTGACACTTTTGTTTGATAGGTTCGGCAAAAGTCCGTGGAAAGGAAGTCCGGTGAAATTGTTTCGCCAAACACAGGGATATGAAAATATTGACGCATTTGATCCTAAAGTTACCATGGAATATGGAGTTCTCGCTTCTTCCACAGAGAAGTTATGGCACGTCAGTGATAATACATTCGATAACAAAATGGTGCCGCCACCGTCTGGTTGCTGTTATTTTTAGTTCGGATTTTTTTCGTTTTCGCGCGTACTTATACCGATATTCGCAAGAAATGAGAATTATTTTATGGCCCAAGCACTGTACTTAGCCCCAAGTTTCAGAGCACTCTTAGCCCTAAGTACCAAGTTTCAAGTGATATAATTCTCTATGTGTTGGTCGACGCTTCTGTTTCAATACCCTTTCGGAACAAACAAAGTTGCCTACCTCTACCTGGGTGCTTGCCAATAATTTCTTCATTTCACTATACGTAGTAGTAGTGTTTACTGTGTTTCACAGCGTTCATTTGTTTGAAAACTTGAGAATGTGTTCGCTAGGTAGGTTCCCAGATTTACCCGTCACGCCCGACATCCCCGTCTGTCAAGTCGATGGAAAAGTTCAGTACTCCAGCCCTGA